>CM067523.1:8616160-9177933 GCA_034509495.1 Acestrorhynchus altus | reverse complement strand
AGGAGACACAACTAAATGCTATATATATATATATATATATATATATATATATATTGGTGGAGGTGATGGGTCATTGTCATTTGAGTTGATCATCCTCTAGTCCTAAACACTGCCTAGAGAACACAGCTGGTTAGCTGGATATCTCTGGCCTGTGGACTATTTCAGTCCAACATTGACACTGAGGGGTTTGAAAACACTCCAGCAGCACCCACAGCTCTGTCTGATTAACTCATACCAGCGCAGAACAAATTAACACACCACCACCATGTCAGTGTCACTGCAGTGCTGAGAACGACCCACAACCCACATAATTCCTGTTCTGTGGTGGTCCCATGGGGTCCTGACCCTTGATGAATAGGGTGAAATGAGGCTAACAAAGTATGCAGAGAAACAGATGGACTACAGTAGAAACAAGGAGGTGGTCATAATGTTATTGTTGATTGGTGTATGTCCAAAAGTTTGTGCATTCAAATCTTCTCAGTTTCTTCATCAACAGCATGATAAACTCTTTTTTGAAGAATCACTGAATGAGCAGAATGACAATCCTTTTCCCATTTAGTGTATTAGATATCAGAGAACTGGGCGGCTGTGAATTCCAGAGCAATAGGAACAGGATGCACTTTGAGAAGAAGATAAAGACTGGTAGTGGCAGTACACTGCTCTGGGCAATGTTTGCTGGAAAATTCAGGGTCAGATGTTCATTCCACTCTTTATGACAATGGTATTCTCTGAGAGTAGTGCCTCCTTTTTACTGTATAATGCACCCTGCCAAACTGCAAACAACATTCAAGAAAGGTTAGTGGAACATGGTGAAAAGTTCAGAACGTTTGACTGGCCGCCAGATGCCCCAGATATCAGTCAAATTGAGCAACTATGGGATTTGCAGATTTGCTGGAACAACATCATCTGATCCATTGGGGGTTAGTGTTCTTGTTCTACCCTGAAAACCAAGGATGCATAGGTTGGTGACTTATCGATGATGGAAATATTCTGCATTTGTTATAAAATTCAGATCTGACACCACGGCAGAAGATGCTGCTCACACCCATTGTTTGCTCAGTTATGTTGTGAGACTTGTAAACCCTCCTATGGTAGTCTTAACTAATCTCAGTAGGTGTACTCCATCCCTTTGTTGTGTTCATACAAGTTTGTTCTTGCAAGGTACCTTGTGAAGAACATTCTGCCTAAGAACAGAAGACCAATTTTAATATCCTTGGTATTAAGAAACATCAATAATCACCCCTTCATTTCAGATATCACAGGGCACATTCAGAGCTCTTTTAGAGTCCATGCCTTGCTGGGTCATTTAGTGGGATGCAGAGGACCAGATATGAAGTCTTATTATTCCTGGAAAGGTCTGCTTTAGAGAGCACACAGAAGAGAACTTAGCCAGACATGATTCCTGTTGCATATATTATTCTCATTATTGATGGTTTGTACTAGGCAGCAGAGGTTTCATAAGGTTCAGATCTCATTCCAAGTCATCTGGAATTAATGGATTATTTAAGCCCTTTGATAATATGTTTGACCAAGTTCTGGTTTTAGTCTAATAAAAGGCACTTCACTCGTGGATTAGTGCCATACTTCAGAAGCTTTTCCTTCCTTCATTAATTCTTCCCTGTTCTCTTAAGCCCATGATTGCAACGAGGCCATGCAGAATATCGATGGGTCCCCAGAGTGCAGTGATGTGTCGTGGCTTTTTTAATCAGCCTTATTGATTCTACCCAATATACTTGAGCACTTTAGAGCTCAAAATGTGTCCTGTTCTCACAAGAGAGGCGAGACATTACCACGGGATGCAGTCATATTATTGAGTTACATAATGGTCTTAGTGCAGTCTTGGATGATCTGACTGGTTTGGGAGAAAGCAAGCCTAGAAAGTCCCTCAGAAGCCGTTGATTACATCCACAGTTACGGCACACTGCCATTACTATCCCATGGACTTGGACTTTGGTCTGTTGCCAGAGTGGTCCAGCAAGTGTTCCTCCACACTCACAGCTTCCAAACTACAGTATTCATCTCTACAAACTGAGTTCTAGGCCCAGAGTAAAACTGCTAGGATGTGCTTCTTGGAGTCCATAAAATTACATATTTATTAGGATTATGAAAGCCAAACACTGACCCTAGATCAGCAGTCTGGCTTGCACAGATTTGGGAAACACAAGCACTTTTCTCTGAATCTGGGTGCGCTTTGAAATGCTTGAAATGTATGGAGCCTTGCTTGCAGCTTAGTTGCTTATTGTAATTCAAATATCAGAATACATGCCACACCTATAAAGATGGCCCTTATTCATGGTTGCTAAAACATAGCTGACCAACAGGAGACCACAAGATGCAGGAAGAAGTCTCCAACAGTGCTAAAATGTCATCATGGGTGTAACGTTTCCAGACACACAGAGGAGGTAGGTGGAGGCGGACGTACACGCTGGGTTGTATTTATTGACAAGGTACAAACAGATAGGGTACAATAACCATCAAGACGAGTATACATGCAGACAAGACACACAAGTAGTCACAAAGACCGACAAGGACCAACAGAGGCCAGGGACTTATATACACACACAATCACATTAGACACGGCTGGGACATGATAACGATGGGGCAGGGTTACAGATGGAACACAGCTGGGAATGGGAGGAGACATGACTTGCTCAAAAGCACATGGGACTGAAAACAAAACAAGACACAAGCTGGAATCTATAGGTGACAATGGGACCTACAGGTAGCTCTTGCCACAGTTGATGTCAAAATGCAGCATCTACCATAAGAAAGTTAATATGTTTAATAATTCAGAGGTGTTCATTGGGTGTCCTAACTTTTCACATGAATTGAGACAGGTGAAAGTGTGTTTTGTGTGTGTGTTTGTGTGTGTGTGTGTGTGTGTGTGTGTGTGTGTGTGTGTGTGTGTGTGTGTGTGCTGTTGTCCACGTTGTAGTGGTGTGGATAGAGGAAGGTAGTTGGCCATGTTGTGGTGTGGTGTGCACTGGGGCAGGTGGAAGTGTATGTGTGTGAATATGTCGAGATGTACTGCTGAGTGTATTGGGCCTAGTGAATATGTGTATGTGTATGGTTCGAGTCATACTGTGTTGTGGTGCTGGTTCAGATTTCTTCCTCCACAGGCTCTGGCTTGCAACTGATTGGCTGACCTTGACTGTGCCATCCAGAAGTGCCCGGTGCAGCAGAAATATACTCCCTCCATCCTGCCCCTGACACACACTCACACGGTACAGCGGAAATACACTCAATCTTTCCTGCACCCAAGATTGGCACCAATTCCGAACCAGCTGTAATGATGCAAACAAGGAACAAACAGGAAAACAAACCACATATACACACACACACATATGTTAGGGTTAAAACTTACCACAAAGATGTTTATTCAAGTTTGCTTTTAGCACACTTCTTAAACAAGTGTCTGACAAGTATTCAGAGAAGTATATGTGTATTTGGTCAATACTTGTACTTGATATTTTGTTGTAGACTGTTATACTTGTATTTTCTTTTTGACTTTTTCTTTGAACTGAATTTTAATCACAGAGCCTAATATCGTTGCATCCAGAAGGAATAAACTAACTGCAATGGTGTCATTCCAGATTGTGATGGAGTCACTCAGAATGTAATAAATCCTGCTTTTGTCTTGGTGGAGATGACCTACGAACCAGTGTATGGAGGCCCTGTTGTCAGGATGGTGTACGATGCCACATGACCTTTGGTCTTCATTATAGGGACTTTGACAGACATTAAGTTAATGAGGTCCTGCATGCAGTGGCCCTACACACTTAAATATGAGACCTATCCCTGATTAAAATGTGTGGGATGGTATTCCACTATCAACACATCAACTCTACCGCACAATCTGCAGGAAATGAGGGAGAATATTCAAGCTGCATGGGATGGATTATCACAGGACGCCATTTGGAACCTCTACAACTCCATTCCGGAACATCTGGCATGTTGCGTTATACCCAACACCATACTGGCAGACACTACTTCTGTATGTGTAGATCTGTCAGTCTAAATTTGTAATCATTTGTTCCAGGTAAACTTTATGTTGCTTCTGAATAGTATTGAAATCCCACACTTCCTTCCACTACACAGACTACTACAGTCAATCCTATCATTTCTAACGCTAGGGAGGGAATTAGGCCAAAGTTTAAGGGACAGATTGCTTTATTTTGATTGTCAATCAATAGACTATTAGAACTGTGTATTTTTAAGCTATTGATTAGATCACAGTAATGGCATTATTTCCTCCTTCGTCTGTTCTCTAGGGTACAGAGCTCAAAGTGAGTATAACAGAAGTAATTACTCGTACCTCCAACACCTTTACCCCTCTTAGTCAGTATCTTGTGGGAATTTATAAATAGACTCTAAGGATCTGTCTCCATTTCAGTGCCTGTGTTCTTGTTGAATGCCCTGGCCTTTCCTTCTCAAGCTGTCACACCACTAGAGGTGAGAGCAAGGCCTGAATGCTGATGGCAGCTGTGTGTGTGTGTGTGTGTGTGTGTGTGTGTGTGTGTGTGTAGTGGTTGTACTACTAGTGGCTATGTAACAGTTGTTCTGCTCTGAGCTCCTCACACTGGCAAGCCGCATCAGTGTCCTTGTTTTACACATCTTGAGGGGACAAATAAATGATTATCTCTCTTCTTTGATACACTTCCCCACGGCTTCACTCTCATTCTCCTGGTCTACATAAGGCATATTGTGCTTTGATCCACTGTTAAGTGTATTTGGGTTCATAGGAGGACATGGGGGCCTTAATGCTCTTAGGTCCCTCATGGCATACATGCCTTAAAGCGCCTCATCTTACATTTAGTTCCAGCATTTCTCTCACACAGCTCTTTGAAATGAGCAGAGTGAATTCTGTTGGATGTGCAAATTCTAAACTTTGCATTGAGGTTAGTTACTTCAAACCTCATAATATGATTGGCTGAGAGACAAATGAAAGTTTTATAACGAGTCAACTGAGATCCATAAACATGACTGAGATCAGAGCCAGTTCGGACTTCCCTGGGGCCCTAATTTCTGATATGGGGCCCTTCTACCTGAACTCTGAGCCAATACGTGACCATTTTTTGATAGCTGCATCAGAAACTCCACTATTGTTCTCCCTTTTTCATTGGCCTAAGCCCTTTGTGGTTCTATAATTCAATGGGACCACCCCCAGTGAAGGTATTATGTGGCTGTTGTTATTCTTGTCTGTAGGATATGCTTCTTGGAGTTGGATATAATTCCATTAGTATTAAGAAAGAAAACACTGACTCTCGATCAGCAGTCTGGCTTGCACAGATTTGGTAAACACAAGCACTTTTTGGCTCAGTTGCATTACACTCAACTGCATACTGAGAGACACTACTATGTGTAGCTCAGTAAATATTGCCCATAATAATCTAGATTTTTAATTATTGTTCCTGGTAACCCTGATCTTGGTTCTGAATAGTATTGCAATCCCACACTTCCTTTCACTACATAGACTCGTACAGTCATTCAATGGGACCACCATAAAGCAGGTATTATTTGGATGGTGTTATACTTGTCTCTACTTGTGTTCCTGTGGACTTGTGAAACACCATCAGTGGGACTTGGGACAAACAAATCTCAGAATGTATTTCACACTAATCTCACTGTCCACCCTGACAGATGCCACTGAAGCATTGTTTTTCCCATCATGGTACTAGTGTTTTGGCTGATTGGTGTAAAGTTACATTCACACGTTTATTGCTTTGCATTTACTCTGCTGTGCAGGACTGTCATTTGACTCAGTGTAGGGGCGCTTGTTCGCAGTGCCGGAGTGAATGGATGGTTTGTTAGACTGTGGGACAGCTGTGGTGATTGTGGGTGGCAGGGCCAGACTCAGCACTGATCGCTGCCTTTCTCTTACAGTAGATTAAGGAGAGAGAAAGAGAGAGACCGAGAGAGCAAGAGAAGAATGATGTTGAGGTTTGCAGCCCTCAGGCTGGCTGAAACGCTCTGGTGCTCAGTGTTCTGGTGCCATGGCAACAGCGCCGAAAACAGCCTTCCATGCAATCACACTGAGTGACTGCACCAGTGCAATCGCAAGACCATCATTCACTTAGTGACACAGAATGCTATAACCACTAGTTCAGAGTCACGTGCACACACTGTACTGTACTGAACATTTTGGGATGCCTTCCCTTCTTCAGAGAGGTTTGACGTGAGATTGCATTGGTAAATCACATGTCCACAACAAAGGCAGTGTTTTCTTAACCCTGGTCCTAGAGGCACTCCAACCCTACATATATTAGCGCTTTCCCTATTTCCCTATTCCCTAACTATTATCTGGAATGGTGGAGCTCCATCCAGTACTTCTGGCATGAGTTGGGGAGTTGTGGATGAGGTGGGGTGGTGGTGATCAAATGCTTCAATACGTTTGCAGATTACACACAATTGGTATCTATGTTAATTACATTGATGTTCCTACATGGTTGCCCTGGTATCCAAGGTAGTTATTATGGTGTTGTTAAGGTGGAAACTAGATGGGTGCTACAATGTTGCATTAAATTAATGCAATCTGACTCTGAAAACATTTGCAAAATATTTTTTTTTGAAAAAGTACGTGTCCTCAAACATCTGATGGGAAGTGTATGTGAGTGAACATGGACACCATCCAAGGCTTTCTGTCTCTGAGGAATGATGCTGAACCTCCCACAGGGGATTTCTACAGCACTACTGCAAGAGTAGAAAATCCCTTCTCCTATCACCATGGAAACACTGTCAGATTGGGATCCAACACCCTTGTGCATGCAAAGGCGCCATAGCACCAACTGATCTGCAGCGAATTGAACATGGTAGAAAGTGCTTGGTTGCTCTTTATTTCAAGAAGGTTGTTTATGGACTAATGGTGACATTTTCAGCCCTCAAACCCAAACACCACATTTTCAAGCTACATCAGAGTACAATGCCTTTGTATCCATATTAAGGTCTTTATTTTGTTTATTTGTTGTCTTAGTTTTGTGCATTGTTCTGGTTTGGGGGCTGTTCATCCATTTAGTTTTTTTTTTTTTTTTTGTATTTATAGAAATATGGATTCTGACCCATAATGATCAAACAAAGGCCAACCTAAAAGCCTGAAGACGGATTCACATTTAGGGACCCAACCTACTCTAGACTGCAACAGATAAATTAATTATAATGAACCAATATGAGTTTAAGAGACCTTATCACACATTTAGATCAGGCTGTTTTTAAAATGAGTTTATTGGGGGTTTTGGGATAATGGGGTTTTATGTTCTTTTAAATAATACTGGATAGTTATCCAGCTAGTAATGTGTATGGTATGCCAAGTGGTTTACATGGTGCTTTTAAGTGGTTGCTTGTTGTTTCTTCAGTTTCTATGGGGTTGCTAAGCATTGGTGTTGGTGCATAGTTGCTAGTTGGTTGAATTTAGTGTTGCCAAGTAGTTGCTATAGTATTGCTAGGTAATTGCTATTGTATCCAAGATGGTGGTGGTTGCTAAGGTGGTGGTAAGTGGTTACTAGTTAGTCTATATATGGCCTACATCTAAATGTAAAAGTGTCTGCTAAATGAGGTGCTTAGCTATTGCTAAGTGGTTACTAGGTGGCTGATGTGGTATGCCGGGTGGTTTCCATGGTGTTTATAAGTGGTTGCACTAGTGTTGCAACGTAGTTGCTGTTATATCTAAGGTGGTTGCAATGGTATTGCTAAGTGGTTACTAGGTGATTGCTGAAATGCACAGATTTAGCCCAAATTTGTCTGCAGCATGGGGCGGTTGCTATGGTATCTATGTTAATAGCTATGGTATTCCTTTATATCATAGAAATCACATATAGTTCATAAGCTGAACTATAAATGGGTGCTACAATGTGGCAAAATGATTGCTATGATATTTCAGTTCTTTGTCATTATGTTGCTTAATAGTTACTAGGGTGTTGCTCTGTGGTTGCTATGCACTTAATATTATATCCCAGGTGGTTGCTCAAGTGATGCCATTGGTTGCTGTGTAAACCAGTGTTGATTGATGGGTGGTACAAGTGTATTTGTCATCACATTTGAAGGGTGCCAAACATTTGCACCCCATTCATTCCTATAGAAAAAAGAAATCGTGCCTCCAGTCAAGAAGCTGGATACAAGCCCAATACAAGACTGAACAGTCTGGAGTTAAGATGGTGTTGATATCTTGAGAACTGTGTGAGAATTTACACAACAAAAATCCAACAGAGAAAAACAAGAAAAACATAAATCTGAATTATATAAATCAGGATATAAAGTGCAACCATAATTAAAGAAAGCAGGTCAGTTTTTGAATATACAACAGTGCTGTTCATTCTGGAGCCACTGAAAATGCTAGATTGTACCAAGCCTGCATTTGGCAAACTCAAAGCTTGCCCTGGAGCTACTGTGGTATGTGTCTGCAATCCCTGATTGTGTGACAGCCCCAGGAATAACAAACTCTGAACACCGAATAGTTCAGTGGTTGCAGCTTGTTGTATGGACGTGTAAGACTTTGTGATTCATCAATAAAGGCCCTTTCACACAGTCTGTATTTTTTTTTTCAGAAGAGAAGAGACGATTTTTAATGAAGTGAAAACATCACACCAAATCTCTGTCCACTAATGTATGTGACTAAACATAATTTATGTGAAGTAAAATTTATGCAAAGTTGCTGTAAAGTTCTCACTGTCCCACTGTAGGTTTTCTTTAACCTATTTTCATAGTCAGTGCATTGCTGGTCATATAAACTCTTTACACAGTTTTGGACTCACTATGAAAGAACCCATTAAGCTCATTCAGTTTTGCGCGATGTTTTTGTAGTTTGACGTACATTTATTTGTCATTTTTATTATACAGTGTTGATAGGAAATAGTCACACATACCAAATATTTTTTTTTTCAGGAGATCTACTCAAATTTTTTCAATTGGAGATGTAAATATGAATAGAATTTACATATTTGTATGAATTTGACCTTTTTTTTGTTTATAAGGACAATAAAAAATACTTTATTTATTTATTAAATTTATTAAATATTTTAGAAGTCTAGTTGGAAATTCATCCAGAGTGTTATTGAATTAAAAATGCTGATGTTTGATATTTAGAATGATTAGATTGACAAGAATAATAATCTTCAAAATATTTGACACTGATCCAAATAAAATAAAACCCTGAATGTCTTTTACTATTTTTGTTATTGATTTATTTAACAGTATTATCCCCTCTCAGGACTTTTATTAAAATAATAGCAAAAAAAAGAGAGTAAACAGTCCCTTCCTTCTAATTTCTCTTTATAACCCAATATCTGGGTCAGTGACATCATCAGCCCCGCCCCTTCTCGCTGATCAGTTGGAGTCTGTATGTACTGGAAGCTCCTTTGGCATTTAAACCAAGATATGAAGCCTATAAAATGCCATGTAGCTGCCCACAAATCGTGGATCTCTGGTTCTAAGAGTTAATATACTGTGTTTGTGAAGTTGTTGCCACCTAAGTGGCATCCTGCTTTATGTGAAGTCGTTTGACCATGATCTGCTATGATGAGACAGCTAGGTAGTGATGGAACAGAAGCAGGTTTAACTTAACCCAGAGGACTGACTGATAGACAACAAAGGGAAAAAAAACAGAAAACAAACGATAAAGAAATATTTACACTGTGTACACTGGTAGGTCAACAAGATACCCAAACTGATACTGGAATTGAGGTTCAGCCACCTCACTCTCTCACCATAACACTCTCAATGCCTGTCTACTACAGGCTGCTAGTATACAGCTGTGAGCCATCAAATGTTACAATCTTTTGAATCGAATTGCAAATACAATGCTGTACTCACAGTACTGTTCTCTTCCTATCGTTGCAAACCCAGTATTGTTCACATTTCTATATGTATATGAATCACTTTCTCCTTTCTCCTTTACAGGTTACTCAACATTAGAGTGGTCTCCTTCTCCAATGTCGGTGAATCCATCTGACTTGGATCAAGGAAGTGTCATTTCCTGTGGTGTCCCCTATCTCAATCTGTGGTCATCCCAAGGTGGTACACCAGTTTTCACTTGTAATCAGTTTCAAAGGCCTTATAATAAAACCCAGGGGAACTCCATGTCATATACTAAAACCAATCTGTTAGCAGTTAATTCACAAAAGGTTCTGCGTTAGGATTAATTACTGAATACTTATCTTAGGATACACAGGGATGTCATATAGACATAGCATAGTTCACTACAATGTCCTCTGTCTCAAGCTTTCCGGGATGTCTTTCAGGCCTACTGACAAGTAACAATACATCCTACCATGCTTGCTTACAGACTGCAAAATTGGACAAGCTCCACACAACTGGTGAAAAAAACAAGTGACTTCATTTATGGGGTAAGGAAGCCACATCTGGCCTACTCTGTATAAGTGTATATGGCATGTGTAGCTGTGAAATGACTTATAGGTGGTACTTAGACATTACACAAGATCTAAAAAGTTTGAGAATTGCTGTCCTATAGGAACCCAGGTAAATAAATGGTCTTTTTTTATTCATCAAAATTTAAATGTTCATATGCCCATAGCAGGTTTTATAACAGGGATATAGTCATAGGGTGGATGGTGATGGGGGGTGATGTTTGATGTGCATTTCTTAATTCATAAATAAATAAAGGACACAGTATGTAATCATTTTGATCACATTTACTCTCCTAATACAGCATTAGCACAGCATCGTCTAGGCTTAAAATATGCTGAAAGAAAAAATGTTTGTGTTTCAGCTGAAGTCTCAGACGTGTGCAGAAATTCACAGTAGTGCTATGCCAAGCCTGTCCTTCAGATCTTCAGAGTTGGAATTTACACCTTTAGATGTGAGCTGACAGCAGTGAATAGGTTGTTCTCCCTTTCACACAACATCAATGTGACTGACCTAAGCCCCACCCCCATCACACTGCTTCTGCCCCTAGCTTAAATCTCTGGAATTCAGTTCGAGCTGCTTTTGTGTGTGCTAGAACTGTATATGATAAAGCACGAAACACAATCATTCTTTCAATGTTTGCTAAAAAGTTGTAGTTGGTGAGACACAGTCAGTTCTTCTGCCTGGTGGGCCCCTTGCCAATGCATGGTACAACTGAGATGCAGATGTTTTTGTGCCACACATCATCAGTTATACATGTTCAAATGAGTTTACAGGCATCTGAATAAATTGTGTGTGATCAGGTGTTCGTGTGTGTTGTCCACCATCTCCTTTAGCTCATTCCTCCGTGCAAAAAAGCTTCAACTCTTTTGGTCATGGCTTTGGGTAGGCTGTTCCAAAACATTAACTTTATTCTTCCTTAACCATTCTTTGGAAGAACAACGTGTACTTTAGGTCATTGTCTTTCTGCATGACCCACATTCTCTTGAGATTCAGCTGACAGACAGATGTCATGGCATTTTCCTTTAGATTGTTCTGGTGTAATTCAGAATCCATTGTTCTATCAATGATGACAAGCTGTCCAAGCCCAGATGCAGCAAAACAGCATCAAATCTGAATTCTATCATCACCATGTTTCACAGATGGAAAAGGGTTTTAATGATGGATTGCGGTGTTTCTTTTCTTCCATCATTAATTACCCATTAAGGTTTTTAGTTACTTATACATTAATCCTTGGTTTTTTGTAAGCTTGGGGAATATTACACACCTTGCTCTTGGCATCACCATCAAGCCTCTGAAGGGTACTTTATGCCTGCCAATCTGTAAACTGCAATGCCTAAATTTAGTAGATAAGGCTCCATACTTTTCATTACATCAGTGGCAAGAGGAGCATTTTGATGGGTACCTAAATATTTCTGTGATCCCCTCAGAATACTGTAAGAGATTACACTGATATTCATAGCAAGACATGACCTGTGAACCCAACACAAATGAAGATGCCCGTTTCTCTTTCTGTGCTGCGCCAAACTAGAGCAAGAGAGGGGGAGGGGTTTTGTTTAGAGATGTGCATAAATGAAATGTCACTGCAAGTATTAGATAAAGATGACCTATCTGCATGCTGCTAATTGTCACATATGTATAACAATGTCACTGTCATGTGTAAGTGCCACTGCAACAATCTGATGCTCATTTTTATTTAACACCTGAAATGACACTTCATTTATTATGTCTGTGACAGGGTTGTGGCAGGCAGCGGTGTGGAAGGCAGGCAGGGGGAGGGGGAAAGCACAGGGGCGGATGACGGAGAGAAAGTGTTGACAGAGAAAGAGAGGTGCTGTGTGGCGTCCTACCTTGTTACCCTGCTGTTCCCACCTGTTCGGCAACACAACAGCTCATCCCGTCTGGCACCGTCACTTTCCGTCAACTTCTCCTTCTTCTTCTTCCCACTTGGATAGCAGCCATCCATCACTGTGAACGTCTCTCTCCCACTCTCTTACTCTCCTGTTTTAGCTCTTATCACAAATAGAAGTGAACAGTATCATGACAATTTATCATCATAAGACAGTTCAGCATTCTTGGTTAAACTGAAAATGGGTTACAGGAGTTACAAAATTGTGTGCTCACAAGAGGGACATACACATTCGTTTATGTTCGGTTACTCTTACCATGCAGGAGCACTTTGTAGTTCTATAAGTACGGACTGTAGTTCATCTGTTGCTCTACATGCTTTGTTCTCCTCCTTTCACCCTAATTTTCAAAGGCTCGGACCCCACAGGACCACCACAGAGCAGGTATTATGTGGGTAGTGGGTCATTCTCAGCACTGCAGTGACACTGACATGGTAGTGATGTGTTTGTGTGTGTGTTGCGCTGCTATGAGTGGATCAGACACAGCAGTGCTACCAATCAGAAATATCCAGCCGACAGTGTCCTGTGAGCACTGAAGAAGGACTGACCAACGCAAACTGTGCAGAAACAGATGAGCTTCTGTCTCTGACTTTACATCTACATGGAACAACTAGGCAAGAGTGTGTAATAGAGTGGACAGTGAGTGGACACAATGTTTAAACACTACTGCGTCTGATCCACTTGTACCAGTGCAACACACACTAACGACAACACACCACCACCAATATACCAGTTGGAAGCCCTGCCATGAGAAGCAACACATTTTGCTGCAGGATGTACTACACATATTGCTGAGCTGTTAGTGTCCCTTGTATCACTAATTCCCAGATCTTCACACCCGCACTTGGTGCAGTGTGTCCCTCCAGAGCAAAGGCACGAGGCCTCCATATTCAAGCCTGGCCACCATCAGATCTCAAACCAAACCTAGATTTGTTAACAAAGATGATTTGTTGCAGGCTGTATCAGTCCAGGGTTCTTACTCACAGCACCACTGCACTCCAATACTGCAGCACCAGAACAGCCTAGATGGGGCCAATTTGTTGAAAATCTACCCTGGGTCTCTTAGTCCAATGATGCACCCCCTCTCAAAGTCTGTCAACTGGACAAAATGTCCTCATGATATAGAGGAATATGTAGTAGTCTTGCAGGAGGTACACAACCCAAAAGTAGCATCTGAGAGCTTTTTTTTATGTGGCAGCAGTGGAAGCATTGTTCGTCTTTCTTCCAGTGCAAAGACCTGTAATGATTTGTATACCTGCACGAGTTTTGCAGCAATCCATCATTGCAGGGTTTTGTTCAATGAGTGTATTTAAATCTTGCATAACAGCTTGTGCAGATTCTGTTTTTTATTTCAGAAATATTACTCTTTAAAGTGATGTGCTTCCAAATGAAATACATGCGTGAGTGATTGAGTAAGTGAGTGTATTTCATGCCAGATTTTTTTCCCTCTAATGTATGATGTTGCATTTTCTGCTATTATCGGCCTAGTACTGATACCATGTATTGGATAGCTGCCATATCTACTTAAAACCTCATACATTACTGTCTGGATGTGATTCACAGCATAGAGTGCACTGCTATACGAAACATTACATATCTGTATGGCAGGCTTTCAATCTCACCGTCATTCTAGGTGTAAATTTCAAACCACTCGACATTCGCTGTTCCGTTTAATAGCCTTGTTCTGGGTTTAGTTTAACACAGTAGTGGCAAAAATGCTGAATGGCACGCTGTGGCACTCAGTGCTGGAATATGGCAGCTTTTTTACTTTGTTCATGTGGATTCAGACACTGTTTTCTATAGTGACGCTGGGTAGGGTGCCATCTTTTAGTTTGAAAACAGCCATACCATGACAAATTGAGGATTCTGGTCCAGGGCTGCACAGTATATAATTTCAGCATTGCAGAATTCCAATCGCAAGGCATACAATATCATGTAAGGCAAATTTAATTAAATGTTACCATTTTTTGCTGTTTGACACAAAATTAAAAATCATTTTCCATGACCGATCGACCTGAAGCAGATTCTATCTGCCCAAAATCCTTTTACTCCAGATTTTGAGACACAAACGAATGAATTTACACTTATACAGTGCCTTTCTAGATACCCAAGCATGCTCTACACAATCACACTCAGCCAACACATAACGCTGCCAAGCATGCACAGTGTACTCTCCACCGGAAATGACTATCCACCTGACGGACTGCGCTGGGTTCACCAGGTTCATCCAATCAGTGCCAATCCATATGTTGGCATACAAACATCCCTGCAGCACTTTCATGTTGCGAATCTCCAGCACAGCCACATTGCTATTCTATTGGATTCAGACCCAGAGACTGTGAAGAACACATTGTCGTGTTCACGAAACCAGTTATAGGTGACTGTTGCTTTGTGACATGGTGCATCATCACGCTGGATGTAGCTGTTAGAAGATGGGTTCATTGTTGTCATGCACATGGTCAGCAACAAAACTCAAATAGGCTGTGGCTTTGAATGAATGATTGCTATTAATGAGTCCAACGTGTGCCAAGAAAACATTCCCACACCATTACACCATCTCCATCAGCCTGAACTGTTCTCACAAAGCAGGTTGGGTCCATGAATTTCTGCTTTTTAGTGCCAAATCCAGAATAATCAGACCAGGCTTCTGCAGTTCAGTGTTGGTGAGCCTGTGTCTACTGCTGTTGCAGCCCATCCTCGTCAGGGTTGGACGCGTTGTTCATTATGAGATTCATTGTACAGAGTGGTTATCTGAGTTAATGTAGCTTCTCTGTCAGCTCCAATCTCTCTGACCATTCTCTGATGACCTCTCTCGCAGGAAGTTTTTTTTCCAGCTGCAGACCTGCTGCTCACTGGATGTGTTTTCTTTATTACACCATTCCGAGTAACTCCCAGGAGATAAGCAGTTCCAGAATTGCTCATACCCCTTGCAGGTTTGCACCATTAGTTTGTGCCATGTGCTCATCCATTGAACAGAGACAGCTTGTCAGGAAGAGTACATGTGCAAACTGAGAATAATGTAAGAAATCAGACTAAGCTGTGTATATGCACTAAAAATCTAATTCCTGAGCTAAAATCCAGCTCTTTTTTTTCCAGATTTCTTAACTGGACTTCTAGACCTTTGTCTGATCTAGGAAATGGGAGTATGCTGTTTATGACCATTTGAATAATCAGATAACTGCAGAACTCTTAATTACTTTCCAATGATCTCATTGCATCTCAAGTGCACACAGACATGTTGATCGGATTACCCACAAAGTCTAATTTTTGGCAGCTATCGAATTGTTGAATGGGTGTAAACACACTCTGGATTTTAGCTCAGTGATCTGTTTTCTCAGAGAATGTATACACCTTAATCTGATTTCTTTCTTTTTTCTCAGTCTGCAGTAAAAAGACAAGCGTACAGCATGAACCAATGATTCCACCTTCCTCTCACTATGTTCACATCCTTCTTTGAGATTACTAGCTATTTGGAAGTTAGAAATCTGATTATTTGCCGGGCTCATGTAATCCCAGAGTTTCCCCATCCATCCATCCATTTTCTGAACCACTTATTCCTGAATAGGGTCACGGGTGAGCCGGTGCCCAGCCGGCAACTCTGAGCGCAAGGGCGGGAAACAACCCTAGACAGGGCGCTAATCCATCGTAGGGCGCACACATGCACACACACATCCGCACACTAAGGGCCACTTTTAGAGTCACCAATTGACCTACCATGCATGTCTTTGGACTGTGGGGGAAACCCGGAGGAAACCCACGCGAACACGGGGAGAACATGCAAACTCCACACAGAAACTTCCCAGGTCCCGAGTTTCCCCATTATCTGATTACACAAGTGCATGTAAATGCATTACCGTAGTAGAGTATATTTGCTTGGAGAATCATTGCTTTAGGAGTTAATGTTTGGAGAGATAACATGCTTTGACAGGCTTTCGCTATGAATCGTGAGGCTTGCCATGTTGAACATATAACATTATGATGGACACAGCCATGTTCTGGCATCCCTGGGCAATGGACGGCGAGTTCTGCAGTGAACTATTGAATTACTACCACACCTGACACCTGACCGCTGGGCCACCAAGCATTTCAGTGCCTTCACTCACATTGTATAGAAACAACCTTGTTACAGCATACAACAGTAAACATTTATTCACACTGTACTTCAAGATTCACTGAAGTGTGTGGGGGTACTGGTATGTGTGGACATCCATGTGTTTGCTTGTGTGTGTGGCTCTTGACCTCCCCACGTGTGCAGCAGTTATTTGCTTATTTGTATGCGAGTGACTGAGTGTGAGGGAGCACAGGCCAAGGCCGCAGAATTAATCCCACGGCAGGGAGTCATGTGATTAATTGTGGCCACGGGCTGCCCCAGGGTGTAATTTATGGCAGGAGATAATCAGAGCATGAGGAGCGTAGGTGCTCTCGGTGGGAATCTCAATCTCTGACCGACCCATCGTTACTCAGTGCTGGGCAGAAGTTTGATAACATTGATTTCCATACAAGCTTGAAGACAGTCGGTAGTGAAATTTTGAACATGAGTGAAGCCTAAGAACACTGTGGTTGACCTGACTTCCATCCGCCTCCATCCTACTGTAAGAATACTCTTATCGTACAGGAGAACTTTGTAGTTCTATAATAACAGACTGTAGTCCATCTGTTTTTCTCCTCCTTTCACCCTGATCTTCAATGGTGAGAACCCCACAGCACCACCACAGTGCAGGAATTATGTGGGTGGTGTGTCTTTTTCAGTGACACTGACATGGTGTGGTGTGTTAGTTGGTGTTGTGCTGGTCTGAGTGGATCAGACAGCAGTGCTACTGGAGTGCTTAAACATTGTGTCCACTCTATTAGACACCTCAGAGACAGAAGTGAGAAGGCAGCCTGGTCTCAAGGAATACAAATGTGAGTGAAACTTCGGAAATCATACATACATTTTAATTGAAACCACACTCTCGTAAAGATGGGTGATGGACTTGCATGACCTCAGCCTGAGATATTTTTCACAAATTACGACAGGAGCAGAATAAAGCCCAAGGTGAATCGACTGGTGTCATCAGGTTTGGGCAAATATTTTATGGCCTAAACTCTAGTCAGCGCTTGTCCTCTACGCTGCATGCCAGAGCACCTGTGACTGGAAGGTGTGAGCTTTTCATGGGGGAACCTGCTGTGTCCGGCTGCTGTGTGTGTGTTAACACCTCTCTTGACCTTGAGGCACCTCTGCTGAATGCAGCAAGAGTCCAGGTCCTCTCAAATGAGATAACTGTCTTCCTTCACACTTAATATGTTAAAGAATTTCCCATTTGTCCAGTAATTTGTTTTTACTTAACACATACACTGGTCATCCATTTCATTCTGACCACCTCCTTATTTTTAAACTCACTGTCCATTTTATCAGCTCCTCTGACCATAGAGGAGCACTTTGTAGTTCTATAATTACAGACCGTAGTCCATCTGTTTCTTACTTTGTTCTTCAATGGTCAGGAGCTTAAGTGGGTGGTGGGTCATTTTCAGCTCTGCAGTGACATCAATGTGGTCTGATATGAGTGGATCTGACAGCAGTGCTGCTGGAGTGTTTAAACTTCTCAATATCACTGTTGGACTAAATATAGTCCACCAAACTGAAATATCCAGTCAACAGCATCCTGTGGGCAGCATCCTGTGAACACTGATGAAGGACCAGAGGATGAGCAACACAAACTGCAGAAACAGATGAGCTTCTGTCTTTGATTTGTACAAGAATTTACAAGCTGGAGCAACTAGGTAGGAGTGTCTGATAGTGGACAATGAGTGGACGCAGTGTTTCAACACTCCAGTGGCACTGCTGTGTCTGATCCACTCATACCAGTGCAACACACACCAACATACCACCACCATGTCAGTGTGACTGCAGTGCTGAGAATGACCACCACCCACATAATACCTGCTCTGTGGTGGTCGAAAGAAGGCTATCAACATTATCAGAGAAACAGATGGACTACAGTCTGTAATTCTAGAACTACAAAGTTTGGTGTTCATAATGTTATGGTTGATCAGAGTAAGGCAAGCTAATGGTTCATTAATAAATGGGGCCTTAGAGCTGAGTCTATGTTTAGTGGTATTAAATGTTTATGCATTATTTATTACACACAGGGTGTCGTCTGAATAAATGGTTATAATCTGCACACTGAGCTCTGTAAGTCTGTGTCTCAGCTGCATGAATTATGTAATGTTCATTATAATTACAGCAGATTAGAAAGACATTAATGAAGAAGATTAAATCTGCTCCGCAACTCAGATGTTCAGCTTTTTTACTGGCTAAATGTGTCCCTGAATAGCCTTTTCCATCACTTCCTATCTGCTGTAGCATCTTAAGATGCAAATTAGGGTCAAATAGACTAATTCAAAGAATTGTTATTAACTGGGTTAAGTGACCAGTGCTTAATGAAACCTGAAACTAGGGGAGATATCGTTTAGAAATCATTGATTTTAAAGCAGAAACCTGAAAACAAATACCTCAGCAGCTTGTCCTGTAGCTTAAATGGGAAGTATTGATAGAATAAAGGTGGAATAGGTGAATTCTTTTTTTAGAAACCTCGCTGCTAAAGGGTGCAGACTCTGCATTCTCTTCTCTTTGACCTTTAGGCCCCATGTGAGCAGCCTGCCAGGGAAGACTGTGGTGGCTTTGTTTACTTATTGTATCAAATGCATTGTACAGTGTATACGCTCACTGCCAAAAACAATAACGAGATGTTGGATTTCAGTTTTGTCTCTGGCAGATATGTAAATGATTACAGGTGTGGCCTTATTAGACATTGTGTCTTGGCTTAATAGTGCCTTCCCCACTGCCTTATAAAACGCTCTCAGGAGCTACTTTTGGGTAGTGTACCTCCTGGTGAGAGATCTATTTGGTTTGAGTATAAAGATCTTATGTTGAGCTCATCAATCCTGTGCTTGCTGTGGAGCGATAAAGAAAAATGCAAACGTAACTTTTGCACACGGAGGAATTAGACCTCTGCATTTTACCCATCCATACCGTGAGCACATGCCTGGAGTGGTGGGCAGCCCAATTCATGGTCTCTTGGGAGCAGCTAGGGAGTTAAGTGCCTTGTTCAAGGGCATTTCAGTTATGTCTTGCCAGGAAACTGGTTCCCTAAACATCAGGCTACTAACTGCACCAACTGCTGGTGTGATGATCTTTGGAGCCATGAAATACGAGAGTTGGTCACTCCTAGTAGTGATACGAGGAACACTAACAGCACAGCGATATGTGCAAGACATCCTGCGGACACCTTTCATGGCTGGGTTTTTCAGCAAGGGTTTCCTTTCCAACATTTACATTTACATTTATGGAATTTAGCCGATGCTCTGATCCAGAGGGACTTACAAGGTCACTCACATTACAGAGGTGGGCCACAGTAGTGTTAGGAGTCTTGCCCATGACTCCTATTGGTGTAGTAGGTCAGTATCGGGTGGACAGAACAGATGACTTGGGGTGCTGAGGTAAACACAGGGGTTGAATATTTAATGTGACACACAGCCCAAAACAAACCAAATACACCGACCAATGCAGGATACTAGACTGACGGAAACTAAAACATGACAAAGACTAACAAACGCAAATGCAAACAAAACCAGTACAACAGAATAACAAAGACTAACAAAGTATGACAGTATAACAGGTAACTATAACAATGGACTGACCAAGACAGGATGGGACGACAGGGAAACAGATCAGACTCAGGTGGAAATAAGAGGAACGAGGGAAGGACTAAACAAACACAAATCATTTGCTAAGAAGCACTGACAGGGGAGACTGGGCTGACAAGTGACAGACACTGACATAGCACAGCATTGTTGCCCAGACTGAGAAACGAACTCCAGTCTCCCACATTGTGTGGTGTCTGGCTGGTGGTGAAATCTTAAACTAACCAACAATACAATGATACACTCATACCAGCACAACACCCACTAACACACCACCACCATGTAAGTGTCACTGCAGTGCTAAGAATGACCCACCACCTCCATAATATCTGCTCTGTGGTGGCCCTGAACTCAGAAACAGATGGACTACAACCTGTAATTATAGAACTACAAGTGGTCCTATATGGTAACAGTGGCTGATATGGAGATCAGCAAACATTAATGATGTCATGTCTGTTTATTGTATTGTAACTATTACATAATTATTATGACAGGCCTAAATATTGGGCCTTTCTGTATGACTTTGTCAAGCTGCATTTGATTTGACAGCTGTAATGCTCTGACTGTGACTGACTGCAGCATCATTGTGCTAATTGCATGATTCATATCCTGGCAACAATCTAAACAAAAGCCATTACAATAACCCAAAGCCAGCTACTGACCTTCTTTAAAGCTCAATCTTCTTAAGCAACCTCTGCCTGATCCTGGAGAGGGATAAAGGGCACCTGCTCTTATTCTTGCCAAAGGCCAAGCAGTTGAGTCAAAGGACTTGCTTAATTAGGGAGTGAGGCCAGTGACAAGAGGAGGAGGAGGAGGTGCTGTTTGTCACAAGACATCTCCACTGCAAACAGCAGGTCAACAGATTGGACCTGTGAAGTGAGAAATTACAGGTAAAACATCACTTTGGTCAAGACGCCACATTCAGGGTGACGATTACAGCTGATTAGAAATGGAAAGGTGGATTGGACGGATTGAGAGATTAGATGAGTTCACTCTAAGCAGACAGAAGGCACTTCTGTATTTTCATTTTCCTTATGGAGCTGTTTGTTATTGCATATTAATGGGAAATATTTTGTCACTGCATTTGTCTTATTGTGTAACTTGACCACTGCAACCAGTGGTCCTACCATTTCTGAAAGCATGTGACAATGATCATCCGCATCACATTGTCAGACATATTCCTGACTGAAAATATGGAATAATATTGGAAAGGACTATGGAAATTAATCATCTGTCACTGAATTTACTGGATTTTTTTGTTCTTTCTCTTTGTCTCTCTCTCTCTCTCTCTCTCTCTCTCTCTCTCTCTCTCTCTCTCTCTCTCTCTTACCCTGCCACTCAAGAATGAGATCTTAAACCTATCCCAGCACAAATGAAGGGGTCAGAAGGTCAAGGAATCTCTGTGATGATAAATTATACTTTACCTGTTCCAATATGGAGGAAAACACATGACCACTGCTGGTAATGAATAAATGTGAAGCTTTCAACCAGTGGGTGAGGAGGGCACCATGATAAGCTATTGCTTTCCTCCTGTTAGAGTGTTATATATTCATAGAGACTGATTTATAGAGCCCCAACCCCAAATGGACAGCCTATTAACCTTCAAGGTTTCTGGGAAATACAGAGAGACCAGTTAATTCAGACCACATGTCCAAACACATTTAACAACCTGATTTGGACAGGATGTAATTTACGAAGGGCCCTGGGGTAGTTTCCCATATTTGCAGGGCCTACCTGGGGAACAAAACATTATAAGAATGTTTAGCAACGTTTTTAAAAGGTTCCAGGAAGGCTAGACTGTAACATTCCTATAAATAACATATATTCTGTAAATGTATGACATAAATCAGAGTCCATCACAGCATTGTAAGAATGTTTCTCCAAAAGTGTAGGTTTGAATATGGGCAGTAGAGACATGTGCCTACTTGTATTTCGAGAACAAAGAATTGTCCCTCTCTGTATTTAAAAGGACTATTTTGTGCTGAAGCATTTTAGATCATTCCAATGTGCCAAGACAATATTTACACATGCTTTTGTTTGGCTGAAAGGATGGGGACATCTGAATGGTCATACATCGATGTGCGAATATAGTACCTTATTAACAGCTATGGTCATTTGTCAGGGCTGTCATTTGCTCATAGATATAAACTTCAGACTGTGACTGATATTGGATTCCCATTTATGTTTTGGGGCACTAATAAGTATGTCTACCATTCTCTTCTGAGTGTCTGAATGGCAAAGTGGAATTTGAACATTGAGGGGTGCTATAATCTCCAACAATGCACTCGTAATTTATAGTAAACATTGTAGTAAACATAAGATGGACCTGGCCCAAAATGCATTGAATCTCATTCTTAAGCAGATAGAGGAACAAAATTAAGCCAACGATGTTTACAGAAGCAGTAATAGTAATGATCCAGTGTCTGCCATGAATCCATCCGTCTATTCATCATCTGCTACTAGTGGGGGCAGTAGCTTAAGCAAAGAGGCCCAGATCCACCTCTCCACAGTCACCTCTTCAAGCTCTTCCAGGAGGATTCCAAGGCTTTCCCAGGCCAACCAAAAGATATAATCACTACAGCTTGTCCTGGGTCTTCCCTGAGCCTCTTCCTGGTCAGATATGCTCAGAATGCTTCACAAGGAAGGCATCCAGGAGGCTTCCAAACCAGCAGCCTGAACCAAACCTCTTGACATGGAGGAGCTCTACTCCGAGCCCCTCCTTGGTCACTGAACTCCTTCACCTTTCTCTAAAGGAGAGTAGCCACCTTGCAGAGGAAACTCATTTCAGCCACTTATGTTCAGGATCTCATTCTTTTGGTCACTACCCAAAACTTGTGCCCTTAGATAAGGATTAGAACGTAGATTGACCAGTAAATTGAGAGCCTTGCCTGTTGGTTCAGCTCTCTCTACACCACAACAGACCAGCTCAGAGTCTGCAACAGTGCAGAGGTTGAACCGATCCACTTGTCAACCTCTCGTCCATCTTGCCGTAAAGATTGTTTTCCCTTGTAATGTTCATTTATTAATGGAAGCTTTCCTGACGTTAATTCAGCAGTCAGTTCATGTGTGTATGGACTTTAAAACATGGCTCACCCACTTTGTTTATGAAACCAGAACAGATGTGTTGTAGATAAGGAAGTGTCTGAATTCATTTGTTCTTCTACCACTTGCATAGCAACGTTCACACAGCAGGAAAAGGGCTCATCTAGGTCACATATGATGGGCCACATTTACCTGCAATGTGAATATGACCATAGTGAACTAAATAGTCTCTTCTTATATAGTGCAGTACTACTCAGGGAAAAGAACCCCTCACAGCCTTGGTCTTTCAGATGACTTTCTCTGTTACACATAATGTAATTCTGTCATTGGCAACATGTTTTTGGTCCTCTGACCAAATCGATAACACTGGGTCTTTTTTCAATAGCACCCCCTTCCTTGAATGGGCAATCAAAATAGGGAACTTCCACCCTGAACCAAAAGAAACCCCTTGGGCTAAGCCTCTAAGCATGCCCCTGGTACCTGACTGTGTTTCTGCTACATTTTTCAGCAACTTCACTGCTGCTGCGCTTTAAGTCTCCTTTTACTTACACTTATTTAAAACAGTTTCTGAGTCATGAAAATACAGATGCAATGCAACAGTCTTGCAACCGTTTTTAATGCAGATAAGCTTTCCAGGGTATATTAATATTGGAAATAGAACGTATTTTGCCTGGCTATCATCCATCGATTTTCTCTGCAAAAGAAGGACAGCAGCTAATATTCTACTCCTCATTCCACTGCTCTGTGGAGAATGAATGGTTTGTTTCCATGGAAGCATTCAACTTGTTTTACTGCCACATTCAGAGCTCAAAGGGCCGCTAATCATAACCCAATAAAACAAGCAGTGATAATTACTGAATGATAGCTCACATTGACAACTACAGTTGTATGTGTTTGTATGTGATACTGTAGGCTTTAAATCGTTTCTGTGGTTTGCACCAACAGCACACAACAGTTCAACCTCTCGGTCGGGTATGAACCACTACACAATGCTCCCGACACCAGGAGGGTGAAGACAAGCACACGGCTTCTCCTATATGTGAAGCCAGCCACTACCTCTTTCAAACTGCCATTGTATCATTGCTGGGAAGTCAACGAGGAAAGTGTTGGATCCCCAGCTCCCATATAACAGCTGACAGATATATGACAGACATATGCCAGACAGAGCATGCCCACCCAATATTGGCTGCCAGTGGCAAGCAGCATGACCTGGCATCTGGACCTGCAATCCTTGGATCATACCTCTACCACACTCTGAGCCCCGATTATGTAAATGTTTCGTCTGAAATGCTCAACAGTGAGGTCTGGTGTCCTAACTTATGTTCTTTTATTCAGTACCTTAGTTGTAGCAGAACTATTTCTGACTTTCTCAGTACATCATTAATAACATATCCTTGATAATCACGCTCATAACACAGCATATATGGTTTATACTAGCAGTGTGTATATATAATATACGTGCTCCTAAATACACTCATCATTAAAAAAAATGCAAATCCGTGTGTGGAGGCACCATAGACAGCACCAAGATCAATGGTTGGTTGTCACACGTCCAGAAGGCCTGGTGTCATGATGTAGGGTGCAATTCCATACAGTGCCAGATCAGCCTTTGGTCTTCATGACAGGCACTGCAACCAGTGGAGAGTGGGAATATTCATGCTGCATGGGATGGACAATCACAGGACACCATTAGGGACCTCTACAACTCCATGCTGAGACATCTGGCACGTTGCATCATACTCCTTACATTTTTAAGCATAAAAAGAATCATTTGGATGCCTAAATGCATCTACCAGGATAGTTCTTCTGATTGGGGGAAAAACCTTTAATGCAGTAAAATAATAATAAGTATTCCCAGGCAGTGGGAATGCTCATACACTGCATATGAATTAAGGCAGCATTATGCAAGACTATTCTTTGCTCTTGGCTTCCCCCTACAGTCCAGAAGTGGAACTCTCCCATTTACCCCTAAAGAATACACTCTGCACAAGCATTCCTGGACAAGCTGAAACTGAAAGCATGTGGACTGAGGTTTTACATAATATGACTCATCAGGCAATGACTCCTGATGCAAGCAGAAGCATTTCTATCTGATACATGTGAAGTCAGCCACCACCTCTTTTCCCTCGGCAGCCAGTGTGCTTGGTTGAAAGTATTGTTTCCACAGCTCTGATACATCAGCCACTCAGACGTCTGGCATGTTGTGTTTTACCCAACACCATATGGAGAGACACTACTTCTATATGTGTAGATCAATAAATATTGTTCATATCAGTTTAAATTTTTAATTATTTATTGTTCCTGGTAATCTTTGCTTTCCTTCCCAATAGCATAGCAATCCCACACTTCCTTCTGGGGGCAAGTATTTTTTGTGTGATGAGTGTATGAGCAGGTTTTTACAGTTATATATATAGTTTTTAGGGGTTACATTTATTATTAATACATAAGGGGATTTGAAATTGAGTATACAGTTGCCAGTATAATGAAAAATATTTTTTTAATAAAAGGTTTTTCAATTTTCAAGATCTTGCACAAAGAATCTGCAATACTTTACACTGAAATGTTGACTAGAAACTGTCAATGTGGATTGTTACATTTATCGAATATAACATAATTAATTCTGTAAATTACATAATGTCATTTAATGTTCTTTTAAAATTAATTTTGAAAACAAAGGTAACAACTCTAGATGCTGAAAACATACATACTTGGGTTTCTCACATAGTTACATTCAATATGTGTCAAGCTGCATTCGGTAGCTTACTGACAGTCACATTTTTGTTGTATTAGTATACAGTCAAAGTCAGAATCTTTCGAATGCTTAAATGGTTCTGTACAGGAACAAAAGTTTCTGCAGATTTGAAAACCTACTTGAGCTGAGAGACATAGAACCATCACTGAATGTGACAGAAGGATGTAGAATTGCTCAGATCAGATTTGGATGTATTGACTGTCACATTCATAAATGTAAGTGAGCTGTATGTGATTGGATCTGACCCTGAAACAGCACGTGAGTGTTTGTAATGCTCAACAAGGTATTTGGTTGGTCCTGCCCTTCAAAAAACATCCAATCATTGTGCTGGTTATTCCATGAGCAGATACAGGTCAACAGGAGTTCTGGGAAAATTTATATCAATATGGAAATCTGTGCAACCACAGTAACCAGAACATGCTGACGTTTTTTTGTGCATTATTGAGCTTAACACTATCAACTATTCATGAGGTTTTAGTGAGATGTTATCAGTGATTTTCGTCTCTCCTCAATCATATCGTCCATGAAGTGAGGGCTTTAGCCTCCATCACCAACAGCTCTGAGCACATTCATTAAAAAAAAGATACTGATCTCATCTGATTGTTGACATTCATGTTGCATGCTCACAAACTGGATCTATATCTGATATAGGGCCATATATGAGTCCCTTTGGCCTGGTGATGTGAATGTACTCTAATACTAGCAGATTTTACACATATTTTATTCAAAATATGCAGTGTTTCATAGTTCTCACAAACAGTGCAGTGATCAGTGTACGAATGGTAGTGACACTATTCCCCTGTTACAGGTCAGAGGAGCATCACAGTGATTTTGAAGCCTTTATTTTAAGGTAAAAATGCAACAGAATGTTGCTTTATATCTGTGGAAGCAATTCAACACTCAGGTGTCTGAAGAAAAGCTGCTGGTGTTTATTGTCACATAGCAAAAATCCTATAAGAGACTGTGAGGGAAGGCTAATGACAGTACTGAGATTCATGTGGAAAATCTGGCTCAGGCAGAAGATGTCCTGTGCCTTCTAAGGTGAGTGGTGCCTGGTTTCATGCAGAGAATCTGGACAAAGGCAGAACACTTCCCATCCCTAATCTTTCATTAGGAACTGGGGGAGCGCTAATGATCTGGGTGAGTCATGATCCAACATAACAAAGGCTCAACCTTGACAGCCCCTGCAGATTTTAGTGCTTTATAAAACCAGCTAGACAGGACAGAACTGTGTGAAATTGTGGGATGTTGTTGCCATGAGTTTATTTTATTTATTTATTTATTTTTTGTTTGTTTGTTTTCATTTGCTTTTACAAACGTATCTTACAGGTTGTTCCAGTTTTGAGGGCAAATATTTGCATCAAAACAAATTGAATTAATAGAAATGCAGTTTCCATTAGAACACTATGCACTAATAACTGGTAATAATATCAATTTCTTATAACCATCTACCAGTCTCTGACATTGACTAGACAAATTTTTCCCACTGCTCCATTCAGAATTCTTTCAGCTATGGGATGGTTCAGCATTAATATTCGTACACAAGGTCTTTTATATTTCTCAACCCCCACTGATACAATAAAGATATCATAGTGGTTTCTATGATGGAGAGCTCTCCAGACCCTGCTGCAGCAAACCAGCCCCAAACCATGACATTGATGCTTCACAGTTGGTATGAGGGTCTTCTGCTCAAAAGCTGTGTTCTATTTTCTAATGTTTCTATATTGTTTCTTTCTGAAGGTCTCAGGGAGCTATTGGGATTTCACCTTGGTGATCCCACTCCAACAATCAAGAGCAAACCAAGCTAATATCTGAAGATTAAATAATAATAATTTAGACATTTTAAGTACTAATAAATGTGTGTCCTAACCTTTTCCTCAAGAAATATCTAATAATTGTTTTCCAAATGATTTTCAAAAGACCTTCCTTCAGTTTTATTTAAATGCTTTTCTACCAGGATAAAAACGTTCTTCTGATTGGTGGGAAAAAAAACCTTTAGTGTAGTAAAATAATAATAAGCATTCCCAGCCAGTGGGAATGCTCATACATTGCATATGAATTAAGGCAGCATTATGCAAGACTACTCTTTGCTCTTGGCTTCCCCCTACAGTCCAGAAGTGGAACTCTCCCATTTACCCCTAAAGGTTACACTCTGCACAAGCATTTCTGGACAAGCTGAGAGACACAGAACAGTCACTGAAAGCATGTGGACTGAGGTGGTCAAGTAACATTACAGGGTTTTACATAATATGACTTGGGTTATCAGGCACTGACTCCTGATGCAAGCAGAATCACATTTCTATCTGATACATGTGGTCAGCTCTGATACCCCCCCCACACACACACACACAAACACACACCCAAATAAACGAAACAAAAACCATTTCCACTAAATTTTGAACACAGCTGCCTCTGCGATGCCTATGCTCATCCCTGGCCAGCATCACAGTAGGTGATGGGAAGAGAGCACCATGTACCCACCCAGAGAGAGCATGGCCAATTGTGTGAGCATGACCTTGTGACCCTTGGGCCACCCTAGTACAAGCATCTTGATCTGTCGAGTCTTTCCCAGCCCCCTTCCACCCCCTTTCAAATTAGGCAAACTCTGCTTACACAGCTGCCTGGACCAGCCTTTGCTTGTATCCCTTCAAATCTTAATAAGCCTGATGCAAAGAGTACTGATCTCTGCGAAACTCCAACACACTCCTTTTCATTGCTGCCTTCTTCCTCAATCTCTTTATATTCCCGCCACTTCCCTCGTCTACGATACACACAACTTATACTCTCTTGCTGTGCCTCTCTCTCTCTCTCTCTCTCTCTCTCGCTCCCTCTTTATCCTTCTGAATGAATGTCTCTTCCTTCCTCTGAGTGCTTGTCTGCTTCACTCTCTCTCTTTCTCTCTCTCTCTCGCTCTTCCCATTCTCACTCTGCCTCTGAGTGCATGCCTCTCTCTCCCTCCCTCTCTCTCTCTCTCTCTCTCTCTCTCTCTCTCACTCTGCCTCCCGCTCTCCCTCTCTCTCTCCTTCCCACTCCCTCTCTCTCCCCCTCTCTCAACACACATGCATCTCCTCTTCTACCTCACACACACAGAGTCGCTCAGACGCTGCTGCCTCGCTTCCTCTCCCTTTGTTTTGTTTTCTTCCAATCAGGAAAGTTGTTTCGCACAGAGCGAGCGGAAACAATGCCCAGCTCCTGGCCACCAGCGAATGGATTAGCCGGCTATTTCTGAGCACTAATGAGATTTCGCCGGCCGTAGCAGACATGGACGGTGGCACCAAAGCAGCACCTTTCCTCCGGCTCCTCGGGGTTCCCTCTCAGTTCCCCAGCGTTGGGAATGGTGCTCTGACAGCTACGCCGGGCTCCGCAGGTCTGAACGCTCACCTGTTCCTGCTCTTTTCCTTCTAACCTGAGTGAGCACAGCTGGCGGACGAGATGAAGTACCAGAAATACATCACAGTGATGCAGATGGCCATGGGAGTGACCGCCTCCAACAAAGACAACTGTCTGCCTCCGAAGAGACAGCTGTGGTGAGCATGACCAGAAGCGTGAGAGAGTGGCAGAGTGAGAAGGAGAGAGAGTTGTGGGGAGTAAGGTGGGGAGTCAGGTGTGCAGGTTGTTATCAGAATGGAAAGAAAGACGAAGAAAAGGACAGAGAAAGGAGAGAATGAGCAAGGGAATGAGAGAGAGAGAGTGGATGTGGAGAGAGTGTTCAGTCTCAAGTGGCACAATTAGCTCCGTTAACCGGGTTGTCATGGGGAACACGAGCGCACCACTCCACCAGTCCACCACGCTACGACTGTTCACTGAAGTGAGGAGGGATCTTTCTCTTTCTCTCACTCTTTCTCTTTTGTTCAGTCTAACAGTTCCTCCCTCTCTTCTTTCCCTCTCCCTCTTCCTCTCTTTTTCTTTCAAGTCCACATTACTCTTTTTCCCTCAACCAGCTTTGGTTGATCAGTCCTATTAATGTGTGTGTGTGTGTGTGTGTGTGTGTGTGTGTGTGTGTGTGTGTGTAAAATTTAGACTGATATGGGCAATATTTAGTAACACATACAGAAGTAGCGTCTCTCTGTATGGAGTCGGGTATAATGCAAATGTTCTAAAGGATCCTAAAAGTGTTTTGTGACAATCCATCCCATGCATCTTGAATATTCTCACTCAGTTCCAGCAGATTGTGCAGTAGGGGTGGAGTGCGTCCAAAAGCATCCTACACATTTCCAGTCAAGGGTAGGTCTGATGGCCATGGCATAGTATCTGTGTCTTCAAGTTGAGCTGTTGAGACGGCTGTTGTCGAGTATGTTGACAAGCATTGTCTTGTGTGTGTTCTCAGGAAAAATAGGACCACTGGGCAGGACCTCATTAACGTAATGTTGGGCTGTAAAAGTACCTGTAATAAAGAACAAAGGTGATCTGGCATCATAAGAACCATAACACCATAACACCAGGATGTGTGAACGTGTGATGCACGACAGCAAATCTTGGTGCTGACCACAGTGCCTCCACACACGGATTCGTTTGTTCACTGAAGATGACCCGCTGCCATTCATTCATGACAGTCTGACATGACACCATTGCAGCTGGTTGATTCCTTCTGGGTGCAACTGTTTTTGATGATGAGTGTGTATAAGTGTCTACCTCTCAAGTCACTCTCAGTATACTTCTCTCTTTCTTTCTACCTCTTTCTTTCTATCTCTCTCATCTCTCTGTTATTGTCTTTTAGTCTTTCGCTCTCCTCTTGTTCGCTATCAGTTTTGACCAGTTTATCTATTTTCTCGCTCCCTCATTCTTTTTACATTTTCCTCTCCTTCACCCTCTCTCTTATCTGCATCTTTTTTTCTCTTTCACTCTCTGTTGTTTACTTTGAGTCTCTCGCTGTCAGTATATCTCTCAGTATTTTTCTTTCTATATATTTCTCTGACACTCTCTCTCGCTCTCTCGCTCTCTCTTTCGCTCTCTCTCTCTCTCTCTCTCGCGCTCTCTTGCTCTTTGTTACATTGTTTTCTCTTTGATTCTGTCACTCTGAAGGGGTGTCTGTGTTGTTGGTTGCTTTTGCCATTGTTGTTGCTCTGGGTCTTTCAACCCACACATGCACATGTCGTGTTTCTGACGACTGATCGATCAAAGCGCCGCTACTCTAAGCACAAAGGCTTGCAACCTGGAGACGGAAGCCCCCCATGACATCACTATGTCCACTTCAAATGACTAATTAACCCGCATGCTTTCAGACTCCTGGGTTAATGATGCGAGTGCTCTGTCTAATTTCTCGGATTATAGTTTTATTATTGTTTTAATTCCCTAAAATTCCCTATTTCCCTGGGTAAATATCCAGTTTGGCTTCATTTGTTCAGCACTCTGTGTGTGAGAACAAACCATGAGAACAAACCATGACACGGTGCATACAGCCTGCTGTCATATCTGCATGCACCCTGTCAGCGTTGTCCACAGCACTGGAGCAAACAAAGGCACCATACTGTAAATCAGCTCTCGCTGCCTGCTTTCATTATCCTAATGATGGAGATGTTCCTTTGCTTTGTGTTTGGATTGATTAAGGAACTGCTCTCCACCAAGGGTCTGTCAATCACTGTGCATCCTTATCACACCCTCCTGTTCTAACCTAGACTGCTCAAATACAAACCCTTGATCTGCAACAGCTGTCATTCTTTAAATTGTGTCCACTGTTTTCTTGGACACAGCCTGGACACACATGAGCACAGTAACAGCATGCATCGTTTCTACCCATTCCTGTACATAAATGAAAAATAAAAAAGATGATTTTCACCGACAGTACATCCACATCCCTCCTTTGCAATGCTTGACAGCACCATGCCTTCAGCACAGTACACTGTACATGTTGATATTACTATAGTACATAGCCTCTAGCAACCACTTTCATGGCATTCATTTTAAAGGCATGCAGTCCTTAGGGATGCTGCTCTATGGGAATTCTGGGCTGATGCCGATTTCCAGTATTTTCCTGTAAATACCTGCTGATGTTGATAGACACAGAATAATGTGTGACATTTATTTCTGAAGGGTTGCAAATTCAATAAATTTCATAACATGTAGATAATTACCATAGTAATGTTCTGGTGTTCAGTTTGAAATAGTGTTCATGTCCATTGCTGATTTTATGATATAACATCAATATGATTTTGAAATCATACATCCACAGCAGGCATACATTGTCATATACACCAGTGGTCCCCAACCCCCGGGCTGTGGAGCAATTGGTTCCCGGGGTGCACAATAATCTAATTAGCATTAGTTTGTGAGTATAATTCCCAGGAATGATGGTGTATAATTCTCAGGAATGATGCTGTATAATTCTCAGGAATGATGGTGTATAATTCTCATGAATGATGGTGTATAATTCTCAGGAATGATGCTGTATAATTCTCAGGAATGATGGTGTATAATTCTCATGAATGATGGTGTATAATTCTCAGGAATGATGCTGTATAATTCTCAGGAATGATGGTGTATAATTCTCATGAATGATGGTGTATAATTCTCAGGAATGATGCTGTATAATTCTCAGGAATGATGGTGTATAATTCTCATGAATGATGGTGTATAATTCTCAGGAATGATGCTGTATAATTCTCAGGAATGATGCTGTATAATTCTCAGGAATGATGGTGTATAATTCTCGTGAATGATGGTGTATAATTCTCATGAATGATGGTGCTCCATCCAGTACTTTTGGAAGAGGTGAGCTGGACAAATAACTTTGAAGATCATGTTGCTGTATACAATTAAATCCTCACAGCAATGGTTCAACATGTAGTAGAAAGCCTTCCCTGGACAGTAGAGACAGTTACTCCAACAAAAGCAGGATAAACTCTTTTTACTATCCTTGATTTCTGAAGAAACCGTGAATAAGAAGGTGTCACAATACCTTTGTCCATGTAGTGTATTTATTTATTCCTAACAGTGAGTACATTTTGAAGCTGTATGTGTGATGCTAAATGACGGTACTGCTTAGACACATTTGTGTAGAGGAACACTAAGCTATTAGTATTTTACCAGTTCACCAATACAATTACCAGCACAATTAGAGATGTCCAATTCGTATTGGCAGTGCAGTAAAGTGGACATGGTTAGGATTGGAGGACAATAAATCAGTGGACAGCTAATAGATTGATGTGTTTTTTGAAGTGATTCCTATAACTCAGACTTCTCAGGCCCAGCAGGCCTTTTCTCCTGCTCATAAGGATATGGACTTACACATTGGTTTGGGGAGTATTTCTCCCACCTGCTGGGAAACTGTCTCTCTCTGTATACAATAATCGGCCATACTCTCATTGTCCATTTTATCAGTGCCGCTGACTGGAGCACTTTGTAGTTCTATGATAACATATTTTGTTAGCCTCCTTTCACCCTGTTCTTCAGTGGTCAGGACCCCACAGGACCACCACAGAGCATGTGTTATGTGGGTTGTGGATCATTCTCAGCACTGCAGTGACACTGACATGGTGGTGGTGTGTTAGAGTTGGTTGCGCTGGTATGAGTGGATCAGATGCAGCAGTGCTGCTGGAGTGCTTAAACCCCTTAGTGTCACTGTTGGAGAGACTAAAACATGCTAAAGCTAATAGGATTTCATTCCTGTATGAGCATGAACAATAGTTGTGATTTGATTTGGCATGGACTGGACAAGTTTCTGCACTCTTAATGGTTGTTCCAGGTAGTCCCACAGATTTCCAAAATGACTCTAGGGAGGAATTTGGGGATTTTCTGTGCCAGTCTAGATGTGTGAATGCTTCTGAATGTGCATTGTGCCAATCAGTCTCATCTGCATGTCATATTGGAATACAGGTAGTACTGACGTCCCTCAGTTAGTAAGAAAGAAAGTAATTATTCTCATGTGACCCACTGGAATGTGCACACACAGGAATTAGACACCATTTTACCCATCCACACACAGTGATACACACATACACACTAGTGAATTCACACACCAGGGGGCAGTGAGCACACGTGCCCGGAGTGGTAGGCAGCCCTATCCTCAGCACCCGGGGAGCAGATGGGGAGTTCAGTGCTTTGCTCAAGGGCACTTCGGTCACGTCCTGCCTTCCAACCAGCTGGTTCCCTAACCACCAGGCAATGGCTGCTCCATGAGGAAAAGGCCAAACCTGATTGCACAGCAGCTCAGTGTCAGCACTATGGATCACATTTATTGTTATCTCAACCACAAGACAATTTCTGCATAAAGAACATTACAGAGCTCCTCCAGTTTGAACCACACCTTCACACCATCTTTATTGAAGCTTTCTGGGGTCTATGATGAACACCATGCCCACCATCATTCATATATAGGCAGAAACCCATTTGACCAGAGAACACATTTCCTGTTGAGCAGTCCAGTTTATGTTGATGGACTACAGTTCTCTGCAGTGTGTTCTTTCAGAAATTAGTTGTGAAGGACCTGCATTGACTTCTAGAAGCAATTCTTGCTTGGAAACAATGCAATTTTCATTCACCGGCTGGTGGTCCCTGTCCATCAGTATGGCTTTGGGCCATAATTTTGAGGACAATTTCCTGTAGAGTGGGATTTCTGCCATTGTTGGTAAATCTGTATAAGCGTATGCTTCCATTCACCTGCAAATTCAGCTCCTTTCTTCACACTATAGCCTTTGGCCCAAATGCAATCACTCTTTTAGCCAATCATTAACATCCGCTTTGTGACCCATTTTCGAACAAAACATTCCCTGTACCATCATCAACTGACAGAAGCACCACTCAATTAAGAGCCATCTCAATGAAATAATGCAACACAATCTGGAGAAAACAGCAAAACTATCCATTAAGACTCTGAAATATTTACATAAATGATCACATCCTTCTCGATACAGTGCTTAAAGCAAAATATGTTATGCGAATCCTGTGAGCCATTGCAGTGACTTAATCCAGCCAATAAATGCAAAGCTCATTATTTTTTCCACAAACTTACCATGTGAAAATGGACTTTATTCAAATGCAAAATTACAGGGTATTGGAGCATTTTCATCCCTACCAACGTCACATACTTTTAATGCTGTTATTATTATTAAACGATTATTAATCACACATTGACTTAGGCCCCTCCCACATGTATCCAGGTATTTTTAAAAACTAAGGTTTTTGTGTGTGTTTTGGTCTCCCATTCACACAGAAATGAAGCTTCTTGAAAACGCTCTCCAGGGTTTTGAAATATTTTCAGTGTTGATGAGGAAAATATCGACATCACAATGCATGTTATTAAACACTGTGTATGTGTATGCATGTATGTTTCTGGATGAACCTCCTTCCTCCTTATATAGTGAAGTACAGCCAATACACACAGACAGCACTAGATTTCAGATTACCATGAAAATACTGCTCTATTACAGATATATCATGCTCTATTTAGATTTACAATCTGCAATTTGATGATTTGTTGTGTATTGATGTCTCTCTTTATAAGATGCTCTTGCCCCCTACAGGGATAGCATGCTCATGCAAGTGTTCTCTTCTCGATGTGGACCTGAATGTTTTCAAAATAGAAAGGGAGGGAAATCTCAGATTAAAATAAAAAAAATAAAAATACAGAGACCTGTCAAGGATGACATGTCTCTAATTCTCGAAGGCAATATGGTTTGTCCTTCCTCTGTGTCTATATCAGCAAAGATGGTTCTGCATACATTGACCAGCCATAACATTATGATCATCTCTTTAACACTTCATTTTATCTGCTCCTCTTTGCATACAGGAGCACTTTGTAGTTGCATCTGTTTATTTGCACACTTTATCCTCCTTTCAACCTGAACTTCAGTGGGTCATTTTCAGCACCACCATGATACTGGCCTGTTGGTGGTGTGTTTATGTGTGTTGCACGGGTACAAGTTGATCAGACACAGCAGTGCTGCTGGAGTGCTTAAACACCTCAGTGTCACTGGTGCACTGAGAACAGTCCACCGACCAAGAATATCCAGCCAGGATGGCCAACACATACTGCGCAGAAACAGATGAGCTTGTGTCTCTGACTTTACTTCTGCAAGGTGCAACAACTACATATTCTAATCGAGTGGACAAAGAGTGGACACAGTGTTTAATAACTCCAGCAGCACCGCTGTGTCTGATCCACTTGCTTTAATAAACCATTCTTAAAGGTTTTACAAAGAACTATGCAAAGGGTTTCTGTCAAACTGAAAAACCGATTAACCAGGAAAATAAACATTAGGATGGTTCTTTGAGTTCTTACTGTTCCATTGGCTTTTACTAAAGAACCCTTGAGAACCAATTTGTATATAAATTTAATCCCTTAAGACAGCTGCTGTTCCCTTAAGAGAGCCTCAGAGGTGGGTCTGTGTGTCACCCACCCTCCACCCCCACCCCCACGCCCCTTGGCACCCCCTCCTCCTATCCCCTTTTAGTGACAGAGGCAGAGTCACGTGCAGAGCAGAGGGGGATGGGACCGCCATCAGAAGTGCATTACAGTATTGCCCTAATAGTATTGGAGCCAGGCCCAGCTCGTGCTGAGCGCTGTAATGAAATGCTAGCGTGTGGTCAGATGGAGCTGACCGTTGTTTCCAGGTCCCTCATGTCTGTCTGTCTGTCTGTCTGTCGTCCTGCCTGTCTGTCCATCTGTTCTGCTGCTCTCTCTGTGGTGGGAGCTCACCTCTTTTCACCATTTAATGATGCATCAACACATCCTAATCACCCCCCCATTAAACTTACACACACAGATGCACACCACACCACATGGGCACACACACACACACACACACACACACACACACACACACACACACACACACACACACACACACACACACACACATACACACATACACACACATAAACATACATAGCCCTTAAATACATATTGTGGGTCACTGCCTCTGACCTCACCTCCCCCCATCTATGCTGCCTTTTTTCAGATTGGAGACGAACAAACTATCATGAGTAGAAAACCTGTTGCTAAGCAACAACAATGATCATTTCACTGTGAACTGATACTAATTATTATTCAGAAAAAATCATATTAAACCTTTTGGTCAGACCTGGAAGTGTCATTACTTCTAAGCTGGCAGAAGGAACTGACCATATTATAGTTATGGCCAGTCATGACCACTAGTGCTGGTGGTACAGTAATGAGCTGTTTATACATCAGTAGACTTAAAAGTTCTTAGAACCTCATAAATAATGGTGCTCCCTAAGAACCACCAATGGTTCCATAAGGAACGGTGTAATAAAATATTATGTGATCAAATTAAAGGTTCTTTTACTTTTATTTATTTTTCTAATTTAAAAGGTTCTTCACACTTAATCACATGTGGTTCACTATGGAGGGAGTTTCCAATGTTTTGCATGTCCATTGACCCACAACAAAATTAAATCACCCATTTAAACACTAAACAAATACACTGATGAGCCATAACATTATGTAACATTATATTCTTGTTTTTACACTCACTGTCCATTTTATCAGCCTCTCTTTCCATACAGGAGCACTTTCTGGTTCTATAATTACAGACTGTAGTCCACCTGTTTCTTCATACTTTATTAGTGTCCATTCACCCTGTTCTTCAATGTTCAGGACCCCAAAGTACCACCACAGAGCAGGTGGATGGCCATTCTCCTCACTGCAGTGACACTGACAGTGGAGGTGTCTTAGTGTTGCGCTGGTACGAGTGGGTCAGACACAGCAGTGCTGCTGAAGTGTTTAAGCACTGTTGACTGGATATTTGAGGGGTTTAAAAACTCTTACCAGTCCAACACACCATGTCAGTGTCACTGCAGTGCTGAGAATGACCCACCACCCACATAATACCTGCTCTGTATAGGGACTCTTTTTAATACCCTTGAAACAATGACTGAGTAGCTGTCCTAATACTTTTGTCCATATAGGGTATCATAAGCTCTTACCCATCCAAAGTGCTGCTTGAGGGAGTTTCCTCTGGGAAAAAAAAACAACAACAATGATTTCAACAAGACAGAAAGGCTCCAACATATTAATATAGCAGTCAAAACATTGTAGTACATAGAAAGTGAGGATTGTACATGTTCAATTTGCAGAGCAGTATGGATGTGCAAAGGAAAAAAAACAAAAAAACATGTTCAACCAGTCATTTTCCATTCCACTGGTGGAACGGCCACTGTGGGACATGCAGAAATAGGCCAGGTGATCTGGAACCCTCTCAAGAAAACACATTTCACAATGCTTTGATGAGATTTCAGCAGAAATGGTCAAAATGTCCATCTCACACAGTAAATTCTCCTCTTCTACTGACAACTCGCCCTTCTCTTTCACTCACTATGACACAGTTTAGCCAGCAGAATGAGGCAATTAAACTCACTTGACTTCAATAAACCCCCACCTGCTCTCCCTGCTCAATACTCCCGCTAGAACAGTCCCCCCCTGTGGGGATGGGGATGGTGAGGGTGGGGGAATGGTGAATCATTAAACCCAGTGTAATCTGCCTCCCCTCAGTGCCATAAGACCAGCTGAAAGCTGCTTACTCCTCTGCTGGCATAGAGTGAACATGCCGGTTTCTGACGGAAAACACACGGCCACAGGCCAAGGACAATAAGTAACAGACTCTGGGACAATGACTAAGCTAAACAGGCCGACAGCAGGGTCCATGTCTGTTTAGGGTTAAGGATTTCAGAACTTATGATTTCGTTGCCAGGGCAAGTCGGGCAATGAACTGTCAGTGAAATGTCACTTCACTGTATATGTGACTGAAAATGGATCTTCTGTTGAAACACACATACAGAAGTGTCTCTCATTGTGGTGTTGGTCATAACGCAACATGCCAGACATCTCGACATGAAGTTCTAGAGGTTCCTAATGGTGTTCTGTGATAATTCATCTCATCCAGCATATTCTCACTCAGTTCCTGCAGATTGTGCCGTAGAGGTGGAATGTTGATAGTACGTCCAATGGCGTCCCACACGTTTTTAATTTGGGATAGGTCTGGTGATGTGACGGATGTCGTGGCAGAGTATCTGTCATTAAGGTGAGGTCTTGAGATGGCAGCAATATATGGTTGTCCCTTTGGAATAGTGCGCTGGAATGCGTGTTCAGAAAAGGTAAGACCACTGGATGCAGGACCTCGTTAACATAACATTGGGTTGTCAAAGTGCCGGTAATGAAGACCAAAGGTGATCTGGCATCATATGAAATTGGACCCCATACCATGACACCAGGTCTTCTGGACATGTGAGGCATGACAATATACTGTTGATCTTGGCACTGACCACACTGCCTCCACATACAGATTCATTGGTTGTCTCCTCCAAGACAAAAGAGGGACTCATTGCAGTCGGTGGATTCCTTCTGGTTTCCTTCTGTGCTTATTTTCTTTTGCATCCTCGTGTGGCCACATTTTTTTCAAAATCAGAAAAAGGTCAGTTACCTCACTGAACACCTCCCTCACTGCTGTCGCCTGTTTTCCCTTCTCCACAAAGTGCATTTATGAGGAATGTCGAGTTGAATTGACGTAAAAGTGGTATGAATTTCGATCTGACTGCTGCTTTAACAAAATGGATATGTATCAGATTTCAGTATTATATATGAAAGTGCTCTAAATCAGAACTGAAAATGACAGATTCAGTGCTTTTGTCATTCGCTCTACCACACAGATAACACATCTGTGCCACATATGACTAAAAATGGAAAATGTGCACGTACGTCAGGATAACTCAATATTCATCATCACATCGCACATGTGGGAATAGACCCCTTACAATGTTATTAGAATGCCTGTTACTATGGTTACACCTTGCTTTTGTGTAGCGCAATGCATGAGAGAGCATAAGCTGTGTAAATAAAAAAGCAGAAGGCTCTAATGGGGGAAAAAAAAAACCTAACAGGTCTTAAAAATCAGGATAAATTTAAATATTTAAAAGAAACTAGAGAAGCTGAGGAGTCAAAGAAGGTTCTTGCCACAGACTGAGTTGCTGTATCCAGTATTTGTCTGAGTTTGGGTGGCTTGGCTGTCTAGATTACTTCATGGCAGGTCAATAGAACAAATGGGGGGTTCTATTCTTTAGTTGATCATTTACACAGATCACTCTTTCCTTCTCCAATTGCAGGTATCTTACTTTTTACCTTTTGCCCTTAAACAATTTAAATAGTAACATTAGCTTCCAGCTGACCTGCAGACTGAGAACTGTAAGAAATCCTCATGCAAGAATCTAATATATCGCTGTATATCGCTAATAAAAGATCAGACACATTTCAAAAATTAGACAAATGTGTAAAATATGAGGGTTTTCCAAATTTATTTAATATTTTATATAATTGTTATTAATATTATTTAACTTACATTTGAGTTATGTCTTATGTCTCTGTATCTGACAGACATGTGTCAATTAGCCTAATTACAGTTTATATGACCAATTCATTTACAGTGACATGCAGAAGTTTGGGTACCCCTGCTACAAATCTCCAAAAGGTTTAAAATTAAAGATGAAACATTAATTATAAGTAATTATAAGATTAGTGCATTTTTGTAAAGGTGCTACAGTTTTTGGGAAAATGAGGAAAGGAGCTCAGTGTAAATTTCAAATGTCAGATTACCTGACTATAAAGCTGAATTTCTGACCTGTAATCAAAGAAAAAAAGGGGCTGCCTTTGTTTAATGGGCACAGAAAAATTCAGTGACTACTAGTCACTCACATAATGTGTAAAAATATAGCATTTTGATAAATGACAACTATTTAGTGATCTGAGCTCAGAAATCTACAAAATAAAGAATAAATATTTCAGTTTATTGGTGTGAAAGGTTTTGTTGGTGTGAAATAAAAAACTTCTTAAAATACACTGCTGAATCAACACAACAGTTCTATTCTCTTTAAATATGGATCTGCCCCATTATTTACATATTTTTTTCTTTTGGTAAAAAATTACATATTCACTCAGAATTTATAAAATGGACACATTACTTACCAGGACTTATGGACTTATTTAGACATATAAGTAGTTGTCATACACATACTTATATATGGACAAACATTTTTATATATATCTGAATGATATGTAATGCATCAGCACAAAATACTCACAAAAATTGAAATGAGAAAAACATATATTTAAAAAATTGTCTTGAAATAAAAGACTGAAAATTGGCATGAAGCCCCTAAATAGTTCTGGTGCAACCAATTGCTTCCAGAAGTCACATGCTTAGTGAAGTCCACCTTTGTGTATCACATGATCTGTCAGTATACACACACATTTTCTGAAAGGCCCCTGAGGCTGCAACACCATTAAGCAAGAGGCACCACTAATCACACAATACCATGAAGACCAAGGAGATCTCTGAACAAGTCAGGGACAAGTCAGTGTTGTGTTACAAAAAAATCCAAATCTCTGATGATCCCCCAGAGCACCATCAAATCCATTATCAAATGGAAAGAACATGGTACCACAACAAACCTGCCAAGAGAGGGACGCTAACCAAAACTCTCAGACCAAGCAAGGAGGGTTTTAATGGAGGGGTTTAAAGGGGAACATGTAAATGTATTGGAATGGCCTAGTCAGCACCCAGACCTTAATCTGTGGTCAGAGTTGGAGATTGCAGTTCACCAGCAGAAACCATTTAACTTGAAGGAGCTGGAGAAGTTTAGCCTTGAGGAACGGGCAAAAATCCCAGTGGCAAGATGTAGCAAAAGGGGGCTCAGTACTGACTTTAGGGGGGGTAAATAGTTTTGTACCCTGAAGTCTATTATTTAAAAGTCTAATGTTCAAAGTTGCCTCATCTCATCTGTTTCGTTTGTCTTTTATTCTTCTACTCATTTTCATTCTCAATCTTTTCTTCTCTCTCAGAGGGTTGTGCCCCCAATCTCTTTCTCATTTAGTCTTTTAGTCATGGTCTATCTCTCTGTCTTTTTCCTTAATCTGTTTTACTCTATGCTAATACACTGTTATATATGATTGTTTATAAAAGTATATATTATCATAACATTATATTAACAATGTATTAACATTTCAAAGACACATCACACTTCACATTACATGAATACATGAGAGAAGTGAGTGATTTGCATCCCAGTGATTTAGAGGATGGTATATTTGAGTGCAGTAATATATGAACAGATGATTTCTGTAATAAAAATGCCACAACAAACATCCCTTGTCCGTCATCATGATCAATGTACCCACCCACGTTTTTTCCATCTTGTGAAGTGACACGACAAGCCAAGTCTGTCTACAGAGGCAGAGCATTTTTCAACTCTGTCTGTCCACAGCAGGAAAAAAAATGGTTTGAGATGGAATGTTTCAAGGGAAGTCTGCAGAATCCACATTCTTCCGTAGAATTTACTAGGTATTTCCAAGCCTGTGACCAAAAGGATCCCTACTGTTTCATTAGTACCGCACTGTACACTGACATGCTCAAAGGGAGATCCGTATGAAAACTGGACACTGATTATGAAGGGGTATTACCTCAGTGGATGGCTTAGGAAAGCCCACACCTGTATAAATTGTGAGGTGTTACCTTGTTGAAGCGAGGCACGATAGTGGGTTCCAGATATATAGGATATTCCATTTCCAAAGTTGTGCAGACATTTAACATTCCTTGATCCACAGTGTCATATGCACTGGGAATACATCATTGGAGGCATTACAACCCACAGTGGAAAGAGCAGTGGATGCTTAATGATCGTGACGGACGACACCTGGCTATTCTATAGAATAGAGTTTTTTATGTTCCTTTGAATAAGACAAAAGTCAGGGGACATGGTGCTAGTTTCTGTCCCAAGACTTTAGGCATGTCAGTGGAGAGAATGTTTATTTCATTAAGGAATGCTAGACACACCAACCCATTTGAACACTTCCTTTTCATCATGCATCATGTAAACAAGCGTCAATGGCTGAGCTATGTTTAAAGCTCCATTTCACTCAGCCCACATCTCTACAGTTTTACTTTTAAAGCAGAACTAGGAGGACTTGGTGTATTTTGATCTTAACCTCCCCCTACAGGTGGGCAATGTAATCCACTTTTACTCAACTCAGTACAAATCCTACTTTGTACTCAAGCATTTTGCAAGCAGAGAGGTACACATGTGGACACTACTCAAACAATGTAACAGTAGCTAGCTAGAAAAGTTATCCATTATTAATGCAGCAAGAGAGCAAAACATTGTTACCTGCAGAAGGTACCTGCAGCCCCCAATGTTGAAACTACACCCCTTCCTTACGAATGAACAAAACGATCACGGGAACTCCCCTGTCCTTACAAACAAACAAAATGATCTCCCCCTTCAAACGAATGGAACAATTTGAACATTTTGTTTAAATAAACAAAACAATCATGGGGAACCACTGCCCTTTAGGAACAAATCAAAAGGCCATATTCATCGTTTTTTGAAATGAGTACATCATCTGCACCACCAGAATATATACATTCCTGTGGCTTTGCTGGCCTTTGTCCAATACCTCGGTGTTACTATGCTTGCTGTTGGACCTTGTTTAGTGACTTAAGCCTAACACTCTTCTGAGATTTTATTCTGAGACCCTCTGCCAAGCAGACGTAAAAGACATAACCAGCTACCAGACTGCGTTTCTGATACAGTTTCAGTAACTACACTGCTGCTGATCTTTAATACCAGCTACTCGACTGTGTTTCTGATACAGTGTCAGTAACTACACTGCTGCTGATCTTTAATACTAGCTACCCGACTGTGTTTCTGATACAGTTTCAGTAACTACACTGCTGCTGATCTTTAATACCAGCTACCCGATTGTGTTTCTGATACGGTTTCAGTAACTTCACTGCTACTGATCTTTAATACCAGCTACCCGATTGTGTTTCTGATACAGTTTTTGTGTTTGTGTTCCATTTCACACAGAATGATTCAAATACTTCATTAACCATGGAAAAACTCAAATGAGTTTAGATAAACCACAGCCGTCCCTGTTAGTGAAAGACACTGCTGAGACAGAAAATGTGTGTGTGTGCGTGAGAAAGAGCTTACATGCTGTCATCAGAGATACACAGTGCTTCCCAGCATGTGGCCACTAACACTCAATATCCAGTTGCGATAATCTGTTCATCAGTAGTTAAAATGAACAGTCTTCCACAGCTAGACTAACCTGAAATGATCCCTGAGCCCCTCTCTCTCGCTCTCTCTCTGTGCCTGTCCATCTCTCACACATACACTATAGGGACAAAAATATTGGAACACCTGCTCATTCACTGATTTTAGAACATTTCTGGGGGGATTTGATTGCCTGCAGCCATGAGGGCATATCCTCCAAGCACCACACGTCATATATTTTTGTGCTAAATCTGGTAGGTTAATATTTGGTTTTCTGCTCTAGAGTGTCATTTTCTACTGGCAGTACAGGGCCAAAAAAATGTTGTGCATTTGCACATCTGTGTCAGAAACAGGTGCAGCTTAATGTAGCTGAATGCATTCTTTAGAAAAGGTGTCCACAAACATTTGATCATATATCATAAATTGAGTCTGCTTCTCTCTTCTGTTATTTTCAATTCTCTGTTTCCCTCCATTCTCACACTTGGCTTATTTCACTGCCAAAAATCCCTCCAATCTTGCTCTCACAGACAACAGCAATCTGTCTCTTGCCAAAGTACCTTCACTTCGTTAAGTGGAACTTCCTTTCTCACCAGCTCTTTTAAAAGACCTGCCCACAGGGAACAATAACAAACACTCTTCTTTAACTGTAAGCAGACGCTGAAGAAAAAAGCCTAATCGCTCTAATCTGTGAATCAGACACCGGCAGCCATGGCAACTCTCAGCAAGAGGAGGAGATGGTGTCAGACACCAAATGGCAAAACGTCAGAACATGATGTAGAGGCCCATGAGACCAGCCAGCACTCTTAGGAGTACATTTTCACTCTTGCTGTCACCTTCTGTACTCTTTCCACATTTTATTCTGTTACAGCCTTATTCCAAAACTGGATTAAATTCATTATTCCCTCAGAATTCTACATAATATACAACAATGACAAAGTGAGAAAAGTTTGTTTGAAATCTTTGCAACTGTATTAAATACAAAACACAAAAATATAATGTGCATAAGTTTTCACAGCCTTTGCTGAATACTTTGCGAAACACCTTTGGCAGCAATTACAGCCTCATGTCTTTTTGAGTATGATGCTACAAGCTTGGCACCTGTTTTTGGGAAGTTTCTCCCATTCTTCTTTGCAGAACCTCTGAAACTCCATCGGATTGGATGGGGAGCATTGGTGCACAGACATTTAAATAGAGATGTTCAATCGGGTTCAAGCCTGGGCTCTGGCTGGGCCTCTCGAGGACATTCACAGAGTTGTCCCGAAGCCACTTCTTTATTATCTTTATTATTTGTCTTTATTATTCTGTCTGGCCACTCTATGACTGATTGGTGGAGTGCTGCAGAAATGGTTGTCTCTCTGGAAGGCTCTCCTCTCTTCACATAGCAACATTGGAGCTCTGTCAGAGTGACAGTGTTCTTGGTCACCTGACTAACTAAGTCCCTTCTACCAGGATCACTCAGTTTGGTCAGGAGGCCAGCTCTAGGAAGAGTCCTGGTGGTTCCAAACTTCCATTGGCAGATGATGGAGGCCGCTGTGCTCATTGGGACCTTTAATGCAGCAGAAATATTTCTATACCCTTCCTCAGACATGTGTCTCAATACGATTCTCGGAGGTCTACAGATAATTCCTTAGACATTGTGGCTTGGTTTGTGCTCTGACATGCACTGTTTACTATGAGACCTCATATAAACCAAATCATTTCCGATCAACTGAATTTACCACAGGTTTCCAATCAAGCAGTAGAAACATCTGATCAGTGGAAACAAGATGCACCTGAACTCAGTTTTGAGTGTCATGGCAAAGACTGTGAATACATACATACGTTATATTTTTGTCTTTTATTTTTGATAAATTTGCAAAGATTTCAAACAAACTATCTCACTTTGTCATTGTGGGGTATTGTGTGTAGAATCAATTTTGGAATAAGGCTGTAACATGACAAAATGTGCAAGAAGTGAAGCACTGTGAATACTTTCCAGATGCACTGTATGTCTTATCCACATTCAAGGTAGTGGTGCTCATGCCAGAGTCAGCACCTGGTCTTCAAATGTTTTTTTTACTAAAGTTCTGCTCCTGGCAAAATCTCTGTCTGTATAGGCCTAAAGACCTGCTGTTCAGGACCAAGAAACCAGTCACAGAAGTGACCATATGCCATTTTTCTAAAGAAGTAGAAAAAACATCAAGTCCTTTTTGGTCTTGGAAAATGTAGAGATTTTTGTTGGAATGTTTTAAGGTCTCTAGACACGTTCTACTTCTTTTCAGCAATTAATACAGTGGAATTCCACTCACTGTCAAAATAGTTGCACCCAGAAGGAAGTGTGGGACTGCAATGGTTTCAAGACCACTGGTTGCAGGACCTCATTACTGTAACGTTGGGTAAAGTGCCTCAAGATCAAAAGTGATTGTATGAAATTTCACTCCACACCATGACACCAGACCTTCTTGATGTGTGAGACATGACAACAAACTGTTGATCCTGACCAAGGTGTCTCTACACACAAAGTGGTTGGTCATCACCACCAAGACAAAAGTGGGATTCACCACTGAAGATGACCCTGAAGCTGATTTGATCTGAATAGAGAGGTTTCTGGTATAAGTGAAGAGTTTCTGTTGACAGCTTTGATACCTATCTTTTGTTGGACATGTGTTTTAGGGTCCAGGACGTTATAGCCTCCCTTCAAGTTGTCCTCCTTCACACACAGTTAGACAGTCTCTAAAAGAAGAAAAGACTGCTTTATGGAATTCGAAAATTCCTATTGTGGGTTTAGTTCTGGAGGTTTTTCCACGATACATTAACAATGTGCTTCTTAATACCAAGTTCCACAAGTGGTTCCTCCATCTCTAAGCTCCACTGTTATGCCTGGCATCAGTCATCAAATTCCCATCACAAGTCTCAATACAAGTGAGCTAACCTGGTTACATGTTGTGGGGGTAGGGTGTATGGGGGAAGCCTCCAATCATTCTGGCGTTAGACATAAAGCTTTAACATTCATTTACCCTCACGCCACCACACCATCTGTGCTGACCGTCAGATCAAATCAAGCTGCTGACCTGGAATCAGTTAACTACTGATTATGAAAAATTAAAATTAGAGATCAGACTGAGAAAGAATGTCTTGTGTATGTTTGGATTCATGTGAAGAGATGAACATATAACAACTTAATTGATTCAATCAGAATTTTTACTTTTATATTATTGAGGTAATTAAAAGTAACCTGTAATGACAGCATTTAATAATTCAATTTACATTCTGTTTCCACAGCTCTGAATCTAGCATTGTAAAATGGAATTATTTCCATTAATCATCTCAAACAAAGCAAAAAAGGTAATGGTATATAATTTTCTATACAAATAGATAATATGACAATATATTCATTTCTTATTCTACATATATGTACAGACTTGGGGATTGCATATATTACATATATTGGTAACATATATACATACATACATATGTCAAAATATATAAACATGCCCACTTTCAAATATGTCACATATATGTTTCCATACAATCACATAAGGACAGTCACTTATAGGTCAAAATAATAAACTCCATATACAAACGAAGGGCATTTTAAAACCATATCTGGATAAAAGCTAGTTTTTGTTCCCTGTATTTCATGTATTTTATACGTTTTATAAATTCTGTGTGAGCTTATAATTTTTTTATTAAAAGAAAAAAGCTGCATGTAAATAATAGGCAAATCCATTTTTGATATCCTTAATGTTAAATGTAATGAAGCATAAACTAAATGTTACACAGAACAGACTGCTGCGTTGATTCTGTGTATTTTTAATTTCTGAGCTCAGATGACCAAATTATAACCATATTAGTACATTTTTGTTATTTACAGGGTTACAGTGGACTAGTTTCTGGAATATTCCTGATTTTCTTCATTTTAGGGCATGAAATCGTTTTTAATAAAATAATAAATAAAATATATAAAATATAATATATTTACTGTGTATCATTTTAGTTGTCATTTACCAAAATGCAATATTTCTCATGTTTCCCATTTTATGTAACTGGTTGTTACTGGATTTTTCTTTGCCCGTTAAACAAACGTGGACTGTTTTTTTCTTTCATTATGGGTCAGAAATGTAGCTTTATAGTCAGCAATTCGAACATTTGCTGCTTTCCTTATTTTCACTAATCTTATACACTAATGTTTCTTTAAAAAAAAATTGATCTTTAACTTGATGTCTTTTGGAGATCAATTCCTTTTCTACTCACTTATTGACAGGAACAGTTTGAGCAGGGAAATCCAAACTTTTGCATGCCACTGTAAATTCATTGCTCATATAGTCTGTAATCGGGCTAATTCACACATGTATGTCTGCCAGATACAGGAACAGAAGACATAAACTAAATGAACTTTAAATTATCTTAAAAAACAATCATATTTGTCAGAAAATATGGAAGACCCTCATATTTTCATCTTTCTAGTATTTTGATATTTTGACATATATGTAAGTTACATATATGCACATATATTTAGAATTACAAGTCTGATCTGTTATGATATATCTGCATATATGGCCATGATATATTTTTGATTACCTGCAGTTTATATAGGTTCATTAGTATAACCCTTTGATTTAGATAGACTGACTAGACATTGCTGTAGGTCCTGGTGCTGTCTTTGCCCTTGCTCTCAGAGAACCCACCATGGGGCCTGTCCACCGTCGATCCCTGACCGTTGCACTGTCATGTCTGATACACGTCTGTCTGCCTAATCTCTCCCTCCATCTGTCGAAGCTGTCTGGCCCACCTAATCAGCGCAACGATCCCTGTCACACTCCTGTTCACCCTGTATCAAAGCGACCAGGCTCCGACTGTCACAAAGTTGTTGCGCATATAAATAAACCCCTGCAACAATTGTCTTGCAGTGCTTTCATCAATGTCTTCTGAAAAGTGCCTGCTTGTTTAACTATGATTTGTTTTGTTTGGCCTGTTGTATTATAAGCGCATTGGCAACGTTAATCTGGCATAAATGCGATGCGACATGCTGCTCCAGTCATCCCCCTGCTCCTGAGGGACGAGGTTCAGGGTCACGGGAGCGTGAAAGACGTCATGTCCTGTTGGTATAGGCCAGGAGAGCTGCCGGGAACACATGCCAACGGTTGCTGATGATTTGTGTTTTGAACCTCACTCCTGAAAATAATTAAGACTAAACTACTTAATGCTCTTTAATGTGACCTTACATAAGATGAGACCATCTGCAGTCAGTTCTACAATGATCAGAGTGATTTCTTCTTGATAAAATGGCTCTGAATATCATTTTATTATTCTGATATCTGAAAATCAAAGCGCAGAGAACTGTACCTGTTGATAAAGGAACCATCTGTTGATTATTTGTCAGGTATTCTGAATGCTGTAATCCAGGACACATTCCATTCCCATCTTAAAGAGGCCAGCGTCTTTCTAGCACCGGCTAGGGCTGATCTTTAATACAAGCAACCAGACCGTGTTTCTGATACAACTTCGGTGACTTCACTGCTGCTGATCTTTAATACCAGCTACCAGACTGTGTTTCTGATACAGTTTCAGTAACTCCACTGCTGCTGCTCTTTAATCAAGATAATCAAAGACAATCAAGACAATCAGAGTCTGATTTCCTTGGCAACTTTTGTTGGAGTTGAAAGATAGGCAGGAGATTTCCAGGTGCTGGGTTGGAGATACCTGTGCTAGTACAGAAGAATATATTTCCCATAATGCAAATCTGCCCCAGTATGAAAGTCTTTCAAGGAGAGTTGTGTAACAGGTCTAAGTGCTAAGATTTCTGATGGATTGGCAGATTTAACTTGACACCCGTTGTCTCTGATACAGTGCTGCTCTGCAGATTTCCCTCTCACTAAGAATGGCAACAGTCCACAATGTCATATGAAACTTTTGTTTGGAAACACCCTGTGGTTAGCTTGAAGTTGTGGAACTGGCGGAAGAACACTGTGACAGGTTCATCTTAATCTATTGTTGTACAGTGTGGTTTTCAGTTGCACCACCGTTTTAACCAGCGTTCTTGTGAGAGGACTTCAGTGTGGCATCTATATTCCAGTTGAGTTTATACATACACCAATCAGCCATAACATTATAACCATCTGCCTAATAGTGTGGAGACCCCTTGTACCATCAAAACACCTTTGACCCATCAAGGCATGGACTGCACTAGACCTCTGAATGTGTCCTGTGTATCTAGCAACATGTCTAACATTTCAGCAGCTCCTTTAGGGACCTCCATGAGCATCAGTTAACCTTCGGTGCCCATGTACCTGTTGTCAGGGTTCCAGTTGTCTTTGCTTGGAGTGCCTTTTGTAGGTACTGACTGCTTCAACGCTTCAACTTTGTCCTCAGTTCTACAGGCTGCTGCTGTACAATGTATAATTTATGTCCAAAAGTATCAACTAGATTTTAGACCATTACTGAGAAGATTTGATAGAATTCAGCCACAAGTCAAATGTTGGATGTTGGATGATCATTGCCAAATCATCAAACCATCCCCAACTTATCTCTGAAGGATTGTAGCACCATCATTCCAGCATCATTCCAGAGAACACAGCTCTATTGCTCCACAGCTCAATGCTGGGGTGATTTATTCCCTTCTATCCCACGCCTGGCATGAGATGCCATAGGTTCATTTCTGTTTATTGGCTTCTCTATAGGAATTTGATACACTGTATTTGTGAGAATGTGCACATCTGTGAGTGCAATGGGTGCAACTTGAAGTAGCTGAATGCATTCATTAGAAGAGGTGTCCACAAACATTTGGACATTGAGTGTGGCTGAGTCAATGGCATGTAAAAATGTGAGCTTTTAGAGCTCAGTGGTAGCTGCACACGTCTACTCTCATATGAGTAAGACCTTATGAAGACGAGTGCCTTCAGGACACACTCTCTCCTCTTAGTCATTCAGTTCGCCTTTAAAATCCCAGGAGGCCGCAACCAGCAAATGCCAAAGTTGCATCGTGGTACTTGCTATCAGGTGCTGTCTGCATCAAGTGTAGCTCTGGCATGATATATTTCAAAACCTGCCGTGTCCTCCTTGGTGTCCTCCTGGATTACTGTGGCCTAATGAAGCACTGCTGCAACCATTGAATTGAGTAATGCATCCACATCACTGCAAGGTCTCTGCTCTTCCGGCCACGCAATGTCATACACATGGCCTTCCCCAACACTGCAGCAGATATCGCCTTTCCCTGGCGTTCATTAACAGCGCATGTTGCCTCCGTTGGAGCATAGCATGATGTGTGCCCTACAAGCTGTGCTATTTTTAAAGGCTGGAATGGAATTTAAATGGCCTTCCATATCGATTGATAATACTGATGACGAGGCGCCACCTCTGTCGCATATTGTTCTACTTTTTTAAACTTCTGAAGCAACACTGTTTTACAGTGCAATGCCAATGGATGGACACAAATCCTACAGGATAGTCCAGGATATTGGCAATATTTATTGATCTACACATACAGAAGTATTGTCTCTAAGTATGGTGTTAGATATAACACAACATGCCAGACAACTCAGCATGGTTCCTAATGGTGTGCACCAGAGTGTGTGTTCAGAAAAGGTAGGACCACTGGTTGCAGGACCTCATTAACGTAATGTTGGGCAGGTGCCACCAAAGATCTACCTGCCAGTGACTTACCAAACTACATGTGAGGCTGGAGTTCAATTTTTACAGATTTGAACATAGCTGTTTAAGCCCCACCTCCTGACAAACAGTGTTGGTCACACAATGTCAAGGTTCAAAATGCAGGCTTACTTAAAGCCCCTCCCCTGCCACAATATCCTAAATACAATGGACTCCTATGTGTCCTCAGTGTCCTCCATTTTGGAAGCCAAAAAAATATGGTCACTTTTTTAAAAGCGTTTTAAAATGTGAAACAAAAATAGCAACAGATGGGCATCAAATACATTCACTGATAAAGGAATAAGTTTTCTGGGTGTGAATGTAATGATGATATATACTGTATATATGATCACAATATTACAGTGAAATGATACATTTATTGGGGAGATTTCTACAAATGAAAGGAGGCAACCTGGGGTGACCTGGGAAGTTTCTGTGTAGAGTTTGTATGTTCTCCCCATGTTCGCATGGGTTTCCTTCGGGTACTCCGGTTTCCCCCACAGTCCAAAGGCATGTGCGGTAGGTGAATTGGTGACTCTAAATTGGCTGTGAGTGTATGAGCCGTAAGATGGAGTAGCGCTCTGTCTAGAGTTGTTTCCTGCCCTTGCACTTCCGGCTGGGCACCGGCTCCCCCATGACCCTATTCACCCTAATGACCCTGGTCTAGATAGCAGGTGAAATAGCTGTTCTGCTCCAGTCTTGGTGTCCAGTGATGTGCCCTCATATTCTGTCAGCTGGGCAAAATGTCTTTGAGTGCATCATAGAGGCATGTCTAGGAGTCAATGATCTCTCAGCAAGAGGTACGCTACCCAAAAGTAGCCTCTGAGAGTCATCTTCTGTTGAGACCCAGTGTCTAATCGAACCACACCTAAAATCATTACATATCTGTCTGGCCAATGAGTGTACATCAAACTGGAGGCAAATGGGATGCCTGAACAACCAGGCAGGCTGAACTCCTTAGTGCCCGTGACCTCCTCTAGCTCCCACCAGCAAAGGGACATCATGTTATTTTCTGGGCAAACGCTCATGCAACTTTGATGGAGCTCACCTTCTCTAAAGAGACGTGACTCCGTGTCTTTTTATTCCCTCTTTTGGCGGAGATGCTTTGTTTAGCTGTGGGGGAGATAAACACGGCAGCCTGCTTAATATTTCAACATGTTACTCCTCCAGGGCAGGATGGAGAACAACCTTTAAAGGGCACATTTCACTTTAAAACACACCCTGTGTGTCAGCTCATCCTCCCTGAGCACCGAAATTAGTCGTTAAATATTATGTTGCTAATTGTTTTGATGTCATGTAGGAATGGTTTAGCCTAGAGGCTGATGAATGACTGTCATTTGGATTCTCATTTCTCGCCTTGGCATAGTCTACCTGGGTCTTGTGTGAGAGTAGATGTGTCTAGCATTTATTCGTTCATTTAAATCAGCATCATTGACACTTTCATCTGGGGGTAGGGGTTGAAAAGATCAGTTGTGTGGAGTGCAATGTTTGTGTGTGTGTGTGTGTGTGTGTGTGTGTGTGTGTGTGTGTGTGTGTGTCCAGGCTTATTCCCATCCTGAGAGCACAGTAAGACAGTCCAGACCACTCTGTACACTCTCCTATTATTCTTAGAAGTCTTTTCTAGAACCCCTGAAGGCTTTTAAAGCTTCTTCATAGTTAATGGGCAGTATGAATTAATTACCCCTTCTCTGTTACAAAATGAGACAGAGAGGTAAGGAAGACGGAGTGATAAGAAGGAAAGAGGGAGGACAACTAAGGCTTTCAGAGCACCAGAGACAGTGAAACACTTGTGTACCACCAGAAGCCAGACCAGATTGAAAGCAGAGCACTGTGTTTGGGTTTAGCTTAAATCCACCAGGACGCGTGGGCAGAGTGGAGGTCAGAGAGAAAACATTGCTCATTCACTTTGGCTGCGGATCATAGGGAATGCCAACAAGATCCAAAGTTCATTCATGGACATTCATGCACACACACACACACACACACTCACACACACACACACACACACACACACACACACACACACACACACACACACACACACACACACACACACATACATTCAGAGTTTACAATCATCACTTTGCTAAGACTGAGTGAGTAACAATGATTGTCAACCATCCTGGAGATCTAGCAGACATATTGAGTCCATCTCATCTGAACCAGCTAATCAAGGTCTACTGACGACTTTGGACCAGATGCTTTAAATTAGAGCCACTTCCGCTGCCAGAGGTTGGGTGAGTCTAATTACTGAAAGCTCTCTGCATCTCAAGAGTTCTTTTTACTCATGAAAGCTTTGCTGATCAGGTGGTTTCACCCAAAAGGGATGACAAACTGTCTAGTATTATATATGCTTACACCAACTTGGAGATTCAGATCTTTCATAGTGAGCAAAGACACATCCAAAAGACGTTAAAATAAAATGTTTGGCAAATGTCCAAAAAGACATCCAGAATGAAAAAATAGCCCAAACAATGTTATTCATGGATGTTTAAAAGACATAAATATATATATTTGAATATTTGACAAAAAATTACATCATTTAAACATTCTCTATTGACATCATTTGGGTATTTAAAAGACATACCACCAATCCTTTCATTCTGCATTCTCTGTGGACATCTCTGTGGACATTTATTCCCAAAGATGTTTAGTGAACTTTCATTTTGAACCCTGTAAAAAAAGTTTGTTTGACATTTAATTGACTTTTAAATTTGACTTTTACATTGCTAAAACATTCATTCTGGATTATTGACATTATTTGGACATTTAAAAAAGATTCATTCTTGTCTATTGACATTTGGATGTTTAAAAAATATGTTGTTAAAACATATATTCCAGACTATTGACATAATACAGATGTTTAAAAAATACATTAAACATTAATACTGGACTGATGAAATCTTTTGGACATTTACAATAGACATTAAAACATTCCATCTTGTCCACTGACGTCATTCGGATGTTTTAGAAAGACATTTAAATCTGGATTCTCTGTGGACATCTGTTGACATCTTTATTTAAAACTCCCTTTAAAAACATTTGGAAACTTCTACTTTAAATATTATAATGTTTTGGCTTGAGGAAAATGTCTAACTGAACCTTATTGGAAATTATTAAAAACCCCTGATAGTGATCGTGAAAACCCCTGATAATTAAAAAAAAAATGTTAATTTGTCCTGGACACACAGTTGTTTTTAAAGCTAGTGTTGGCCTACCCACTAATTGCCCCTTGCAACGGCTGGTACAACTGAGTCAAGGTCATTTCTCTTTGGTCTACAAACAACAAAGCAGGACGTGACTCAACATTTCACCCCTGACTGTGCCAGTTGCTTTTGAAGGCAAATTTGTAAGCCTCAGGTCCTCCCTAGTGAGTATGGGGACGAACATTTCTGTTAACACCAGAACACCAGAAGGTGATTCTGCTCCCGAAAAAATTACATCGGACACTGGTTACGTAAATCACCCTGTGGCTGGCTAAAAACTCTCTCTTCCTCTCTTTCTCTCTGTCTCTCTCCCACACTCCCTCTGGATACTCTCCTGGCACTAACTCTATGGCCCTTAGCCCAGGCCAAAAGAAACAGAGACTAATGGAGTAAATAGGTGACAGAGCAAGGATAGAACTGGACAGAAGATACTGGACCGAACAGTAACAAAGGAGGTGAGACAGAAGACATGATTTAGAGAGACTGGTGGATGATGGAATACAGTAGTCACAGCAACAGATGCCTTGAGTTTTGCAACAATATCTGATTACCAGAAACCTTTACCATGAAATACAAATGAATATACTCTCACCAAAAGGCACGACTGCAACGATATTATGTCAGACATTCATGGAGTCACTTAGAATAGCGCTGGGTCAACGAATACGTGTGTGGAGGTAACATGGTTGGTATCAAGATCAGCGGTTTGTTGCCACCTTTCATACATAACCTTTCATCTTCATTACAGACACTTTGACAGACCACCATTACGTTAATGAGGAAAAAAGGACAACACTTGTCCACATAGAGTTCACCTTGAAGACACAGATCCTATGCCATGGCCAGTTGCATCTCCAGACCTATCCCTGACTGAAAATGTGTGGGATGCTATTGGACCACTATCAACACTCCACCCCTACCACACAATCTACAGAAACTGAGTGGGAATATTCAAGCTGTATGGAATGGATGGTCTGAGGACATCATTAGGAACCTCTGCAGCTCCATGCCAAGATGTCTGGAATGCTGTGTTATACCCAATACCAATGAGAGACACTACTTCTGTATGTGTAGCTCAATAAATATTGCCCATATCAGTCTACATTTGCCCATCGTTGTGAGATCAAACCTTATAGTTCTAACCCACTCAGCTCTAATATTCAGATGCTTCTGACGGCTATGATTAACTGGATCAGGTGGTTTAGAGTTGTTAGGGGTGGTACCACATTTGAGTTGTGTCCAAAAAACATGTGTCCACTAGCGTGTAAATTCATTAACAGGTTGCACACAGGGTAATATGTCCTCCACGTTTAACCCATCTACACACAGTAATACACACACATACACAATATTGAGCAGCCTTGTGTCCAGCCTTATCCATAGAGATAAGAGTGTGTGTGTGTGTTTCACTGTATGGATGGGTTAAATACAAATTTCCCTGTATGCAAGCACAGTGGATCTATGTGGACGTTTTCTCTCAACCCATTTCTCGTCTCATTTTTAAAAGTAAACTCAGGGTGCCATGTTTATTTAAATTACGAGCAGATGAAATGTAGAATGCAACTTCGGTAATTGAAGATGACGTTTGTCAAGTACACACAAGAAAGCACATTGATATAACTACTATATTCTAATGTATAAATGCCTGAATCCATAATGCTGCTTCTATATCAGATGATATTGACCTGCATGGAATCTGAATAATTCAGAAAAACAGAGTGAGGTGGATAGAAAGGCAGTATGTGTGTGAGGAGTGGAGAGTATTCCTCATACCTAACGTTAGCCCCAGGGCTGTCACATGACATTAAACCCACTTGTCTTGAATGCCATCCCAAACCAACAGGGAGGAAAGCCCGTTAAAAATGAAGGAAAGCTCAGAGAAGGGCCTTCAAAACATTTGTGCCCTGCTGGCCTCATTTCCTTATCGCTTCTACAGCATCGATCAGCCATAACATTAACACTGCCTTACATTTTAGAGCTTCCTCTTGTGTGGCAAAACCAGCTTGAACCCACTGAGGCATGGACTGCAGAAGACACAGACAGTGTTCCCTTTCTCACCAGTTGCAGCTGCAGTAGCTGTTGAGAGAGATCAGACCAGATGGGCTGGCCTTCACTCCTCATGTGCATCACTGAGACTTGGGTGCCCTTGACTCGGTCATTGTTTCACTGTTTGTACTTTCTTAGGTCACTTTTGAGCGTGTAAAGGGGTGCTTGAAAATTTGTGAACCCTTTAGTGTTTTCTATATTTCTGCATACATTTTAAGCTAATACTTGCACAGTCCTAAAAGTAGATAAGGAGAACCAAATCAAACAAATCAGGCAAAAATATTACAGATAAAGAGTATGTGACCTTTTAGGATAGAAGAAATTTGGGGGTTTTCCATCAATGATATACAATCAGGTGTGAGTGGGGGTCCTGTTTAATTTAAATAACTGGGCTCTATTAAAGTCTGGTCTTCACAACACATTTATGATGTGTCATGTGTGTCATGGCATGAACAAAAGAGATTTCTGAGGAGTTGTTGATGCTCATCAGCCTGGAAGAGGTTATAAAACCATCTCTAAAGAGTTTGGACCCCACCGATCCACAGTCAGACAGTTTATATACAAATGGAGTAACCAACAAAAATCATGCCAAGAGCAAGGCATGTAATAGTCAGGGAGCTCACAAAGTAACTTCAAAGTAACATCTAGCAACTATAGGCCTTTCTCACATTACTAATCTTAATGTTCATGAATCCACCATCAGGAGAACAACAATGGTGTTCATGGCAGGGTTGTAAGGAGAAAGCTCTATAGAAAGAACACTGCTGCCCATCTGCAGTTTGCTAAAGATAGACAAGCCAGAAGGCTATTGGAAGATGTGGGCAGACGAGTCCAAATAGATATTTTTGGTTTAAATAAGAAGCGTTATGTTTGGAGAAAGAAAACTCTGGTAACACAAGAAAAATACTGCATTCCACCATAAAAATATTATCCCATCCCATCTGTCAAACATGGTACAGGTAGTATCATGGTTGGGCCTGTCCACAAACTTTCAAGGAGTGTAGGTACTGACCACTGTACACTGGAAACACCCCACAAGATCTGTCTGATATTTTGGAGATGTCCTGACCCAGTCATCTAGAACATCACAGTTCGGTTTTTGTCAGCATCTCGGATTCTAATGCTTGTCCATTTTTCTTGCTTCAACTTCAAGAACTGACTGTTCACTAATCTTAACAGGCACTAATGAAAACAAATCATCAGTGTGACTGTCTTCACTTTACATCAGTGGTTTTTATGTTATGGCTGATTGGTGCTATAGTCTCTTGTCAATGGCACTGCTATAGTGAGCTTTCCCTGAGACTTGACATGTACACGCATGACGTTTTATGGAACCATGTATTTTACAAGGACATTAAAACCATCATGGGCCATTTCTCCACTGGTTTAATGTGTTCTTTAATTCAATATGAAGGGCACTTACTGTTGAAGACTGTTGGCTGGGGGAACCGGTTTCAGAGGGAGGCATGTTTTCCAAAACATTTCATTCACAGTAAGGAAAGTCCAAGTACACTCAGACAGCATGAGGTGTTGGCCTTTACTGAAGTCTGAAAACATTAGATTTGAGTCTGACTTGACTCAGGACTTGCTCCGGGACTTAAATCAGGACTTAACTTGGAACTTGACTGTCTTGGGAATTGGGAACTTGCGAATTGAGTGTCAAGACCTGACTTGGGACCTGACATGGAACTTGGCTTGGGGATTAAATGTCAAGACTTGGAACCTAGTTGTGACTTGAAGCTTAATGACTTGTTCCCACCTGACTTTTCAATCTAGTCCTTGAGTGGAGTGTCTGGGGGTCCCTGATGACTGGGTTTATAGTAGTTCAAGACATGATTCAGGTTTCTTGCCTTAAAGTGGACTATTTATACACAAGAAGCATTAAATACTGGAAAATGCACGAGATTTGAACTGAGAATGCTTTAACTAGTTTGTCAGCACCCAGTATGCACTGTATATCCAAATGCCTGTGGACACATGAACTGGACATGACACGTACACAGTAGAGACATGAACATGCCGTACCCGTCACACTTACTCTATACTTGTCTCTCTTCCCCAGGGTGCCCCCCAACTGCGATGCTGCAGCTACCTCCTCTGCAGCGCCCCCTGTGGCAGCTGCGAGCCAGGGTAAGCCTTCACTGCGCAGGATCAAGGGACGCATTCACCGCAGCAAGAGCCTGGACAGCATTGATCTGTTGGATGGCAATGTAAGGCAGCACTCTAATAATAGTGGAAGCTCTTTACTGAGATTTATCCGTGTGTGTTTTGGGCACAGGCGTGAGAATATTTGGAATATTGATATCTATGGATTATATGTCTGTAGTCAAATTCACACTTGGGGTTTCACCTGGGTATAGTATTTCATATTTGATGTTTGCTACTTTACTGTTGAAATGGAGTAACAAAGCTAATGTACCTATCATATCATGCATGCCAATACCCAACCAGCACCCATTAACCAAAACATTACGACCTCTATATGAAGTTGGAACACCAAATCAGCTCCATCTACAAGACTTCTTAATGTGGCCTTCAGATTTTACAGCATTAATCTGAAATGTCAAGCCATCACAGATTTTCCCCATAGGCTGTCCATGGGATGTAAAAGAAAGCAGGACTATTTGAACTAGGCAGCCTTCTACTATTGCTACAAGGTCCAGTTTCATGCTTGTATGGTTAAAGTAGGCTCTCAATGGTGGACAGGAGTAAGTAACTACCATCTTAAAAATGTTTCAGTAGTTACAGTAACCCTGGCCCCCAATGCCCAGTGAGAGAGGGTGGGGCTTATGAAACTATTCATTATATTTCATATTACTATTAAAGTAATTATTAGTTAATACTTAATTGTTTTATTTATATCTATTGTGTATTATTGAATGAATATACAAATAAGATAGTAACGATGAACATTTGTATTAATGAAAAAATGTTAATTTATTAATGTGTTAATAATGATCACCCTGAAGATCTCAAATATGAATCAAATATGACACAATTGGTGTTCTCATCCAGCAGTGACACTGAGGGGTTTAAACACTCCAGCAGCACTGCTGTGTCTGATCCACTCATACCAGCGCAACACATACTAACACACCACCACCAAGTCAGTACTGAGAATGACCCACCACCCTCATGGTGGTAAACATTTGAAGATCTGGGTTATGGTTGATCTGTGTAGTTTCTGACACTGACATCCAGAAAAACATCTACGAAAGTTGTCAAACTAGAGTGATGACTGGAGCAGAAACAGCCTGTTAAGACAACACTTTGAACACTTTGCAATGTCTTTATCAGTGTGTTGTGAGCATTAACTTTTAAACAGCATCTCCTCTGCTGAACCTAAAAGGCCCTTTATTGTACCAAAGCAAGTGTCCCTCGAGGGGACAAAATGTATTTTTTTTTATCTATCACTGACACCTTCAAATGTGACAGAGATGAGGCACGCATGACTGATTTTACCCACCAGCCCTTCTCAGCTGTGAATCAGCATCACAGGGCTGCCAGATGCTCTGAAAATGCACTCACACTGACTTTACACTTCCCTCATCCGCAAACAGTGAAATGTCGCTTAAGCTGTTTATTTTCTCTTCTCTTACATCTATTTCAGGGCTCTCACTATGTGATGACTGCATGGAGAATTGTACTAATATGGGCTATCTCCATGCTGAAGAATACCTCTGTAGTGTTCATTGATGTAAGGCCTCATAACTGTGTGCATGTTGTGCCCAAATTTAGTAAATGGAGCAGTGGAGAAAACGGCCTCTGGCCATTTGATCTACTGAGTGACCTCCATGTCTTTATCAAGCCCCTTTCTCTCTCTCTCTCGTGCACTCTCTTCATCTCTCTACCAGTCCAGCAGATAAAACTTAACCATTTTCTGGATCCATATATCAGCTTCAGAACACTGATTTTGGATTGTTTCCATTCTATTTATATGTGCAGTCAGAATCCTGTTTGCACCATTTGTACAGTGTTTTAAGCACCACCACCACATGTTGCCAGACCTTTATTGTCCAGTTAGCAGCCTCACGAGAATAGGTGAGTCTCTTTGTCTGCCTTGGTGGTGTTAACAGAGGCACATTGATGGGTCTTCTGATCCTACATGCCATGGAATGCTTTAATTCAGCTACGGCTTGTACTTACATTCAGTAATGTATCTATGATTTCCAAAAATCACAATGAGATCACGAGGTTCCAGTCAATTACCCCATTAATGTAGTTCGTCTGGTTAGTTGTGGTAAAATTGGAGGATAGGTGATGTTGATAATAAACAGTTTTTTCATATTGCTTTCCTCATTGCACCTTGTCCCGTGTGCCTGATCCCCACCCCATAACCCTTTTGTCACTGGATGCAATCAAATTCTTACAGCGTTGCTCCAAAGTCTAGTTGAAGGCCTTACCTGGACAGTTATTCCAATAAAAGCAGGATAAACTCTTTTAATACCCTTGATTTTAGAAGAAATGATGAATGAGCAGGTGTCCCAATATGGTGTCCCAATACTTTTGCCCATATAGTGTAGATCAGATGTCTCTGTAATCAACCCAACGCAGTAATTGTGACTCAGTGTCTACAGGCCTGTAATGATTACTCCACTTCTTTTTAAGACCTTTCTATTGACCAGAGAACTTTATTGAATTTGTGCTCTGCCAAAGAAGCCTTATTGGATAGAGCTAATTTGCGTCTGGTGCTCCAGAATACAAATGAGACCTGAAACATGGTTTAATGATGATTAATGAACTTCTTCTTTTTCCATTCATTATTTTTTATTGCATGCTGATGTTTCACTATAAAGATCATCTACAGGGTCGTAGTTTACACTATACAGTTTTGACTGTATCAGATTTATAGGCTTTATGTTGAAGGTCTCATGACCAAACGGAAGACCAAGACTCATCACATCTGTGATTCAGAGAAGTGGCAACAGCATGAACTAACGGCAGTATACTCTTTCTGGATTTTTCTGTCAGATTTTTTTTTTTTTTTATCCTTCTCAGATCACACAAACTCAAGTCCAGCTACTAGGCTGTTAGTGTCCCAGTTAACCCACCAAAACACCACATATCTCAGCTCATGAAGAGAATGAGAGTAAAACTTCATTTGATTGGTGTCAGAATGGTTTCTATGGAGTCTAAACACTCAAAAAGCCAAAGAAGTCATATCTACAAATGTGAAAACCATAGATTCTAGATAATGCACAAGTTAATGACATGTGACGAGTATTCTGAACTTACATAATTTTATAATCATGTTTTCTGTTACTATATTCCAAAGCTTTTTGTTCGATATGTGGTAGTGCATGTGGAAGACCCTATGTCTTTGTTTTGGGATATTCTATAGATCTCCATGCTGTCTGTGCAGATTCTGACAATCTGACATGAATGGAGTGAAAGTGCATTTAGGAGCTAAACCTCTGATATAAACCATCTTCCAATGAACTCGATAACAGCATTAAACAGCCATACTGAGTGTAGCTCAGATAGAATAGGCCAACCAGAAGCATCATAACTTGTTTTATGCAGGAGAGAGAGAGAGAGAGAGAGAGAGAGAGAGAGAGAGAGAGAGAGAGAGAGAGAGAGAGAGAGAGTATAGTACTATTAGTGGGTCCCATTCATTCATCCCTTCAATAACCTCCTAATGTTCTATTACCTCTGTGATCATGACCTCTGTGATTCAAATCCAAAATGTGACTGATGGATGGGTGCAGTGTGTGTGTGTGTGTGTGTGTGTGTGTGTGTGTGTGTGTTAGCTTCACTAACAGATGTCAAGTCCTCACTCAAATCCTTGTGCTGCTTTTAGTGTCTCTGCTCTGGTCTTTCACGTGTGCCACGCGGCACAACGCCTCAGCATTATGCAATACGCCACTCACTCTAGCAGCAAAATGGGCAAAACTTTAAAGCACTCCATATGTCTGCCCTCTCAGTGGTTCATTTTCACTGCAAAGGAGAGGAATAATCTGACAAATTCAATGAGTAAGCCGCTTGAACCAAGCCCTAAAAAACATGATAACCCTGGGAATTTGTGGGGGGAGCTGAGAGCAGCTTGCTTGGCCTAAACACTGTGTGTGTGTGTGTGTGTGTGTGTGTGTGTGTGTGTGTGTGTGTGTGTGTGTGTGGTGTGTGTGTGTGTGAGTGTTGATGGGGGGGGGGTCCTCTCTCACGGAAAAGCCACTACCGTTTTAGGAGATCAGCCCTCCTTACAACATGCTGCTGGTCGCGCTCTGCAACACGCATTCATGACAAATTTATGAAAGAGTACGGAAGCACTCTACCTCTGTATTACTGATTCTAGGAGTGTTATAGTTGATATTTATGATTATATATTGCAAATCACTGCCTGTGTGGGGAAAAGACTTTAAAGAATTTATTAAATGATGTATTATTATATTATAATAATTCTAGATTAAATTATTATTGATATATATATATATATCAAACTTGGATGGTCAATTTTAAGAATAAACAGTCTGTTATAAAACTATAATGATTTGTGGGTTTCTCCTATGAACTGCTTGGCTCATGTCCTTCCAATAACCTTTCTATTGAAATTATTGGATTGTGACTTGGACTGGCCATTCCAAATCATTAATTCTTATTCTCTTTAACCATTTTTTGGTAGAACAATCCTGTGTACTCAAGGGCTGTTGTCTTGCTGCATGATCCCATTCACTTGAGATTCAGCTCACTGACAGATATCCTACATTTTCTTTAAGAATTTGCTGGTGTAATTCTGCACCCAGTATAATTCATTGTTCCATCAATGGTGGCAAGCTGTCTTGGTCAAGATGTGCCTAAACTATGATACTCATCCCACTGTGATCTGTCTATCACAGAAAGAGTTTTATGATGAAATGCAATGTTTTCCTTTTTGCAAACATAATGCTTTATGTCATAAATTACCCCTCCACACACACACACATTTTTTTGTCTACACTTATTCACTCAGTTTTTATCTCTTTGTGACACCTCTCTCTCTCTCTCTCTCTCTCTCTCTCTCTCTCTCTCTCTCTCTCTCTCTCTCTCTCTCTTTCTCTCTCTTACTCTCTTCAATGTCATTCACTGTCATTCAATTTGTTAAACAAATTACCCCCCCAACTGTCACCATTTTCACTGGAGTAATTTTTCCGAAGTGACATATAATTACTGTGTGTGTGTGTGTGTGTGTGTGTGTGTGTGTGTGTGTGTGTGTGTGTGTGTGTGTGTGTGTGTGTTCATGTCTTGATAGAGGTGTTATCAGTGGGCAACCCCGCTGTGGCAGGCCTACTGCTTGTCCGTATGTGAAGAGACTGTATCAAGGCTAAATTTAGAAACGACCTCATTGCACTTCCCATAAGTTAATCCATTATTGATGTGCAGAAGCTGGAGGTGGCTGTGAGGTGGAGATGGCAAGAGGGGACTTAAGGTCCGCCCGGCCATGGACCTCGCTTTGTTTAGATGGGCTGAACTAATCGGAATCCAGTCAGTTGCTTTAGGGAATCACCTCTGTTTGTGTTAGGTTATGAACAGTGGTCTAACATGTTGGCTCAGTGATCCAAGGATTGGTTGTTTGATTCCTGGTCATGCTGTTTGCCATTAGCAGCCGAGTCTGAGAGAGGTAAATTGACCATGCTCTGTCCTGGTGAACCAGGTCCTACCTTTCTGATCACAATGTCAGCCAGCAGAAGAGCCAGGTGCATCTTGATTACAGTTTTTTTTTCAGGCCAAAGCTCTTTTCCTGCCCATATACCTTCTTCAATCTTGATATTGGAAGTCCTCCAGAGACAAATGGAGTATTTTTCAGCTGATTGTTCACTAGAGTGGGGGAGGGGAATTCTTCTCTGATGTTGTTGGAGCCTCTTGACTTGCGGCCTGGTAGTGTGTGCTTCAGTGCCACTGTAGGCCACATGCTCTTGCAAGCTGTGCAAATGCCCTACCAATGAGTGTGCCCACAAATATCCATAATATGTCCTCAAATACCCAGTAATATGGAAATACTCTGACTGTCTCCAAAAAAGTACAAGACCAAGCATGAACATTTGGAGGTTCTTCAATATGAAACTGTAGAAGAGCCTCTTAAAGTGATTCAAGAAATGACCAAGGTTCCTTGAAGGTTTCTTGAAGAGGTTTTTCCACAGTTTCAAAATGAAACAGTTCCTCAAGGACTTTGTACATATAACATTGTACCTGCTGGAATCTCATGGCACTATGATTTCAAGTCCTAACCAAGGTTGTAATCTAGAATAGTTGATAATAATTGATAATAGTTGAAGTATTGTACTAAGATGCAAAAGACATCATGGGATATGTAAATTGTTTAAAAAAGGGTGTTACCTCAGGGGATGGCTTAAGAATGGCCATACCTGTATAGATTGTGAGACACGAACACCGGGCTACCCTGCTCATGGTGCCTGAGCCAGGCATGATAGTGGGATGATAAGCATGACAGATGAATAGGAATTTATTTCTGCACATGTGTGGAATTTGCCATTCCTCAATCCACATGTACTGTAGATATGTAAAGAACCCATTCTTCATGACTTGGTCCAGATGGCATGCTGCATTATCCTGGTGGAATATCCCTTCATTGTGTGGTGTATGAAGTCCATGAAGGGATGCAAATGGTCACTAATCAGTAAAATGTAGCAGCACCGGTCAATGACATGTCTATGAGGACCAGTGGCCCCAACCATGTAATGAGATTGCACCTCACTCCAGAATGGAACCACCACCAGCCAGCATGGTACCTTGCTGATAACTGACTTCATGGATCTGCACCATGAAAATGAAACATGACTCATTGACCATGATCCAGATGAGGTGCTGTGTCTGTGTCAGAGGAGCAATAACAGAGTGCATCCTGGTGGGTCTTTGCTCCAGCTACATCCCATGGAAGCTATAAAACAGCAGTACCTGCTTTGTGGCCACTGCATTGTCCATGTGCGGTAATGCCTTTTATGATATATTCCTGTAAACATGCTTTAATCTCTGATAATTCACATCTCTCACCATCAGTGTTCAGCCTCACTCTACAAGTGTGATTCACAATCATAAATAGGTCTGAGTGAAAAGGCACTACCCGAGGCATCTCTACCTTCTAATGTGAGAACAGAGGGGTTCTATACTACAATTCAGTCAAATCATGAAATTAATAAACAATTTTATTCCCAATTACATATGTCTGGAAATTTGAAAGCACAAATGCTACAGTGGACTTGATATGCGATTATTATGTGAAAATCACACTTTGCTCTTAGTCCTCAAATGTATTGTAAGACAAACTCATGCAGAGGAATGGGCCCTTCAGGAGAGTATAGGGAATAAATAGGCCATCATGTAAACAGAAACTGATGGACAGTACAGTGGAGATGTATGATGGCAATAAAGGAGCCCAAGAGTGGAATGGAAAATGAGATAGATAAGATCAGAGAGAGAGAGAGAGAGAGAGAGAGAGAGAGAGAGAGAGAGGAGAGAGAGAGAGAGAGAGAGAGAGAGAGAGAGAGAGAGGCAAAGAAGGACATAAGAGGTAGAGGTTGTATGGGCTAACTGACTAGTTGACTAATAAGTATATGCTTTTAGGTGACACTAGGTGGGTTAGTAATGCAGAATGACAGAATATACTCACATGCATAACAGACACAAGATATGTTGTCACTCTATTAATAGAATGGGACACTTTGCAGCAGATAAACCTATTGGCACCATGCTAAGGAGCTAAACTTGTCAACCAGTTTCACCAGGTGGCTCACCAGCATAAAATATATTTTGCCCTGGATGACCACCATTGGCCATCAAATACCAGGTGAGACCATCCAAAACCAGCTACCGACTAAAGCTGGTCTTGAGCTGGAATCTCCAGCAGGTGTGTCTCCTAAACATCATGGAATAGCCTCAATAAATATAAAGTGTATACTAAATATCAGTCTGGAATCAAAATATTGGCCAAATGCTGAACATTTAGGGTGATGCATTGATCTGCATTGGTGATCTGAATGTGGGCCAAATACAGAGCATCTCCAAATGTTCATGGACACCCTCTCTAATAAATGCATTTAATTTAATGGCTGGTGGTCATCCAACATGGTGAATGCAATCAAGTATTCACAGCAACGCACCACAATCTGAAAGAAAGCCTTCCCTGGACAGTAGATACAGTAATCCAATGAAGAGACGATAAACTCTTTTTAATAGCCTTGATTTCAGAAGAAACAGTGAAGGAGAAGGTGTCCCAACACTTTTGTCCATATAATGTATTTTGTTTTATGTTTCGCTCTAAACAGAGTATTGGGTTTTACTATCAGCGGCCAGTTTAAAGCTTTAATCAATGGTAAACAAATATTTTGGACCACGTCTACTGTCCTTATACTAGTTGAATATTAATAGTTATGCACTCGTTCACAAGAGGCAGTGCCTTTAACGAGGAGACCAGTTTAAATGTTGGCTTAAGTGTCGTGGTATGTTTGTCTCCAGGGAAAACAATGGTGTCAGTCAAGTTTCAACTCAGAAGACAGCAGCAGCCCTCTAGCGACACATGTGAATGGCAGGGGCAGCCCTGATCCCAAAGCCCTAGAATTTCAAGTTGGCAAACGATATGACCCACAGCGATGGCTCTCACTGGACGGGCCTGATATCCACCACAGCTACATTAACCTCACCTTCGTCATCTCACTGTGTCACTTCTCCAGAGAATTCCAAGGGTGAGCTCTATTTTCCAAAACTGAAAACACATACATAATAGATTAGAATTTTGATTGGCCTCATTGTGTGCCACATTTCTGCGCGGCTGCTGCTGGAGCCTCGAAGAAAGCGAAGCAGTTTGCTCTCTTAAAGGCAGATGTGTATGCATGCTCCATTCACAGAAAATATCTGTTCTTTCCTTTTCTCTTCTAATGCCAAACAGCTGCCAAATGGCTTCAAATAGAAGAATGATAGTCATTTACAGCAGCTCAACGAGAGTGCGAGGGCTGAGGTTGAGGGTTGTGATTACTATTGAGGAGTGCACAAAGCTTAAGTATTCAAATCTGTATCACGCAGCTCTCTCGAACACTGCATAGCCTTCATAGCAGTCAAGATGCTTAAAGAATTCTCCAACAATTCTAAAATGTCGTCACTGAACCTACAGGTAGTTGATGTCAAAATGCAGCATCTGGTATCAGAAAGAGACCAAACAAGTTTGATTTTCATTGGAGGTGAGCAAGGAGACCATTGCTGTAAAAAATAAAAAAACATCAGGGCAAGACTTACGTACACCAGAGAACACCAAGACAACAACCAGGACTTCTGGAACAGTGAGCTGAATTATTTGGACACAGTAACAGTAGAGATGTTTGGCACAAAACCACAGCATTTGAGCACAAGAACCTCATACCAACGTGAATCATGAGAGTGGAAGTCTCATGGTTTAGGGCTGCTGTGCTGCAGCAGGGCCTGGAGGGCTCTCCATCATAGATACCACCATAAAATCTTTATACTGTAGTATCAGAGGAGGCTTGAAGAAAATGTAAGATAATTATTACAAAGACTGATGGTGAAAGATCACATAGCTGAAAGAATTCCACACGGAGGAGTGGGAGGAGTGGGAAGATCTCTCTTCCAGTCAATGTCAGAGACTGGTAAACGGTTGTTGAAAACATCTAATTGACATCATTTCTGCCAAAGGAAGAAATACCAGCTATTAGGGCATAAAGTGTCTTTTTAAACTCAATTTTTTAATATAATTAAAATAAAGATCAAATGTCCATATGGTGCGTCCATGGGGCGTCCTACCCTTTTCATGACTGTACTGCACTTAAACATAACTTCAAGTTAAGTAATTTCTATGACAGTAACCACCTTTAAATGTGTACATACTTTAGGAAAGCTTTACTGTATGATGTTCTGAATGTGTCCGAGTTTGAAGTTGACTCATTAAATGTCCTTGAAGTGTGTTCCAGCAGCTTGGAGCTCAGGCACAGCAAGAAAGCCAATCATTATTGCACAGCCTGCCAAATGAACACAAGGGCACTGACTGACTTTGATATAGCCACAGCTCCTTCTTTGGCTAGCTCATGTTGGCGTACTGAGTCTTACTTGTTTTGTCTTCTATAGAACATTGAAGACACTTTACATTCAATGTATTTGTAACGTTTAAGTCGTTATGTGATTTAAGTCGTTAGTCTGTATGCAATTATCTTCGGGGTTAAAAACGTTCAGATCATTTTACAACCCTGTTTACTGGATTACCACACTGGCAAAGCTTGCACAAAACTGCATCTCATAGCAGTAATAAACCCCTCAAACACTGTAATAAATCACCAAATGTGATTTTCGTGTGCATAATATGTGCATTTCAGAAACATGCAATCATTGACATAAATGAAAGGAGATTCTAGCACCCTTCTGAGCTTCTCTAGCCTGGATACCAGTTGAGATATGGTTGGGCTTGGAGGCATACAGGTTCCATATGACATCCTGCTGCACATTTACCCACAGATGTTGCAGCTGGGCCTGTGGATCCTGCACACTCCTAGGTTGCCTAAGCTGGCATCCCAACTGACCCCATCAATGCTTGTTTGGCAGTAAAGCTGCTGAACAGGCAGGTCAAGGAAGTGTTGCAATCTCGCAGAGATAAACATTCCTCAGGAACCCTTGCTGTGTGTGGGTGAGCATTATCCTGCTGAAGAATGCCAGGTAGATGCACTGCCATGTTCGCTGAGCTGTTAGTGCCCCTCATATCACTACTAGGGGTGACCAACTATTGTATGCAATGGTTTCCCAGATCATCACACCAGCAGTTGGAGTTGTGTGTCCCTCCACAGCAAAGGCAAAATTAGTGATTACCACAAGGCCTCCATACTTGAATCAGACCATTGTCAGCTCTCAAACAGAACCTGGATTCATCACTAAAGAGGATACAGTTTCAGTCCATAGCAGTTCGGGTTCCTAATGGCTTAGATGATGGGTAATTCATAGAAATGACCATCCTGCATGATGGTCTCAAAGTCTGTTAACTGGGCAAAATGTCTTCAAGTGCATTGTAGAGGCATGTCCAGCAGCCAATGATCTCACACCAAGAGGTACACTACCCAAAAGTAGCCTCCAAGAACCTTCTAACTTAAGAATCTTGTGCCAAAATCCAGTGTCTGATCAGACCATACTTGTAATCAAATACATATCTTCCAGATGACCTGAGATTTGCAGCAATCTTGCATTGCATTATTTCCAAAGACATCCCCCGTTTGGGATGTCTTTTACTCTACACCGCCATAAGGTCATGCTTCAGACATTCCTGGATATGTAGCAGATTTTATACACCTTTGGCAATGAGACTGTCAGAAACACCTGAAATCAGTGACTAAGAGGTGTGTCCCAATACTTTTGTCTGTTTAGTCTATGTTAGCTGTGATCAGTGATGATTGCAATCTCCACTCTGTTATTGGCTCTCAGGGCATGGTTGGCAGCAATTTTTGCTCCTCGATTGGCTGTCAGGGTTTGTCTGGCAGTAATCTGCATTCTGTGATTGGCTTAAGTTGCAGCCTCTCTGAAGTCAAGACCCTTTGTGTATTGGCTTCTCACTCAACCATATAATACCACCTAACCTCATTTCATTTCAGCTGCAGAGGGAGCTGCCCTATGCTTCTTATCGCTGAACCTTCAGCTGCTCTACCTATTCACTATACTCCTCCTGCTACCCCTCCTTTTAGACCTAATCCCCTTTAGGACCCTTCCCACCTTTTCAGTACCCGTGAGGAAGAAATCCGAGCTCAGTGCCTCACCTTTTAGTGGATAATCTGGGACGAGCAGCCGCACTGTGTTGACTGAAACAGAGCAAGGCCGCTAAACAAACAAAGTGCTGGAACACATGGAGTACGGATCAGATTAACAGGCTGTTTTTCACGTTGACCGCAGATGCACTTAGCCAAGCTTTTCCCGCCAACAGTCAAAATGTTCCTTCGTGATCTGCTGCTCAGATCCAAACTAAAACCCTGGTACCAGCATCCAGTCAGATATGCATCTTTCATGGTGAGCTGACCCAGGAGAGTGTGTTTAGGAGAGTGAGATGCAAAAAAGGACACGTCATTGTGTACTGCCGCACACAAACACACACACACACACACACACACACACACACACACACACACACACACACACACACACACACACACACACACACACACACATCATTCAGCTCAGTGTCCTTGGCTGACACTAAAATGAACCCTAAATCTCTCTCTGATTTATTTTTTATTGGGAACTACCAGCTGCCTTTTGCATTGTGTGGATATTTCATAATTAATGGCTCAATAATAGTAATAATGCTCCAAATTTCCTGTATTCATTTTTTTTTTTATCAAAAAACACAATTATAACTTGGCACTAGAGGGCATAAGTGCTTCCCCACTGTCCTATATAAAGACTCTCAGAGGCTACTCTTGGGTAGTGTACCTCTTGGTGAGAGATCATGCTAGACAAGCCTCTATAATACACTGGAAGATATTTTGCAGCACTTCCTTGCCAGATTTTCCACCAATCATGCAATTATGGGACTAGCTGAGATACCAGCTTTTGCAACCTATGAGGGTGCAGGATCTACAAGCCCAGTTGCAACATCTGTATATAGAATGCATGACACATGCACACGACAACAGGCTTGTTTACATAAAGCACACATAAAGACCTGTGTTATAAGCTGTAGTCTGTGTGCATATTAACATTGTGCATAAAAACTGCTGCCACTTTCAAGGCCCTTAACCTTCAGATGCTCCTAATCAGAGCCACATTATTAGTAGCAGAGCAAATCTCAGTGCTTGAGTCAGACTCCATGCAGTTATGTAGATTATATTCCTCTGTTGCTCTGTGTATGACTCACATGCTGGTCGGCCTCTTCTGTTAAGTGCTCCTATAGCTCCCTCAAACTTAATTAAGATAAGGGGAATCCATTAGGTGTTCCGGGGCAGTAATGTCTCATTGCCACAGCGCTAAAGCTCTTACTATATAGGTTAAAATGATCCCCAGAGCCGCAAACACTGTGTGTTTGTTGTCTCATGTGGTTATGCATATTTTTCATAGACACACTGAAGGTCAGGGCAAGAAACCATGGCTTAGAGACCCTATTAAGGCACTGTGCACCACTTTAGGCTGTTTAGGTATTGATTGCTGACCCTTCAGGTCAGCGATTCTTAATTATGCCCCAGAAAAATATATTTAAATATTCTGAAAATATTTTGTATTTGTTCTATTCTATTTATGTACATATATCATAAAAGTTGAGATATATTTCAAAATATATGTACATGTATTTGACTTGTGTGACATATGTGTACACAACAAATATTAGGCATATCTGTAACATTTGAGGGTCTTTTCTGGTAGATCCAGGAAGTTTTTTTTTAATATAATTTAACTAAGAATTTAAATGATGTCTTGTGTCTCATATAACTGGCAGATATGCATGTGTTAATTAACCCAATTACTGTCATATGTTCAATGATTTTACAGTGGCATGCAAACGTTTGGTCACCCTGCTCAAAATCTCTATTCCTCTCAATAAGTAAATAGAAAATGAATTGATGTCCAAAGGATGAAACATTATTTTTAAATAAGATTAAGGCATTAAAAAAATGTGCTCCACGCAAATTTCAAATGTCATATTTCCTGACTATAAAGTTGAATTCCTGACCCATATTGGAAGAAATGGGCACAGAAAAATCCAGTAACCACCAGTTACTCACATAATATGGGAAATAGCATTTGGTAAATGACAACTAAAATTTACAAATTCTACAAGATTCCCTGATATTTCATGATCCAAAAGGTAATAAAATCAGGAATATTCCAGGAACTGACCAACTGTGACCCTGTAAATAACAAAAATGTACTAGTATGGTTATTATTTAGTGATCTGAGCTCAGAAATCACAAATACATGAATATCCGTTTTATTGAAACAATCCTTTCATTGTAGAACAAATTCTTCTAAGGTTAAAAATAATCAACACAACAGTTCTATCCTCTGTAACATTTGATTTAGTCTTCATTACAATCAACATTAAGGACATCTCATATATGGATTGTCCCATTTCTTACATGCAGTTTTTTTCCTCACACAGAATTTATCAAATGTATAAAATACAGGGTATACAAATTGCCAGATATTGTTTTAAAATGCTTAGTTTATATGTATGTGGGTATTTTATGTGTTATGACAGATATGTAACATACATTTAAATATTTGACCAATTTATGTTATATCTGCAATCCTCGAGTCTGCACAAATATGGCAAATATGGGGAATTAATATATTATTTTTGTGTGGATGTTTGCATTGATCTGTAAAACCCTGTCACCTGCTTCTATGTGCAAAACATGCAGCCTTTTCTTCACATAATGAGCCATTTCCATTACTCCTGGGACATGGAATGAAAATGTCATTATCCCACTACCATTTTTCCTGCTACTACTGCATGATTCCATCTTTTGCATTAACTGCCCTCACCTCTCTTTGTTCCCCCCCACTTACCCCTGTGGGATTCACAAATGCTCACTCATTTGTCACCACTGTGACCTTTTGAACTATGTCCTTTGCAGTGATGATGAATTACTTGGTTTTTTACAGGTTGTGTTTATGACACAAAAAGCATCTCTTGGACATGGGTTGTAACCTGCTCACATTTATCCGCCTGAGAACCCTTAAGGGATGCAAACAAAAAAGCGCTTAAGTAGCTTTTATGTTCCTCACTGAAAGAGACCACACCCACACTGCATGCACGTTCTGCAGTTGCATATGATTAAATTATAAGGCCCGAATGACCTCACCGTGCATCAACTAGAGGGGTATAAAGACCATTAAATAGGTTTGCGATGAGCTGTAGTGGTGTTTATGGTTACAGAAAGTTCCCCCAAATTCTCAGTCAGCGTGAGTCAAGCATTCACACAGCTTGTCTGACCTCCATAGAAAAGCACTGCCAGTAGATGCTCTGACTTCACAGTATTAAACCAACACTATATGACTTTATACATATTTGATTTTATACATTTGATAAATTCTGTGAGCTTAACATTGTTATAAAAAGGAAAAAACGGTGCATGTAAACAATGGCCAAATCCATACTTATCTTTATTGTTAATGAAGAGTAATTTGAATGTACAGAGAATAGAACTGTCGTGTTGATTCCGTGTATTTTTAACCTTAAAATAAGAATATTTAACTCCAGCTAAGGGAACTTGATAAATTCATCTATTTATTTTGTACAATTCAAATCATTAAATAATAACCATATTAGTACATTTTTGTCATTTACAGGGTCAAAGTGGGTCTGTTTCTGGAATATTCCTGTTTGTTGCATCTTTGAATGTTTGTTGTCATTTACCAAAATGCTATATTTACACATATTCCCCATATTATGTGAGTAACTGGTGTTTACTGGATTTTTCTGTGCTTATTAAAACAAAAGCAGTCTGTTTTTTGTTTGTTTAGTTGTTTATTTGTTTTGTTTGTTGGTTAGTTTGTTTTTCTTTTTTTGGGAGTCAGAAATTCATCTTCATTGACAGGAAATCTGACATTTGAAATTTGCATTGAGCTCCTTTCCTTATTTTCACAAAATACATAAATTAAATATATTAAATTATATTAAAAAACGTCTCAGATCTTTCAGAAAATAAGACCCTCATATTTTACAGATATGTCTAATATTTGATGTGTACATGTACTGTATGTACGTCATATATTTTGAATTAATGTCTGATCCATTATGATATATGCGCATATATGGCATATATTGGATTTTTGTATGACATGGAGGCACATTGATGAGATGAGGTGAAGTGGCATTTGTGATTCAGAACTCCCCCTCCCCCTGAATGCTTGCTGAGGTCTACAGTTATGTTAACTTGATCTCTCAACCCTCAAAGGGATCATCTAACATCTTCACTTTAGTTAATACAGTAATGGAACAGCCCTCATAATGGCTTTGGAGATTTCCCCAAGGGGGGCTGTCGAATACAAGTTGAATAGTGGCGTTAAAATGGTCTTGAGACGGGGGGCTGTGTGTCCTTGTGGAGTGTGTGTTGCTAAGGTTGCATGAGTTCAGCAAGAACTTGCTTGTTGCTCAGTCGTGTGGTCGCTCAGGTTCTCCCGCCTGGGCCGCATGTCTGCCACCTTCGATTCCGTGCACGCCAGGGGGACTCCAGCCTTTTAGTCTGTTGCTATGGAAACTTGATTTGCCAGCAGGGATACGGGGAGAAGAAGTCTGATTTTTTGCTACATTCTTCTTTTTTTATCCCCAGAAACATTCATTCATTGTTGGGTATATGATGTGTATATGGACACCCCTTCTTATGATTGCATTCATCTAGTTACACCAACAAAAGCAGGATAAAATTCTTTAATGTTTGTTTAATTCTTTTAATCCCATTGGTTTCAGAAAAAAAACAAACAAGAAATGAACAGATGTCTCAATATTTGTTTCTTACTATTTACAGAGCTTTCTATGTGTGAATGTAATGACGATGCATGTAAACGACTACAATATTAGAGTGAAATGAGTTCATTGGGGAAAATTGTGCAATTGAAAGGAGGCTCGCAGGATACAAGATGAGATACAATTGGGCATGGAGGCATACAGGTTCCGTATGGTGTCCTTTGGCACATTAGCCCACAGATGTTGTAGCTGGGCCTGCAGATTCTTGTTTTCCTGTTGGAAGCCCTGCCATGAAAGGCAACACATGGCTGCACGATGTTCTGCACATATCGCTGAGCTGTTAGTGTCCCTCCCATCACCACTAGGGGTGACCAACTGTCGTATGCACACCAGCAGCTGAAGTAAGCAAATGAAGTGCCACCAAGAGGTCCCATACACAAACCTGAATGTCACTGGATCCCAAACAGAACCTGGATTTGTCACTAAAGATGATACAGTTCCAGTTCGTAGCAGTCCAGGTGTCTTGTTTGGTCAGACTGGCCTAGATAGCAGCAATTTATTGAAATAACCCTTCTGCTTCTCTCATTCCAATGGTTTGCCCCTCTCAAAGTTTGTCAACCAGGAAAAAATTGTGCATCATAGAGGCATGTCTACAGTTAACTATATCTCACCTAGAGGTACACTACCCAAAAGTAGCCTCTTAGAGCCTTTTTTATAGGGCAGTAGGGCACCATTTGCAAATTGCTGAAGCCTGACCATACAGAGAGAGAGAGAGAGAGAGAGAGAGAGAGAGAGAGAGAGCGAGAGAGAGAGAGGGGTCATGTACATCGTTAAAGTTAGATGGGCTCCTCTCCAACCCGACCTGCTGAGATGAGGCTGGAAATGTCTTTGGGGCTGAAACGTGGGTTTTGTCTCACCACACCGCTGTTGCTGTATTAAACTGGGCCATTTGATTCAGCAGAGCAAGCGGAAGACGGCGGTAGATGCCCGGGGAGCAGCACAATAGCAGCTTACATGGCCACGGACTCGCTCTCATCTCTTATTTAAGAATGACAGGCAGGGAGGCAGCATTGCCACGCGAGCTTGCGCACACACACTTGCATACACATACACACACTCTTCTTGGTTTCTTGGTTCGCTCTAGCTTCATGTTTTCACACCTTGGCTGGTGTGGACGACAAGGGACCTCATGAGAGACTGACAGGGCAGTTTTAGGTTATAAAGAGATGCTCGGTAAAGGCACTACATCAGAAACTGAGACAGAGCATTCCTTTAGGGGCAGCCGTGGCCTAAAGGTTCAGGGACTGGGCTTTGGACTGAAAGGTTGTCTAAAGGTTAATATTGATGATTAATCACAGTTTTAAAGAAAGATCAAGCATGAACACAAGGAATAAAGTAGCAAATGATTCTACACTGCTATATTAGAAAAAAATATAAAACATGAGTCTTTAGAGGTCTTTAAAAATGGTCCTGGAGTTGATTTCACCAAACCAAACTAGAATCAAAGCCATTTAATCTGAAATGCAATAGAACCCAAACCACACTGGACTCAAACCTGCTTAATCTCAAACCCACATGAACCCAAACCAAACTAGACTCAAACCCATCTAATCTCAATTGCACATTAACCCAAACCAAAGTAGACTCTAACCTGTATAATCTCTAACCCACAGTAACTCAAACCCCACTGAACTCAAACCCTAATATCAAACCCAACTAAACCCAAACGAAACTGGACTTAAACCTGTCTATTCTCAAACCCACATTAACCCAAACTAAACCGACTCAAACCCATATAAAACCTGTCCAAGCTGTATGACTGGATGGCACTCCATCCAGTACTTTTTGGAAGGGTGGGTTGGGGTGTTTGGGATGATGTGGGATGGCAATCATCCAACATCCTGTCCCACTAACACTTGTTGCTGAATGGAATCAGATCCTTATAGCAATGGTCCAGAGTCCAGTAGAAAGACTCCTCTGGAAAGTAGAGACAATTACTCCAACAAAGGCAGGTTTAACACCTAGACGATTTAAAAATTGTAATCGCTGTATTGTGTAGAAGACCTGAAGAATGACTTTCCTCCATGTGACACAACTCACAGTGATGCCTCTCAGAGCTCACATTTGACTTTTATGTACACGTGAGCAACGCTGAACTAAAACAGAAAGAGAGAGAGAGAGAGAAAGAGAGAGAGAGAGAGAGAGAGAGAGAGAGAGAGAGAGAGAGAGCACTTTGTAAAGTGACCTGCCTCAGGGGAGCTCATTCTAGCCCCTGCCTCTTACTATTCTTATACACTTTATTTATATATTTGTTTATTTTAAGGCCGAGACTGGGGGCTGGAGAAGAGGCTGGAGCTGGAGCGGAGTCAGAAAGTGGTGTGTTCATCCCTGTGTGTGTGACACTGAGGACAGCCTTCATGGCTAAACACTGTGTTTGCTTTTGATTGTGTGTGTGTGTGTGTGTGTGTGTGTGTGTCTGCTAGACCTCAGGTCTACTCAATCCTGGCTTCAGGCCCTCTGCTGTGCTCCATTAAGGATCAGGGCTGCTATTCTTGTCCTCTACCTGTGGCGGGATACCCCCCAGAGAAGAAGGGAGGGGTGGGGTTGGTACGGAGGATGAGACGAGGGAGGATGTTGAGAATCAGTGAATGAATCAAGGAGATGAAATGCTCCAGCTCTTCTTTATTTGGTCAGATGTTTTTTTGTGGAGGGCTAGAGATGAAACATGAGATGCATTTGCCAATGAACTGATTGGTGCACACTGATACACTATGTGAACAAAAGTATTGGGACACCTGCTCATTCATTGTTTCTGCTGAAATCAAGGATATTAAAGGATATTAAAAGGAGCAGCTTTTCAAGGAAGGCTTTCTACTAGATTTTCGAGTATTGCTGAGAGGATTTGATTGTATTCAGTCACGGTTCCACTGTTCCCCAGCTCAATGTAGGGGAGAGTTATACTCCCCTAGCCACACCTGGCATTGTAGGCATGGTGCCACTAAGTTCATGTTTGCTTGTCCACTCTAGAGAGACAACATTGAACCATAACATGGTGGTGAATTGCACTGGTACAAGTGGATCAGACACAGCAGGGCTGCTGAAGTGTTTAAACCCCTCAGTGTCACTGCTGGACTGAAAACAGTCCAACCAGAAATATCCAGCCTACAGCATCGTGTGAGCACAGCTGAAGAACTAGAGGATGACCAACACAAACTGTGCAGAAATACATAAGCTTCATAAGCTCTGACTTTACATCTACAAGGGGGTGCAACTAGATATGTGAGTCTAATACAGTGGACAGTGAGGGTGTAAAAACAATTAACAGAACTTAAATATGAATTATTAATCAAAAATGTACTTGTGCCTACATTATTTTTACTTTTGAGTACAAAAAAAAAAACAATTTATCATTCAGACATCCTGTTGGGAATTGATAATCCATTGTGCTTTTGAGTTAAAAACGGAGACTTCTGATGAATTATTTGTAATGATTAGATTGACAAGGATATTTATAGTGGCTATAAAGTTTTTCAAAATACTTGACAGTAGTCCAAAAAAAAAAAAAAAAAAAAAAAAAAAAAAAAAAAAAAAAAAAAAAAATATATATATATATATATATATATATATATATACATTATATTAATAATACATCAATATTATCCCTTCTCAGAGTTCTATTCTTTCTATTCTGAAATTTGAACATGTGAGGCAAAAATAGAGGACAAAACTAGCCCCTCCCTTTCTCCAGTTTTATTTATAACCCAATATCTGGCTCAGTGTCATCCCTGTCAGATGAATGTTGATATTGGATTGATTTGAATCAAAAAAATCTATTTTTTAAACTTATCCCTAAAGTCAAACCCACATGAGGCCACATGTTTATGCTGGCTGGGAAACGTATAGCATGTCTGTTTTGACTAGAATTAAATGAAGGATAGTGTCTGAAGCTCTGCATATTTATGGAAGATTACATCACCCAATCTGCACACATCCTTTTTGTCACATTTAATGTCAGGGGCTGTTATGAACAGCTATGTTATAACTCCTATTGTTAGCCCTAAGATTAATGATCCACACATCTAATCGACTGCTCAATCAATAGCCATTTAAGTTTTTAATACCTATCGACTTATCATCAGCCGGCTACTGGCAATAAAATCTGCACTTTGAGGGCTTTGATTCTTGTTTATAGTCTGCCTGAAATCAGTCAGCGAGCGGAGGATGCACTACGCAACTCTTCTGTGGGCTTCCGCCCTTGCTCCAATTTTGCCTCATTAAAATGGATGATGGTTCCACACCCACCGGAACAATGCTCAGGTTTTGAATGCCAGCCGAGGATTTATAAAGTGAGCCTCAGGCTGTGTTTCCTCTCTCCAGTCACGCAGGTCCGACACAGAGTGTCTGCAGCCCCTCAAGTGCATATGGGCCTGGGAGAGAACACAACCTCTCTTCCTCTCTTAAAATTGCTTCCTGTGTTCTTCCACCCACTCTGTTTACCTTACAGGATTCTGCTTAGTGTCAGGCTCATTCTACAAACATTACATGATCATCACACAAGCAGAGATTAGTGAAAGCTTTATTGTTGACGGACTGAGGTCCACATCAACTGAACTCAGCTAGTGTCACGTACATATGTTTAAATGCATAAATCTGACGAGATGTTGAAATTGTTCTGTGTGAATGTAATGATGATATAAAAGTGACAATATTAGAGTGAACGGATAGGTTTATTGGGGAAAACTTTACAATTGAAAGGACGCTCTTGTGCACTGTTGGGCCTACAGTAATACAATGGCCACAGTTGCTACTGGGTCTGTAGATCCTGAATACCCTGCTGAAGCTGGCATCCCAGCTGGTCCCATAAAAGCTCAATTGGAATCCTGGTGGCCAAGCCAAGGAAGTGTTAGAAACTGGCTGAGACATTCCTTGGAAATCCTTGCAGTGTGTGGGCAAGCATTTGGCATTTGGTCTCTGGAAGGGTGACAGTCTTATTTAAATTATGTCCTTAGAAACATCATAGTGAGTTACTATTTAAATATACAGCATGTTGTGTTTCTGATGTTGAGGATAGATTCTGATACTTTAACATTATAGTCTGTTCAGGTTTTCAAAATATTATATCGTATATCTCTTAAGGATATTGAGAAATGAGTTATTTATATCCCCCAGCCTTCCTTCAGAGGTGTTGTGAAGTCCATGCCTGAATAGGTTACAGCTATTTGGTAGACCTATGAAATATTAAGCAGGTGGTTTTAATTTTATGGCTGATCAGTGCTCACTGGTACGCTGCCTAAAGGACACTGCTGGCTACATATTTCTGATTGGTGGACTGTTCTCAGTCCAGCAGTGACACAGAGGTTTAAAAACTGATCATGGACCAAAGCAGGCCTGCAGAAGAAGATGAACAGAGGAGGATAGGTTCCTCACCAGGCCTTAGTTCCTCTCAAGGGTTTCTTCCTCCCTAGCCTGAGCAATTTCCTTGCCACTGTTGCCCAGCTGGCTGCTCAGGTGAGACTGGACCCGGTTCTGTAAGTTAGCTGTAGCCAACTCCATGACAGCAAAAAGAGCTATTCAACCTAAACATTGATTGATTGATTGATTGATTGATTGATTGATTGATTGATTGAAGTTGATTGATTGACTGATGGTTTCCTCTAAGTTAGTCAGTTTAGATGTACCATGAGTGCTTGATTTTCACTGTAGGTGTTCTCTGATATTCTGCTGTTGCACTAAATTTGAATATCTGATATTTGATTAGGCATTGGAACTGAAGATAAATTGTTCCTCTTCCTTCTGCTTCTCTGCTGTCCATTTATTGGCTATTTGTAGTGTATAATTAAAGTCTGTTGTCCATTTTTCTCTATATATTTTGTTAGCCTCCTTTCCGATCTTCAATGATCAGGACCACCACAGGACCAGGTAGTATGTGAGTGGTGCATCATTCTTAAATCTGCATTGATAGTGACATGGTGGTGGTGTGTTGAGTATTATTGCTGAGCTGAGCTCCACAGGACACTGATGAATGGATATTCTGGCTGGTGGACTGTTGGTCCAGCACTGAAACCTGAGGGTTAATACCACTGCGTTGTGCATATTTCTCTACTCTACTCACAGTGTAGCCGTCTGATAGAGTAGACAGTGAGCAGTCAGATGGCCCCTGTGATTCGCTTTCAGGTGCCATGGGTGACGGTGTGATGTAAGGGAGATTAGATGTTGGAAGTCCTTGAGACCAGGATGCAGGAATGATGATGTTTCTTTATTGCAATGAGTCTGCCAGCAGTCTGATCTGGTTCAGTCAGTCAGACAGTTCTGAGGTATGCGGCTGTTATACAGGTACCTTACAATTGCTAACGATTGCCTGTCCTGCTGCATGGCTGCCTAATAATACTAAAAGGGCACCTGGGGTCTTATCACATTGCATCAGTCTCCGATCATTGATTATTCATGAAAGCAGAAAGATAAGGCAGGCTAAGCAGTCACATTTCAAGGATATCAGACATATGTGAAATATTATTTATAATAATAATTATATACAAATATATAAAACAAAACATTACAAAAATATTTAACAATTGAGGACAGCAGTCATATTTGGCAATTTATCAACTGTTAATCACGTCAGTTAGTACAGCACTTTAGTGATTTACATAAATTCTGTATGTGTAATCCTGTATATGATTTTAATAGCATTTAGACCCGCACTGTTTACGACTGCAAGGAAATATGACATTTATTAATATTTTTGATAAGCTTTGTCATTTACATTTTATGTTCTAGGATAGGGTTTCTCAACTTGTGGGCTGGAGACCACCATTGAGCCATGAATCACTCTGTGGTCCATGAGCCATCCACATGGGAGACAATGGTCTATAGTGGGGCAGTAATGCCAGTCAATCATAAAAATGAAACATTAAAATCTTCTTGAAAAAATGGAGAGGGATCAGTTGTGTTCAAATGATAAACGTTATATAAACATTAAAGGAAAGGTTGTGAAAATGTATTCATAGAAAGTTTCTTGTGTGCTATCTTTTCTAGTTATAAACAGGTGAGTCATGTGACGAAAAAGTCGAGAACCCTATTCAGAGTCATAAACTGGTAGATGGTTCTAGGAGACATCTAACTGATGTTATTTCTGCCAGAGGAGGAGATAACTTAGCTATTAGGGCATCAGTCCCTAAATTTGCTTACAAAGAAAGTTGTATTTGCAGTGAGTATGATTTATGATTTCTAAAGACATTTCTTCAGTTTATGTTTTAATTTCACTTTGTCTCAGTAGAATTAATATAAGATCAAATAGTTTTGAACTATAGTTTTCTGCTTTTCTACTCCTCCACTGTACTTCATCAAACTGCAGTGTTTTCTCGACTCTCATCCCTGCACAGAATCCACTCAGAGTGACAGATGGAGCTAAACCGAGAGGGTGAGCTGTGCTTTTCCCAGTGGCCTGCAGAGCGCAGGATTTCCCCACTTTTCTTGCAGAGCAGACAGCCTGCCCTATCCAAGCAACATGTCAGTGCGGCCTTCTTAATTAAGATCCTCAAACACACACATGTGCCTGACTCACTGTCACCCCCCACTGAATCAGCCCCTCCTTTTTATAATAAGTGCTGGCAGCAGTGGTGCGGCCAGTGAGGGAGGGCGGGCTGATTCGATTTGCTGTGCTGCTGTGCTTGATGTTTTAAATCTGTGCTGAAGTGTAATCACTCCTCGACAGTGGGTAGTGTGTGCATTAGCTGGTGGCCAGTAATGAGAGCTGTAGCCATCTTCACAACCCTTGTGTAGCTCCAGCTGTAATTAGTCGGCTAGAGCAGATGTCAGGAGAGAGATTTAATTAAGCATGATGCATAAAGTACAGAGACTGCAGAGAATCACTTGCTCTACTGTATTTTTAACAGAAACGTGTGTGTGTTGGTGTGTGTGTCCACTGGTAGAATTATTTGAATTGTTTGAATGGTCCAGGTGAGGTCATGTAGCATCATGCAACAATATAGGAAGGACATATATGTGACTTAGAGATTACAGATACGATATATATTTGTCAAATATTTACATGATGCATATCTGTCAAAATGCATGAAATGCACACTTTCAAATACATATATGGTGGATCATATATATATATATATATATATATATATATATATATATATATATATATATATATATATATATCAATGTCCATGCAGTCACATATAAGGACATATATGAAAAACCAAAAAAGAAACTCCCTATATAAACTAAGATTTTCTAAATTGTGTGAGCATATAAAATATAAAAAAACATAAAACATATTAAAAAAATATGAAAAAATCATATTTGATATCCTTTTTGTTGAATGTAATGAATAGTAAATTAAATGTTACAGAGAATAGAATTTTCTTTCATCATGGGTCAGGAATTCAGCTTTATATTTTTATATTTTATATTTTCACTAAAATTGTAGCATGTGTGTTCAGAAATGCATCAATCCTAGTTAATGTTTCATCTTTAAACTTTAACTTTCATCTTTAACTTTACTTAGAACAGAGATTTTGTGGTGTCAAAACTCTTACATGCTTTTTTCCGATTAGAAAGTGACTTTATCTCTACACATTCTAAGCCATACCAGTGTATTCTGATTTTGTATAATCTCTGAATGACAAAATGAAAGGAGTCCCTTGCAAAACACTGGAGATTGGAGTGCTCAGATAACTTTGGCTGAGGTCTCCAAACTTAATAAGCCTGTTAGGTTTATGGCTTTTCATAATCACGGTGAGGCAAATTGTAAAACTTTATAAATACCCAGACTCCTCTAACCTTGTACCAAAAAAGAAGCAGCCATGGTTCTTTCAAAGCCACTGCTTAGCACTGAAAATGAAAATAGTTCAGGTGCAAAAAGCTGGAGAAGGCTAAGATAGCCTTGTAGAAGTGTTTTCAGTTGAAATTGAAATGAGGATGGCTTCTACAAATAAAAAACGCAAAAGGTGCAAGTAGAATCTTTTACCTTGGCCCTCACAGTCTCCTGATATGAACTTCATTGAAAATAGACCTCAAAAGAGTTGTGCGTGCAAGACAGTCCAGAAATCTTGCCAGGAAGAATGGATGAAAATTCTTCAAACAAGAAATGAAAGTCTCTTGTCTGGCTGCAAAATATATACATTTTGGAGTTGGAATTGGAGTTGGAAGTCATTTCATCTCCTGTTTGCAGTAACAGTGCTGAAATTTGCATGCCCCTGTATGTATAAATATGTTCAAAGGTCCAAAAGAGGCTTGAGATGTACTTTCTTACTTTTACCCATATCTGTCACAACTTCATTGCAGCTGGTGTTGGTCTCACATCATCACCCTGCTCAGTCAAGGAAGGATGGGCTCATACAAAGTTGGACTCTTGGAGCAGAAAAGCTGAGTTCTGCATAATTTATCCCATACGTGGAAAGGCACGAGTTGTTTGTGCAATACGCATGCCTTCCTTCCTCCGTGTGCTCCCACCATGCTTCGGGAGTAGGCTTTTTTCCCTGCTGTTTGGAGGGATTAGGTGTACGCTTCCCTGCAGTCTCCTGCCCTGTTTTCTTTTAATAACCCACTGAGCCTCAATGAGCCTCTGAAGGGGCCGAGACAACCCTGGTGCTGGAGGTGTGTTTGAAAGCTAAAGACTCCTTCTCTTCTCTGTTTAACAGTGCAGGGCAAACTGGTAGCTAATTTGTTTTTTAGACCAATCCCTGGAAAATAGAAGATAGAAATACAAATATGCAGTGTGCCGTGGGAATTGTGGGTCCCACCATCATTGGGTGTCTGCACTGCCATTTACACCATATGTCCTAATGTTAGTGGACACCCCTTTTAATGAATGCATTTAGCAATTTCAAGTTGAGCTTGTCTAGTCCCTGAAGAGACGTTCTGCCAATAGAATAGGACTGTGTGGAGCAGATAAACAAACCTGAACCTGTTGACAACATGCCCCCAGCACTGAGCTGCAAGCAGTGGAACTGTGTTCTCTGTTGTCCTGATATCCAGTTGTTACTAAGCCATTGCTCATTGTTGTTTCACACAGGTCTGTTGTTACTGAAGCACCATTTTGAACATAGGTCTTCATAGGTGGTTTTTAGGTCATGGTTTTCTACATTTCCTGCTAATCAATCTAGTAATTGTCACAGATTTGGCTTGTAAGACTAGATACTTCAAAATACTAATTCTATGCATCTCACCAGGGGGACATGTACTTCAATGTGCAAAATTCTGGGGAGACCTTCCAGACTCTGTAGTTTCAGTTTCCAATAGTCCAAAACCATTATTGTTGTCCCCGCAGAAACATGTTAAACAGTGGATCACTAAACTACTAAACTAGATGCAAGGGGCTCTGAGTGGCTCTGCAGTCTAATGTGGCTGTCTAATGTTCTAGCACTCAGATCTGGGGTTTGCAGGTTCGAATCCTGAGTCATGCTGCTAGCCAGAGTCAGAGAGACAGACAGACAGGTTGGGTAGATGGCACCCATATCATGCCCATTGCTATGCTGGTTGTCGCATAGACGTCTATTAAACGTTAGCTTTGGCTGTCCAGAAATTATGCAATGTTCTCAGAGGAGGCATGTTCTTGTCCCTCAACCCCCTACTTTTGGGAGCATGGTATGTGATGGGGAGAACATTAGTGCCCAATCCGTAACAGAGAGTCCTAAAGGGTTTGGGTAATTGGTACTTCCAAATTTGGCGGGACCAACCATGTTTGTTCGTGTTTGTCCGGTCAGCGTGTGCTGGCCTTAAGGATCATTGCATTCGGCCACTGACCTCACTCTGCCCTGCCAACAGCATCTCTGGCTCTTATGCCATCATTCGCATTACCAGCACTAAGCCGAGCACTTTGATTTATAATCATTAGCTGTAGCTCTGTGTTCAGTTATGGCCCATCACAGCAGAGTGCTCTTGATGGGGCTGTGCTGCAGAGCACTGTAAGGCACCATCCCTGGGAGCTACCATGCTGGGGAGAAAATGGCCTTCGGCACTCCCTCTCAAGAGGGTTGAACCGGAGGCTTTCCAGCTGAGAGATGTGATTAGCTGCTTTATTGAAGGTGCTGGAACTGAACTCCTCCATAGTATTCCTTATTGTTGCTTTAAAGGAACTTGGCCTCTCTCCTGTCTCTTCCCATGATGGCCAGGGATTCCACCATTTGTATTGTCAGCAGTAACTGAAGTGGCTGACTCTCCCCCCATAAACATTTGCCTATAAATGTAACAGCTTTACACTAGTGCCCCGAATTGCTTTCCAGAGAGAGTGAAAAGCTGTGCTGATTTATAGTGCTGCTGGGCTCCAGCCCAGTGCAGTACATCACTGCCTGTCTGATTTGTTTTTCCTCACTGTTTTCCACTGCTTTCACTTTACACTGTTTACTCCAATGCCCCTTCACACCCCACCTTTTCCATCATTCCTCATTTCTTTTTGTTTTCAGCAAGAGCTCATGGTGAAACCATCTCTTTTGGCCACAGAGTAATAAACAGTGTTTTAAATTGCCTTGTTTGGATTCATTCAGAATAATGTGGACCGGCTTTGGAAACACAGGAGAAGGGTCAAGACTTCTCCCCCCTCCCCCCAGAAGGCCTCCAAGCTGTTTCCATTGTCGGCAAGGTTTGTGTGGGGCCTGACACAGCTCCGAATAGAAGAATAAAGAACATTATTTTCAGATATTTGAGGTGTGGAAGACTACACCCTTATCAGGAATGATTGTGCTTGGGGTGGTGGGTGGTGTGGAGGTCAAACTTGTTGTGAAAAAAAGATAGGGAGTAGTGAAACAGAGGACAAGGCAGGGCTAAATGTAGTAAGCACTAAGATAAAGCATTAAAAATGTATTTCTACATTATTATATGGTCAAAAAATTGCATCCAAAGGAAATGTTTGATTGCAATGCTATTGGGAAAGAAGATAAAGGTTACCAGGAACAATAAATGGAGTTGCAGAAGCTCTGAATGGTACTCCATCCCATGCAGCTTGACTATTCTCACTCAGTCCCTGCAGATTTTGCGGTACGGGCTGGAGTGTTGATAGTGTCCAATAGCACATACATTTTCGAGGACATGTCTGGCAATGTGACTGTTGGAATAGCACACACATGGATTCTTTGGTCAGCTCCACCAAGACTAAAGTGTGACTCACCTGAACATGACACGCTGCCATTCTGAGTGACTCAGGCATGACACCACTGCAGTCTTTGGCAACATTGGCAGTAAGGTCCTGCATCGTGCGGTCATCTACCAATGGTGCTGGCATTAACAGGATTACTCATTGGCAATCCACCGGTTCTCCCTCTGAGGTTTTTTAAAGTGTTTCTGATTCCTGGAAAGACAAGTTACCAAAAACATATCATATCAAAGTGGATATTACAAAGTCCCAGAAGTCCAGCCCAGCAGAAACAACATTAGAAGCATCTTACCTGAGCTAAGGAGGGATGTTATAATGAGAATATACAGTATCATGAGGTCCCAGAAGCCTAGGCCAGGCAACACCTGCTGGCTTTGTAGGAAGAGAAATCAGCTGTGTTGTGGTTGTCACCCAAAATTTTCCACTGCTTCCACTGTTAATCCAGTAAAACATGCAAGGTTTAGATGTGCTTTCGTAGTTTCTGTTTGAGCTTCTATTACCTACAAAATAGCCAAAAGAACAAGACTAAATAAGATAGTCAGAGAGCGAGAGAGAGAAGTGAGGATGAAAGGAGAGGATAATTAATGTGTGTGATTAAAGGACTCTATGCCTGGCTGCTCCTTGGTCCACTGATCTCCAGCCCTGATATCCGAGCACCTGTCCACTGTCCAACAGATTAGTGTGTGCCAGCGCACCTTTAATCCAATCCTTACACTTTCTGCATGCTTATGGAGACACACACACACACATGCACACAGTCAGATGTTTTGCTGTAAGGTTGTAGGCCTCTGTGATTCATGCATGGTGTACACTGGGTCATTAAAGTGAAACATTTCAAGCCTTTGCTTGCTTTACTTCTGATTAGTCTTTCTTATAGCTCATGAAAAGCAGAAATCCAGAATCGTATATTTCATTTTGAGTCAAACAGTATAAATACTGTCTACTCCAGCACATGAAGATTGCTGACCTGACAGTCCAGAAGATGATCACCAGCCCCTCCACAAAAAGGATGAGCCACAGAAGGTCATTGCTGTTGTTCTCAGAGTTTGGTATCAAAGCATATTAATGGGAAGTTGACTGGAAGGGGACATTGTGGTGGGAACCAAAGCCTCCAGAGGACTGTCAAGAAAGTTTCAAGAACTTTGAAGAGCTTCACAAAGAGTGGACTGATGCTGGTGTCCATGCAACAAGACCCACCATACACAGACATCTCCAGGAAAGAGGCTCCAACTGAATCATTCCTGATATCAAGCCCCTCCTAAAGCATAGACGGTGTCAGAAGCATCTAATACAGTTAAAAATGAGAGTTCTTCAGTAAAAGAAAACAATTCTATATAGAACCATAAATATGAAGGGTTAGAATAAAGATGAATGGAGAATTTGCTGTAGAAGGTTCTATAAAAGGGTTCTACTATTGTTACAAAGTCAAACTTCCCATATAGAATCCTTCTCAAAAAGGTTCTATATAGATTCTCCATCATTCTGTAGAAGTTTCATGATGAAAAGAGCCCTTTAATTATGTAAAGGATTCTTTGAGTATTAATGGTACCATAAAGAACCATTTTCTTTACTTACCTGGGCTAAGGACAAAAGAACTGGACTGTTACTCAGAGCTCCAGAGTCATCTTTTCAGATGAAAGTAAATTCTGCATTTAATTTGGGAATCAAGAGTCCTAGAGTCTGGAGGACGAATGAAGAGGCACAGAATCCAAGGTGTCTGAAGTCCAGTGTGAAGTGTCCTTGTGTCTGTGAGGGAGTGGGTTTCCAATTTTATCTATATAGGGCTGGTGTGGCTGCAGGTTTTGATTGTAAACAAGCTGAAGCACATCTGAGTCTACCTAATCAGTTGGTCTCAGTCTTAAGGTAAACTCCTACTTTGTTGGATTGAAAACCTGCTGCCACACTGACCCTTTACAGATAAAATTGGACACCACTGGTTTAGGAGGTCATGTCATCTGTTGGTGTTTTTCCACTGTGTTTTAATTCCAGAGTCAATGCAGCCTCTACTTTTAAAGCAAAAATTGTAATTCCCTGAGACTGAGATGCACTATGTATGTGTGTGTGTGTGTGTGTGTGTGTGTGTGTGTGTGTGTGTGTGTGTGTCTCAGATATAAAAAAGGTTTTGCTTTCCTGCATTTGTGCAGGTGCTGTCCTCCGGGCACAATGAGCAGACGTAAGACCCCTCGTGTTTTTCATTTCCGGTACCTCTCTCTCGCTCTGTCTCTCTCTCTCTCTCTCTCTCTCTCTCTCTCTCTCTCTCTCCCTCTCTCTCCCTCCCTCTCTCTTACCTTTGGTGTTTGTGAAAGAAGACCCCCTGTGTTCTCCAGCATTCCTCACAGTTTGCTGAAATGAGAGGTGCAGTATTGAGCAGCAGTGTGGAATGTGCTGGGGAATGTCTGTGCTGTCCAGCTGAGACTGGCGCTGCCCGGAACCCCACCAAGGGTAAATGCCATCCATCATGATGATCAGCTGATAATTACAATGGGGATAATGAGGATCTCTAATTTTAGAACATCTCTTCAGTGTGTTCCAAAACAGTTTTCAGCATATCAACATCCACCACACTGCCTCAGTGCATGTTTGTTTTGGAGCTTTATTTTGCTTGATGGAGCTGAATATCACTCAGTTCCTGCAGATTGTGTGGTAGGGGTGGAGTGTTGATCGTTTATCCAGTAGAATCCCACACATTTTCAGTGCAACTGACCATGGCATCTGTGTCTCCAAGGTGAGTTCATGAGACAGCAGCAGTATGTGGACGGGTGTTGTCCTGCCAGAGTAGTGCATTAGAGACTGTGTTCAGAAAAGGTAGAACCACTGGTTGCAGGAGCTCATTAACATAACTTTGGACTGTCAGAGTGCCTTTAATGAAGACCAAAGGCAATCTGGCATTGTACAGTATGCATCCCTTACCATGACTCCAGGCAAACTGGACAGATCTTGGCATTGACCATGGTGTCTCCACACACAAATTCACTGGTCGTCTACACCAAGACAACATTGAGACTCATCACTGAAGATGACCCGCTACCATTCTGAGTGACACCATGACAGTCTGATGCGACACCATTGCAGTCGTGAACTGTGGGATAATTGTGTCCATCATAACTAGATTCAGAAAACAACTGGTTCTAAGTTTGTATTTTCATTGTATATCATTATGACATTTTGAAAATAAGCCCAAATAAGACCCAACTCTCTGGAGTTGGAAGTGTCACTATCCCAAAAATAGGAATTAAAAGGAAAAAGAATAATAATATGTCAGATAATAGAGTTGCATAGAAAATGCACTGACAATTACATAGAGGAGTCATCTGCTAACTTCTACCTCACTTTATGAGACAATCTGTGTTTTGGAAAACACTAAATATGTACAGTATTCTTCCACTTCTTTATTCATGCTTGGGGAAGGAAACTGGAAAAACATTGCCTCGTTCAATACCCGTGCTGAAATATTCATCCACTCTTCCTACCACTTTCCATCTAGATTGTTCACATCTTGAGGACATGAAAGTTTCAGAATCCCATAATTCTGGCTCATTTCACTGGTGTCTGTACACGGAAGTCAGTAAGCAGTTTAGAACAGTGTGTTGAATAATGCATATAATGCAATAACGCTTATACTGTATTTCTAATTCCACCCTGTGATAGTTTAGAGACTGAGAACAGTTTCCTCACCACCATAAAATAGCATGTCTATGAAACGTGTGCTGTATTGGGAGTACGAGGCTTGCGCTCTTGTGAGAGTGCATACAGTAGCTTCTCTTAATTCCAAAGAAGATTTTGGTCCACTACAAACAGTGCTTTTGTACTGAATATTCATGAGCAATTATTGTCTTTCTGTAGTGCTGTGCTGCTCCGGCACAAACACACTAAAAATAGCACACTTTGCTTTTGCGACTGCCGAAACATGCTGTTCTTTCATCACTTCATAACAATCAAAATCTCAAGGGTATGGTGGCCTCCAGAACTACTGGCCTGTAAAGATGAAAGCCTTTTTGTTATCACAAAAGAGAGTGATGTCACCTGTCAGATATTGTTTTGCAATTCTGCCACCCAAGCAAGATAATTATACATTAATAGACATTATATACAATATATGTACAAAAGTTCTGGGACACCTGCTTGTTTATTGTTTCTTCTGAAATCAAGGGCCAGTGGTGCAAGTCTGGCATTTAAGTCCCCGACTGCTCACTGAGTACCATAGATAGGGCTGCCCACCACTCTGGGCACGTGTGCTCACTGCCCCCTAGTGTGTATGTCACTATGTCACCAGTTTGTGTGGATGGATTAAATGTAGAGGACACTGTGTGCAAGCACAGTGGGTCAATGGACATGTTTACATTAAAAATAGTTTATTGTGCTTTTATTGGAGTCTGTGCTTTCTGAGGAAGACTTTCTACTAGACATTGCTGTGAGGATTTGATTGCATTCAGCGACTTGAGCAAGAGCTAGAATGTCAGGAGGAGGTCAGGATGTGGGATGATTGCCACCCTACCTCATCCTCAACTCCCCAACTCTCCCTTCCATTATACTGAATGAATATAAATTACACTTATATAGTGCCTATTTAAATGCCCAAGGATGCTTTAGAGTCAGCACTCTTTACAATCAACCAACACACTCAAGCGCCGAGAAGTGGCAGCCAGTTGTGCATATACTACTCTCTACCAGAAACAAATGTCCACTTGGTGGACTGCATTGAGCACTGGGGGGCATCATCCAGGACAGAGTGCCAATTCATATCTGGGTATAGACATACATTCACTCACACACATTCACACACCAGGGCAATTTAGAGCAGCCAATTCACCTGATGCGCTAACCACCAAGCCACCGTGTCACTAGATCAGGTCATTGGATAGTCCATGCCTGGTATTATGGGGTCACTCTAAATGATTACATCAACCACAGTCACATAATGAAATTTAATCTCTCCTCCAACTCTCTCTCTCTCTCTCTCTCTCTCTCTCTAACTTTCTCTATCTTTCCCAGAGGATTTCTCTCCATATGTTTGCTGTTGTCACATGATTAACTCCTGTTTACTCTTCACTAATGGGTCTACTGATGGATGCAAAGCACCTGAACTCCCTGGGGCATTTTCAACAGGTTTACTAAACAAGCACCATTTTCACACCAGTAAAGGAAAGGACTTTAGGGGAGATGTTGGAATGGAGTAAGCCTCTCTGTGTATGAATGATGATAAAGCTAAGTGATCACAGTATTACAGTGAGTTTATTGGGGAAAACTGTACAGTTGAAAGGAGGCTCTAGTACTCTGTTGGGCTCCTCCTGTTGGGTTAAAAGATGAGATGCAGTTGAACTTGAAGGCACACAGGTTCGGTATGGCATCCCACAGCACATATGCCCACAGATGATGCAGCTGTAGATCCTGTAGACTCATAGCATCCCAGCTGGTCCTAGAAAAAATCGATTGGCAATAAATCTGGTCAGCAGGACAAGGAAGTGTTGCAATCTGGCAGAGACGTCCCTGGGATACCCTTGTTGTGTGGGCCTGCCATGAGAGACCACATCACTGAGCTGTTAGTGTCCATCATATCACTACTAGGAAGACTGACTGTTGTATGCAAAGGCTCCTTGAATCATCACACCAGCAGTTGAGGCAATGTGTTGCTCCAAAACAAAGGTTGGTTTGAAGTGTTCACCGCAAGGCCTCCATACTCGAACCCAACCATCAGATCCCAAACAGAACCTGGATTTTTTGATAAACAAATTTGGTTCAAGTGCTTCTTGCTGTGTGTGTATGTGTGTGTATGTGTGTGTGTGTGTGTGTGTGTGTGTGTGTGTGTGTGTGTGTGTGTGTGTGTGTGCGTGCGTGCGTGCATGCGTGTGTGCATGCGTGTGCCCACAGTCTGCCCATCACCCCATGCCTGTCTGAGCCTCATGAACACTCCACACACAACCCTATGCACTCATGCCTGCAGCGCCTGGCTTAGTCCTCCATTCAACGTCTGGATCCATTTTTGCTGATTCCATCAGGCTTGGGGCCTCTGACGGAGGCGTGTGCAGCCTGGCTCCACCCTCCCACCCCACTGCTTTTTCTCTGGCCTTTCAAGCCCTGAATGCACTACTGCAGCGCTGGATAATCACGGGGCATTACCGCCTGTTGTGGGAGGCATTAGGCGTAAGAATTGAACCGGTGGGATGGTGTAAAAATGAGACGGCCATCGAACACTAAAGCTGATGAGGCTCGATCCTGGCAGCACCGTTGAGCGAGGATTACCCAGTCCAGCCAGACGTACACACACACAGGCACACACATACACATCATCATCATCATCATCATCATCATCATCACAGCAGCCCAAAATGCACTGAAGCTGGGGCATTCTGACTACTCATTCTGTTTGCTTCTCTGTATATACAGTACAACACTATGTGTCTGTTTATGGGGCAGTATTGTAATATTCTACATATACTGTAATAGAAATAAGAGCAACTGTGGCTTTGACATACGAACAGTACGTTTTAATGACAGTAATCCTGTTCCAGCCTCCTGTTAATGTTAAAAAACTGCTAATAGACGCAGCTATGCTTCTGTTTTTATTGTGTGTTCATGTTGTGTAATGCTGACAATGGTGCACCAAATCAGCCCTTTAATATCTTAAAACCCTTTTTGACCCTTTAGGGTATCAGCAGATACCAACACTACAAAAATAAATAAAATTCTGACAGCAGGGACGCCAGAAAATATCTGTAAAAAAAGGTGATTATCTGGCAACCAGGGTTCCCATTTTTTACAGACAAAAAAAAAATGCAAAACAAAAACACTGAAAAAATACTGTTAAATAAAAATAAAAACCTGATTATAAATAAACTGTTACATTTTCTATTATTCCTGTTGCCAAATTATTGTAACAGAAGAAAATACTGTTAAATAAAAATAAGAACAGTATAATTGTCTGAAATGTTACCATTCTTTATTCAAATATGTAAATAAAAGCTAAAACGTCCTCTGCATGTAGATCAACTATATAGTCATAAATAGTCCACTTTAACAAGCTCTGAAAAACTGTCCACATAGTTGCCATCTTGATGACGCTTACTTAAAACTAGCCTTAATCACAATCACAATCAGAATTACTTTATTAAACCCAGAGGGAAATAGCAAATTATTACAGCTGCACCCATCTATATAAAATAAAAAATAGAGAGATAAAAAAATATATATATCAAAATAAAAATAACAAACAGAGTAATACAAAGAATACGCAGAATAAGCACTTTGACTCAACAGAAATATAAACATGGAAATATAAACATGTTAAATACTTATGTAAAAGCCAATAGTTATGATAATAAATAAATATGTACATCCAGAGGTATTGCACAAATAAGTAAAATGAACAAATTGCACAAGTGATCCATAGTGGTTTGTAGTGGTCACCATTTAAGGGAAGAGTTATACAGTGTGTTGGCCACAGGTAGGAATGACCTCCTGTGGCACTCTGTAGTGCATTTTGGTGGGATTAGTATTGCACTAAAAGTGCTCCTTTTTTTCATTACTGTTTGGTAAAGTGAATGGGAGTGATTGTCCAACATGGCCTGCAGTTTAGACAGCATCCTCCTCTCTGACACTGCCCTCAGAGAGTCCTGCTTAACTCTAACAAAATCACCAGCCTTATGGATCAGTTTGTTGAGTCTGCTGGCATCTGCCTCCTTCAGCCTACTGCTCCAACATGCTACAGCATTGAGAATACTGCTCCACTAAGGGTGTCTCACTACATCTTTCCTTTGACCCTGACTAGTCTCCCAGTTCCTGCTGCAGAAAAATATCTGCACAGCATGATTGTGCCATCACCATGCTTCACTGTAGGAATGGTATTGGCTAGATGACGAGCAGTTCGTGGTTTCCCACAGACGCGACACTAGGCATTGAGGCCAAAGAGTTTAATCTTTGTTTCATCAGACTCATGGTCTGAGAGTCCTCAGGACTAAGGCCCTTCTACCATCACTCAGCTCTATGAAGAGTCCTGGTGGTTCCAAACTTTTTCCATTTATGGAGGATTGAGGCCACTGTGCGCATTGGGTCCTTCAATACAGCAGAAATGGTTCTGTAACCTTCAGAGATCTGTGTCTCGATACAATCCTCAATTTTACGTGTTATGACAAAGGCTGTGAATACTTATGTAAATGTTATATTTTTGTGTTTTATTTTTTATAAATTTGAAAAGATTTCAAACAAACTTTTCTCACTTTGTCATTGTGAGGTATTGTGTGTAGAATTTTGACCAAAAAAAATTTAATCCATTTTGGAATAAGGCTGTAACACAACAAGTTGTGCAAAAAATGAAGCGCTGTGAATATTTTCCGGATGCCCTGTATATAGCTTACAGCTCCTTCTCTCTACTCTCTCTCTCTCTCTCTCTCTCTCTCTCTCTCTCTCTCTGTCTGTATCAGTTTCTGTCACCTCTATGTTTTAATTAGAACATTTCTGGACATTTTTACATTTGTCCCTTTCTGGACCTGAGATGTCATCAAAGAACAGCTGACAAAAGCAAACTGCTTTTCTTCAGGAGGCTTTTTATGGAATTTGTTTGATGACTAAAATAGCCCAATTTGAAACCATTTCGACTGGATCGGATTATATCTGGCCTGTACTGACCTTTCTGACAACATAATGAAACATTTAATGGAAGCTGACAAATGTGCGAAAGAGGAGTCCAGAATAGGAAGAGTAAGTTATGGAGACCAATTTAATCCACTGTCAGTCAGTCATTCTCTCTCTCTCTCTCTCTCTCTCTCTCTCTCTCTCTCTCTCTCTCTCTCTCTCTCTCTATCTGCTGACCAGGCAGAACCAGAGGTGGGCTTTAATCATGGCCGGCACTGTTGGCATTATCTGAGGGTTATTATCCGTGCTCATCAGGAACTGTATTACCCATTCCCACCCATACAGCTCCCAGTCTGATTTACTGCTCCGGCCACAGGGACTGGGCCATACATTATCTTATTTCAGGGAGCAGTCTCTCTCTGTTTGCTCCTGACTGTCTTTCACTAACAGCATTCCTGCTGCCGCCTGTGCAGGTGCTCTTTCTCTCACTTCATTAATCAGGGTTCTTGTGGACTGTTCTTGTGAAGGGTTCTTGTGAACTGACCCTTTTTTGAGGTAATGTTAATAATCAAGGACTAGAGAAGAACTTTCATAACCCATATTCATTACCGTATAAATTCCAGATTCTCTGGGACACACAGTATAGATAATAATCAGAGCTATAATCAAACCTTTTATTTGTAATAACACTTGGATTTTTTATTAAAGAGCAACATGAGCAGCCTTTAATCACTGCCTCCTGGGGTTCTGGAAGAATGAAAATTGAATCTATTTAACCTAAGAAAATAGTATCCTGAGACTTTCTGACAGAGAGAGATTCTCTATAAGCAGACATTATTTGTCTGTAGAGTCAAACACTATCAAACTCACAACCAGCTACCAGCCTGCATACATTTACTGAAACAGCATAGATACAGCTTCAATAATTTCACTGCTGCTGAGCTTTAACATCAGCTATCAAACTGTGTTTCTAATACAGTTTCAGTAACTTAATTGCTGCTAATCTTTAACACCAGCTACCAAACTGTGTTTCTGATATTGCAATATAGGCATGAACTGCACATCCTTAAGATGTCTAATGTTTAGTGGGAATAGTACTGGTGTACCATGAGCACACTGAAGTCCTGAAATGCTTGGGTTTAGATATTATATGGCTATACGAGTTATTACTCACAGCCTTTAATTACCAGCCTGTGGGCCAAATCACCTTTGTAATACTTTTTTAAGAGGACCAATCATCTGTCATCTGCTCTTGCCTATTATTTGTATTGTGTTCTGTGGTTTTTTGAGGTGCTTACTGAGATCTCTGAGGATACGTATACTGTAACAGGTGGGAGTAGGCACACCATCTCATAGCTGTGGAATGCTGAAGTGAAGGGGAGTAGGAGCAGGAGCTGTCTGACAAATAAATGATGCAGGATGTTTGGACTGGAATGGACAAGATCTTGCTGACTGAGTGTCCTGTCTGGGCATGGAGTGACCTCACAAGGTCATAGAAGTCAGGCCATTCAAAATATATCGGTGCTGGTCTAGGATTGTTTTTAGAATGTATAGTTCTATGCAGGGGATTAGCTACCCATGTTTTCAGGTGTTTGCAGTGATTAAATGGAATACCATTAGCCTACACCTGGTACCGCTACCAAATACATTTTCAGCTGTGGTCTGGTGCCATAGGCCCAGTCTGCATAGTTTCATGGAATATTTACATTTTATTGTTTCCAAAACAAGTCAACTTTTGCCTTGGTGGAGACAACCAACAAATCTGTTTGTGGAGGCACTGTGATCAATGCCGCAAAATCTGCAAAAACTGAGTGAGAATATTCAAGATGGATGGAATGCAATGTCACTGGACACCATCAGGCACCTCTACAACTCCATGCCAAGACATCTGGCATGTTGTGTCTGTAACAATCCAACACTTGCTTCTGGGTGCAACTATTTGTGCAACTAATTGTTTGAGTGTGTACAGAAGGAGGTAAAATTTTTGGTGTGTTAATATGTGTGTGGGGTGTTGGTCTGTTGGGATGGACAAACAATGTTGTGCTGAGACTTTGTTTTCCCAGCAGTCTCCTGTTCTCTGTAGTTACTCACCTTTTAGCCACATACCTCAGTTTACACACGCTTGCCCACCTACATGTCCACTGTCCTCTCTCCTCACATCAACCTGACAAAAACAGGCTGGTGTTAAGGGGCCTCCTATAGGAAACCTAATGGGTACTGAGTTAGAAATGATTGTGCAAGCTGGGCAGTCTGAACTACTGGTCTCCACGACTGCAGGCCCTTTTAGGGAAAAGACTTTGAGCTTCACTGGACAACATTTGGATTTGCTGGCTGGACAATACAAGGAAGACTTTAGAGATGTGCATTTATTATAATACTTTTGCAACCAGCTATCAACATCTTAGCAACCACCAAGCAACACCTTAGTAACTGGCTCCTCTACCATGACAACCTTAGCAATGTCTTAGCAACCAACATAGATACCATAGCAACAATTTTGCAACCACCTATCTACAATTTATCAACCACTTTGAAACACCTTAGTAACATAGCACACTATGGCAAGCGCATAGCAACAACTTATCAGCTAACTCATATACCAGAACAACATCTTAGCAACCAATTAGCAACAATCTAGTAAACATTGCCTACACCATAACAACACTTTAACAAGAGCCTAGTAACACCTAAGCTACCAACACTGATGGCACAGCAACAAATTAGCAATATATAACAAAGACCTAGCAACTACATATCAACACCTAAGCAGCCACCTAGCAACACCTTTCAACTAACTCATAAAATAGCAACACCTTAGAAACCACCATTTAACAATACCATATCAACCAAGACATAAATCTTAGCAACACCTTAGCAACCAACACATATACCATTGCAACAACTTAGCAACCACCTATCAACATCTTAGCAACCACCTGGGATAATATAGCAACAATTTAGCAGCACTATTGCAACCATCGAACAACACCTTATCAACCAATTCATAACCCATAACAACATCTTATCAACCACCAAACAACACCTTAGCAACCAAAACATATACCACAGCAATGTCAGAATGTGTATTAAATGTTATAGGAAGTATTGAATATGTATATTATACAGTATAATGTGAGCGTAATGCAGCTCCAGGGTTCGTGTTATTTACCAGCTCTTTTGTTTATTATTTGCATGCTGCACTGTGAGAGTTGAGTTCTGTGGTTTCTGTCATGTGACTGAGACTTTCAGCAACTGTGTGTGTGTGTGTGTGTGTGTGTGTGTGTGTGTGTGTGTGTGTGTGTGTGTGTGTGTGTGTGTGTGTGTAATTAACCTTTGGCCTGACAAACATCTCCTGGCAGGTTTAGTTTGTCGAGAGCTATTTTAGCAAGTACGTTTCCTGCCCATGAGTCTGAATGACATTCTTACAGTCCCCTCTGATTAGATCAGCTTCATCAGATCAATAAAAATTGTTTCTACACAATGAGAACCAACAGCTGTAGTAGACTGTCATCCACAAACTGCAAGAGCCAGCAGTGACAGGTGTATCTGCTGCTGTTCCATTACAACACCAGTGTGTGACTGATTTCAATAGAAAGTTCTTATTGCAGATCCATGAACACTATTTGTGGACACCCCTATTAATGACTGCTTTCAGCTATTTTAAGTCACACCCATTGCTGACACAGATGTGCAATGTGTGATCTTGTCTAGTCTGTGTAGAGAAGTTCTGCCAACAGAATAAGACTCTCTGGAGCAGATAAACATGAACCTGTTGGCACCATGTCTAATGAAATTGTAGTTAGCACAGTCACTTCCCAGCACTGGGGTCGTGGGTTCAAGGCTGTATCTAGACAGAGTTTTCATGTTCTCTCCGTGGAACCAAGTGTGGGTTTCTTCCCACATTCCAAAAACATGGAGATCAGGTGAATTGACTACTCAAAATTGCCCTGGTGTGTCTGTGAATGTGAGAGTGGATACATACTGTGCCTTTCATATAGCGGCACAAACCCTTTACAGTATTAAGTAATGCATAATAATATCAGAATTAATTCAGACATTACTTAACCATTTAGTAATGTTTATTACTGTCATAAGTACTGTTATTTAATGTACACTTATTATAAATTGTTACAATTACAGTTACAGGCTAAAATGCACGCCCTGGAGCTCTGCAGTATTTCAAATGTACAGAATGTGTGTCTGGACTGAGTTACACTCCTCTGTGGTAATCTGAGTCACTGTACCAGAATGACTGATTTCTTTTTAAAATCTTCTCCCTCCTCCACCAAAAGTGTGCAATACAATGGCCACAAGACATAACCTTCTCCTTCTTTTTCAGTCCCACTCCCGCTGAGCAAACAGAGCCTATCATATCAGATAAGGCTTCAAGAAACAGCCAAGGCACCTTGCATATATGGCAGGTGTGCATTAGATTGAGGAAACACCAGGCAGGCCACAGAAGTTTAATATACCTGTCTGCTGCTTCTGCAGCTGGGGTTTGAGCTAGTTTTGCCTGTTTCTGTGTGTGTAGTAGAAAAACAGAACATGGACTCAGAAAGTATTCATAATACAATCCAATGGGCATTTTGCAGAAAGAGGTTCCCTTTGTTATAACTGTATCTTTACTACATATCAAGAACTGATGGATGAATAAATTATAGGAATAATTACATAGTCATAAAGTAAGTGACTATATATATCCTCCTTTCACCCTGATCTTCAGTGGTCAGGACCCCACCGGAACACCACAGGTATTATGTGGGTGGTGGGTCATTCTCAGCACTGCAGTGAAACTGACATGGTGGTGGTGTGTTAGTGTGTGTTGCGATGATACGTGCTGCTGAAGTGTTTAAACACTGTTTCTGCACAGTATGTGTTGGTCATCATCTAGTCCTTCATCTTACCTTGCAGGGATGATACCATGATCATGAAGGTGGTTTGCCCAAGGTGAGACTCAGCCATTGAACTCTGGTTGTTCTGACCCTTGCAAATTCCTTAAATGTTGGAATCTCGACTGCATCATTTCTGACAGTGGGGGACTGCTTTCGCGCTTTCTCCTGACATGGGAAGCAGACGTGGTCTGGTGGTTAGGGAACCTGCCTTGTGACTGGAAGGTCACCGGTTTGAACTGGCAGGACATGACTGACGTGCCCTTGAGCAAGTAACTGAACTCCCCAGCTTCTCCCCAGGCACTGAGGATCGGGCTGCCCACCGCTCATTGGCCTCTGATGTGTGAAGACACTAGTGTGTATGTGTGTATCACTGTGTGAGGATGGGTTAAATGTGAAGGATTATTTCCTGTTTCTGCAAAACACAGTGGATTAAAAAAGTATAATTACTATTTATTAAAGTAGTATTAATATTACTAATATTACTATCAGTGCCCACAGGACACTGTTGGCTAGATTTTTCTGGTTGGTAGCCTGCTGTCAGTCCAGTAGTGATACTTCTACTTGGTGGATAAAGTGTTTAAACAGTCCAGCACTGCTCTTTCTGATCCACTTGTACCAGCACAACACACACTAGCACACTACCACCATGTACTAACACCTGCTCTGTGGTGCACCTGACCATTGAAGATCAGGGTGTAAGGAGGCTAAATAGTATGCATATATATGTATATATATATATATATATATATATATATATATNCTGATTCTGTTTAAGTGGATGAATGTCATGAATATAAAATACTGTGAGAGTGTTTGAATGGCAGTTTTTATGTATCTGCTGCAACTGATGCATGTTGTTTGAGTCATATATATATATATATATATATATATATATATATATATATATATATATATATATATATATATATATATATATATATATATATATATATATATATATATATATAGTTTTAAATAGTTATCTCAATAAATATCTTTTCCAACGTGAACCTCTGTACGTGAGCATTACGGTATTGTACTGCAATGTTGTTCTACACAGTCTCACTAATGCCCTAATCCCAGCAGCAACATGACCACTGCTGTGTCCTGCTTGATCCCACATCTTTGTGGCTAAACCCGGTCAGTGGCCATTACCATACATGTGGCTGCCCTAACAGATCAGAGAGAGTTAGTGAGAGAGAGAGAGAGAGAGACAGAGACAGAGATACAGAGCATATCTGAGCTTAAGACAGCTACAATCCATGTCTGTACAGCTGCTGTAGCTCACTTTCAAATGGCTCAAAGTGAACAACACATGAAAATGACATCTGACCCCTAATGGCCTCGTAATTGAATAGCCATGAGGCCGGGAGATTTACGCTGGTCCTGGACTGTGAAAAGAAATTTCACAGTAGCACTACATAGCGAATGAAGTTACGGTATTCCAATACAACAGCAAGGCAAGGGACAGGAAAGACAGTGCATTGAGCAGATTGACTACTACTACTACAGCTCTGATCTTGTTATAGCACTAATGGATTGACATACAATGGCACAGTAACACTGCTAACCCATTGGCACGATGACACATATTTACACACATACTGTACATGATGCATCATGTTCAACGTACTCCATCCAAAGAAATGCTCATAAAATAATAACTTACCATACAAGACCACTTTGTATTTCTATTATCACAGACTGTAGTCCAACTGATTCTTTGCATACTTTCGTTTTTTAATGCTCAGGACCCCACAGGACCATCACAGAGTAGGTATTATGTGGATGTAGGGTCATGCTCAGCACTGCAGTGACATGGTGGTGGTGTGTTAGAGTGTGTTGCACTGGTTCAAGAGAACACAGCAGTGCTGCTGGAGTGTATAAACATTTAGTTGAATCAAGTGTGTTGGTACCACAGAAATCTCTGAAATGGGCTGGTGGGTGCCTCTAGGACCAGGGTTGAGAAATACTGGTGTAGATTGTAAGTGTCTATATAACATAATATAAGGTGGGAGGTTGGACTCCATGAGCAACAAACCTCCCCTGATGGTCTGAACAGCTGAGTCACTCACTATCTTCAAACTCAGACTGAAGACCCATCTCTTTCAAGAAGATTTAACTCATTAAATGTTTATATTTTTTACTGAATCTTTTTAGTCTCCAATCTGACATTTGTTTTGGCACCATCCATGCTTGAGGAATCTCAGGATTCTAGCATCTTCTAACTAGCTAAGGATATCTTCCGAGTGAACAGTAAAGCACTTTTGTAAGTCTTTCTGGATCAAGCATTTGCCAAATACTTTAAATGTAAATGTAATTAAGAGTTATACTTCCTTGGAGCACTTTAGGTAGGTACTGCCCATTGCATACAGGGAACACCCCACAAGACCTGTCTGATGTTCTGGAGATGATCTGACCCAGTCATCTAGAATATCATAGTTTGGTTCCTGTCAAAGTGTCTCAAATTCTTACATTTGGCTGTTTTTCCTGCTTCAACACCTCAACAAGAACTGACTGTTCATTGGTGTATATCTGTGAGTACAGTCTTAAAGCTGCAAGAATTTCCCATGTCTTCCTTTTCTATTATGCACTAGCTGTGAGCTTTTCTCAGCAGCCTTTACACCATACACAGCTTTACCCCACATTACCCTGGTGTAACATGTGAACTGTACAAAGCTCCCTCTTTACACCACAATGCAGTGGCGTGTCTCTGTGCTGGTGCGTTAATCCACTCTGTTGTTGTCGTTGTTAGCTGACCTATGTGTTCTGTGTGCTGCTTAGATTATCTGCTTTATGTCTGAATAAGTGCTGCCTTTCACTCCTGACCTGCTTTCATTCCTTACTGAGACAGCTTTGTGTTGTCCCAGGCCTGCACCTTCACTAAGATCTCTGAATATACATACATGCAGGGACTGGCCAATTGGGCCCTGTGAGTGTGGTCCGCTGAGACAGTGTATTGGCCCTTGGGGACAACCGAACAAAACGGCTATTGAATGGGGACCCCTACTCCACCCATCACCCACCTTTTCGATGGAACGTTTGTGGTCTTGTCATATCATCCAAACTTAAAGATTCTGGTTCTTCAGTAAAGAAAATGGTTCTGTATAGAAACAGAAACTACTGTTTCTTCTTCTGCACTCTTTGGTTTCTTAATATTGGTGATGAATACCCTGTAAAGCTCCATCCAATACATTTGGGAGGAATGAGTTGGGGAATGGGGGAGGAAGTGGGGTTGTGATCATCCATCCAACATGATCTTATTAACATTGTCGCTGAATGCAATTAAACCATCGCAGCAATGCTTCAGAGTTCTAGTAGTAGAGACAGATTCACAAACAAAACACACACACACACACACACACACACACACACACACACACATATATATATATATATATTTGATTCTAAAATAAAGTCTTTGGCCACTCTATAAAGCAGTGCACATAGAAATGGATCAAACATGATGGACGCTAGACCCCTCTCTGGCGGTTCTGCCACATCTATTGTGCTCCGCCATGCTTGAAAAAGAGCAGTGGTTGCCCAGAGGCTGCAACTGGAACAAGAAATTCTTTCCTTTTGTTTTTGTTTTTTTTAAGTAAGCTGTACAAAATAAAAAGTTCACAGCCAAATTTAGGGGCTGTCTTGGGCAAATCATAGTTTTGGATAAATAGAAGACCTCTGCTATAAGAAAATGGACTAAATGTACTGAAAATATTTTTATACAAGAAAAAAACATTTTACTTTCAGTAAAATTATGTAAGCTAATACAGTGTTTCTCAACCCTGGTCCTGGAGGCACCCTTGCCCTGCACATTTTAGTTTTGATACACCCCATGCAACTCTGAAAGGCTTGCTAATGAGCTGATTGTGTGAATCAGGTGTGTTGGAAGTAAAGCTCTACTATATGAAGGTTAGGGGTGCCTCCAGGACCAGGGTTGAGAAACACTGAACTAATACACTGATGTCCAAACTACAATGGTTATCTGATATTGTGTCGTGCCAGACTGTCATGGAGTCACTCAGAATGGCGAGTCATTTTCTGTTACCACTTTATATCCCCTGGCCTTCTCTGGACAGATTCCAACAAACGCAGGATAAACTCTTTTCAATACCTTTGATTTCAGAAGAACAAATGAACGAGCAGGTGTCCCAATATTTTTGTCCATATATTGTATCTGTCCAAACCACTTGCTCTGAAGTTCCTCCAACCTTCACGTCAACAGAAGGGACTTCTTGATTTTGGCAAGAGTGCCCCATTAAAGTAAGTAAATTAAGTAGCAGCTCTAAAGAAACACCACAGTGGTCCAGTTTGAAGAATTGACATGTTTGACTGGGATTTTTGCCAACATTCCATACGGCTTGCCCAGCTTCACACTTTCTGAGAAGGAGTGCATTTGTCTTGGGAGCACAGTTTCACAACTTGAACCAGGTTTGTCAGAGCAGAAAAGAACCCGAGACCATGAACAGCAGGACTGGCTTTTCAATCCAGTAGAAACAAATGGAGCCCTGTCGGAATGTTTTAATGATTTCTGAAATCCCAGAGGAAAGTGTTTCCTGACACAGGGCAGAGAAAAATAGGCATTTCCTGAGCATGCTGCATGCAGATAAATTGCACTGATAAGCCATGGTGGAGTTTGACGGTTCAGGAGAATTGTCTGGTAATTGGGTGGGTGACATCTATTTTGGATTTTACTGTAATCAAGAAAAATATGAATTAATATACAAGTATTATTATCATTATTATTATTATTATTATTATTATTATTATTATTATTATTATTATTATTATTATTATTATTATTATTATTATTAGTTGTTGTTGTTGTTGTTGTTGTCCTGTGGTGTGATGATGATATAAATGTGATTAATATAAACACTCAATTATTTTACTAAAATAAGGTTTAAAATGCACAAAGCCCATACAATAATAATCACAATAAATTAAATTTTGTTTCACCCTTTTCTGACAAACCATTAACATGTCCATTTTTGTTTGTCATGTAGTGTGACAGCTCTACTTTAAGAAAATGTAAATATTAATGTTTAAAAACCACTTCATATGGATAAAAATAGTATAGTTATCTAGGAAAATGTTCAAGGTCAGTTATGTATACTCTTGAAAAATGAGAGTTCTATATAGAACCATAAACACCCAAACAACCCTTTGCATGGATAAAGGGTTCTGTAGGCTGTTGGAGAATGCACTGTAGATGGTTTTATATGTAACCTTTTTTTAAAAAAAGGGTTCTATAAAGCACCAAAAAGGGTTCTACTATTATTATGATGTTGTTTGTAACAATAGAAGAAAAAAGTTCAAAAAGGTTCTGTATAGAACCCTCTATAGCCCGTTCTCTATTAACCTGAAGTACTCTCATGGTGCAAATAACCCTTTAATCATGCAAAGGGTTCTTTGAGTGTTTATGGTTCTATGTAGAAACATTTCTTTACTGAACAACCCTAATTTTAAGTGTGTATATATCCCGTAGTGTGACTGTAGTGTCAGTGGTGTTACTAGTCAAATAGCAGTTGTGTTTGATAATGTAGGCTACATAAGGTCTTTACCTGTGTTTCATAATTGTGTGTTGTGTATGGAATGCCAGATAATTGTTGAACTGTCTGGTGAACACTAACAGTTCAGGAATATTCAGAATTTGAACATTAGAATTTCATAAATCCATATTTCCATATCCTAAGGAAAGGACCAACACAGGAAACAGGAACACACTGTGCATTTCTGATGCAGCCAAATAAAAAATATAAGAAATAAATCAAAGGTTATTTGCACACTGTTGGTTTTGAAGCCCTGTAGCTCAACATTGAAAGACCTATTCGGTAATTTGGTTTTATGTTCCAGAAAAGGTCATAATTTATTACATATATATATATATTTCTAAATATATATATTTTTCCAGCCTGGCATCATCTCGTGAATTTAACAGAGTGTTTCTGTAACTAGTCAGCCAAAAAAACATTAATCATTAATTCCACTCACAGGTGAAAAAATAAAATAAAATTTGTGTCTGAAACTGAAACTGATGACCAAACAATTTTTATAGGCTTTTATTCATTTTACCACTTTTGCAGATGAGGCAAGAGATAATTTAATGAAGAACATTTAAAACACTTGCCAGCATGGCCAGGTGCAGAGGTGAATTATTTGGGCACAGTAACAGAAGACACGTTGATGCTAACCAAACACAGCATGCACAAGAACCTTAAACCAACTGTGTGGAATGGGGGTGGAAGCATCATGATTTGGAGTTACTTTGCTGCGGCAGGGCTTGGAGATCTCTTCATCACAGAAACCACTATGACATCTTTATTGTATCAGAGGGGGCTTGAGGAAAATGTAAGACCTTCTGTACAAAGGAAGGAATTCCTCATGTAGGAGTGGGCAAATCTTTCTTCCAGTGGATGTCAGACACTGGTTGACAGTTAGAGGAAACATCTAATTGACATTATTTCAGGAGAAAATATCAGCTATTAGGACACATGGGGTCCGGAACCTTTTTCTCACAAGAAAATACAATTTCTATTAATTACATGTTTATAATGTTTAAGAGATGTTTCTTCAATTTAATGTGTTAGTTTTAGTTTTCACCTCCATCTCTCAATATAGTTAAGATCAAATCTTCATATATTTAAGATCTTCATGAAGCATCCTAACCTTTGGAGCTGACAGCTTTTTACAAATGATTATATGGACCAAGGTGGTAGCATCGCATTAGGACTAGACTTGACCAGACTAGACTAGAATTGTATCTGGAACAACATAGCTTTACATGCAACCCCAGATTCCCTGACATTCAAACACCCTCTCACTGGACTCGAGCCTCAGAGTCAGAGGCTACATTATAAATAGACTGGAGTTAACGGATGTATGACATTAATTATTGACACAATTAGAGAACTTGTTTCTTCATTCACCCAGAACTCATCATATATTTATTGTTGTAAATAAACAAACATGCATTGGAAAACAACATAGAAACACAGTTAAACTCTATTAATGGAATTTTGGTAAATATCTGCTGCATTGGAGAATAGGACTCTTTGTTTGGTATAAAGAATTCATGACCACCCCCACACTGAGCTGAATAAATGACACTGTGTGATTAGTGGAGCACTGTTTGCCTTCTAACAGTGCTCTGAATAAAACAATGGGTTCTCAGCATGTCACATGAGAGCATCTAGAATTTTACTAGCAGAACCTGGCCGTCACACAGTGCCTGGTTCTGTTAAAGCTCTGTAGACACATAAACAGGATCAGCCATAATCATGGGCCTCATTCATGTCTTGAACTACGTCCAGTCCTAATGCAACTGTAGGTACTAAACATTATAGCTGCATCCCGATGGAATCAACTGACTGCAATGATGTCATGCCAGACTGTCAGGGAGTCCCTCGGAATGGCAGAAGATCATCTTCAGTAATGAGTCTCATTTTTCATCAACAGTTTGTGGTCATGTCACACTTCCAGAAGGCCTGATGTCATTGTGTGGGGTGCAGTTCCGTATGATAACAGATCACCTTTGGTCTTCGTTACAGACACTCTGATGGCCCAACATTATGTTAATGAGGTCTTGCAACTAATGCTGTGCTGTGTTGCTGTGCTCTGCTATGCTTCATTGCTCAGTACTGTCCTTGCTAGGCCGGCTTGTCAAAGACGTGGTTTGTTGGCATCTCTGAGTGGTCTGGTTTGGGCACGACCCAGCGGGTTGACTCGAGGACGGCCAAGCTCTCTAAACTGCCTCAGTTTAGCCTCAAAGCGCAGCACTTCACAGAGCAAACAAGCCCAACTTTCCTCCCTTCATTTTTAAGTGCTCAGCTATTTGCCTGGCAGTGGCGGAGGGTCGTAAAGTGGGCACTATTGTTTCTCTATTCATCTATTCCACTTTCATGATAATCTGTGTAGCAGAAAGTTAATTAGAAATTCAAAGTTTGATTTCCCTTAAGTCTTAAAGTAGCCACTGTAAGCAAGTTGTGGGGAAACATCTACTTTTTTTATCTGCAGTCACTTAAAGACTTGCGGTTTGGGTGTGTACTGTAGAGAAAACAGCTGAAAACCAGTGATTGAAGGCCTATGTTTTGAAGCACCCTTGAAATTGACTGGTCAGATCAGCCCTGGAGGTCAGACAGTGTAATTACAATGCTTTGTTAAGCTGCTGGATTTTTTTTTTCTCCCCTTCGCTTTTCTTTTTTTAATAAAGCTCCATTTTTATCTCTAACTCCCATACCCTGCAGCCTCTCTAATCTAATTGAGAGAGAAAGGGGGTCACCCAATCACAGTGCAAAAAGCTTTTTCATCAACACAGCACTGTTGGATTCGTCCACAGTGGCGTCATATCACTGCATGATGGATGAAGACGTGGGATAGGTTGGACCAACCGTGTTAGAAACTTTATTGCTATGGGGTATTTTGGATGTTTGCCTTAGGGTCTGGTCTTTGAGGGTGGGCCCACATGCCTGACATTAAGTAAATGAAGAAAAGCTGTATGAATTAAACTAAAGAATATAAATTATTTCACTATATGTATAAACTTAGTTCATGTTATTTTGTACAGTCATGTGAAAAATGTAGGACAGCCCATTAACACCTTTGAGAAATTTCTAACCAAAACGTTAGGACACTTTACACTCTAATAACTGGAATTTCATCCCTGGGCTAAAATAATGTCAATTAATTTTTGCTATAACCATCTGCCAGTCTCTGGCATCAACTGGAAGAAAGATTTACCAATTTCTCCATGAGAAACTCAGCATCAGTCTTTGTTCAGATGGTCTTACAACATACATTTTCTTCAAGCCCCCTCTGATACCATAAATGTTATAGTGGTTTCTCTGATGAACAGTTCTCCAAGCCCCGGTGCAGTAAAGCAGCCCCAAACCATGACACTTCCACCCACTTTCACCCCAGTGGCTCTCTTGTGGCCAAGAACATTGACAGCCTCCAGAAACTCATGAAAAGCCCTTTAAGAAGCCTTTAAAAGTGTGTGTCCTAGGCCCCATTTCTGAGCCCATTTGCTGTAATTAAATGAAGGCAGGAAAACGGAGGAACTGCCCACTCGGTCACCCTCTCAGACCTGACTAGACGAACAGAAAAGGAGCAAGAGAACACAATCCCATCTCCAGTGTTCCTCTTCATCTGCGCTGAATTAAAAAACGATTGACCTTATCTGGTTTCCAGAGGCTTTATTGACTCTGGAAATTCTTGCTTTGCTTGGAGCTCCAGCCCTGTTTCCATTACTAACCAAAACCGTCTGGAGGTCAAAGACTGGACCCAGTCAAGCAGGGTGTTCCCACTCAACACCCTCAGCCCCCCTAAACAAAACAACCTGTTGTGAAAAGTAATTCACAAAGGTGAACTCACCCTGCCTTTTTAAAACTACTCAAGAATCAGATCTCTGATGTGTCTTTCTGTTGTTTACAGCAAACTGGCTAAATGAATCAAATCTGATAATCTGCTGACATCTGTTGTCTATAGCTGAGAAATCTGTAAGCTTAGCCTTCCTTGCCCTCTCCCCCACCCAGGACCAACCAGGGGTCATGTGTAACAGCCTTCTCAGACCAAAGACACTGACTTTAGGTCAGAGATTTTCTCCCCATTTAATAAATGCTACTATATGTCCATCATAGAACTAGTTGTTGATCAGGATTACCACCCTGGGACCTTACAGACTGCAATATTTTGGTGTGGAATAGATTCTTCTAGCATATGTAAGTGGGCAAACACTGTGGTCATTTCCTTAACAACCCTGGAACAGTCCCGCTGTTGCCATACTCTACAGATAAGCAGATGAATTAAGAACAATAGATTTAGGAGTACAGCAAAAAAAAAGGAAAAGGCAGGTTTGTAAATATATAAATAATTCTAGAAAGAATCAACCAACTTGGTGGGTAGGTTTGACATCGGGAGGCATGAAAATGAAAGTTTCACACTCGACCTTACATGACATAGGCAAGAAAGGTTCTTTTTGCTGTACCTGACCGACTATATAAGGTCATCCCATTGTGCATGCTTTCCTTTCTGACTGATTCGGACTGTTTGTGTTGGTAGCATCCTTTGTAAGAGACATATGCCTCAAAGAAGAGTTTGAAAGCAATTATAGCAGTTGGAAGAGCTTGAGAGTTGTTGCAGTGGGTCATCTTAGGTGACGAGACCCCCTTTTGTCTTGATGGAGATGACTAACAAATTTCTGTGTGCTACTCCATCAGCCACATCACAAGATCTTTGATTGAAAATGTGTGGGATTCAATTGGACACACTATCAACACTCCACCTCTACCTGCACAATCAGGAACGAAGTAAGAATATTCAAACTGCACTGGGATGGATTATCACAGGACTGCATAAGGAACCTCTGCAACGCCATACTCCATGTCTGGCATGTTGTGTTATGCCAGAGAGACACTACATTTGTATGTGTATTTCAATATTTCTCAGTCCTTCTGGATGCAGCTATTATTTTAATGATAAATGTAAATAATGTTGCTGTAATAGTTTCTTCCATTCAAATTAATATCCAGTTTTCATCTTTGATTCACTGTCAGTTTGTGCCACTCACAGTAATGAGCCCCCTGTCAAAGTTTGGGCAAAAACTTTTTGAGTGTCTTGTGGAAGCATGTCTAGCAGTCAATGATCTCTCACTAAGAGGTAGACTACCCAAAAGTAGCCTCAAAGAGCCTTTTTTTAGGACAGAGTTGAACGCATTTTTAGGGCCAGTTCTCGGGCCATGATCCAGTGTCTAATCAGATCACACCTGAAATCATTTACATATCTGCTGAAGACACAACTGCATGCCCAGTTTTCCAGTAATCTGTCATTGCATTATGTTTTGTCAATATGTATTAAATAAAAATGTGAGTTCTTGTAGTTGTGAATGAACAGCAGGTAGAGCGTTTAAGACTGTATCTATAAGACTGATATGGGGTAATTACTAACTGCACTGCATGATAAATGGACATTTGAGAGAATACTCTGAACTCTCTGGTCCCATGTTCTCCACCAAGTTCTTTAAGTTGGAGGCAGAATGGTTGATAGCAGCCCAGAGTGTTTACTGTTCTCCTTCAGGTTTTTATCTCCTGCCTTTGGTTCCAAGCTGATTCATATGACAGCTATGCTTTCCTTAGAACACTTACTCCAAAGCAAACACTTCCTATGATGTGTCTAAGCTTACTGTAACACAGCTGTGCCATCATATGAGGTGTGTTTATTTCCGTTCATTAGGATATCAGCTGTTTTTCTCATTTTCTGAAGGACACATTGCATAATACTCAAAAGCTGCAAGTGTAGACCCACTGGTCATTTATCAGGTGTGCAATTCTGTGCAAAATGTTTTGTTGTGCAAAAGGTTTTTTTCCTTTTTGCGATATTTAAAATAGCGTCTCCCACTCTACTGTCCAGGTAATGCTTTCTACTAGACTTTGGAACATTGCTGTAAAGATTTGATTGTATACAGTAATAAGGCTTAATCAGGATGCTGGATGACTGGATGATCACCACCCAACCTCATGCTCAACTCTTCAAATCATCCCAAAAGCATTGGATGGGGGCTTTATATTTCTCTAGTCCATGGCATTAGGCATGGTGCTGATAATTTCATGTTATTTGCCCCAGAGAGTCCTATTCTTTTGGCAGTATTTCTCTACATGGACTAGACAACCAAAGTGTGCATTTGCACATCAGCAATGGGTGCAACTTAAAGTTGAAATTTTATTAGAAGGGGTATCCACAAACATTTGGACATATAGACTACATAGGATAATATTGTCTTTAGTAATATGATAATATAAAAAGCATAGTGCAGTAGAATTACATTATTAACCCCTCTGACACCCATTTTTACATATAAACTATTCATAAAAATCAACACTGTTACTGAGAATTGATACAGTATTACAAAACAATTCTTAAATATATAACCATTTCTTCCAACTGTACTAAAGATACACTGATTGACTGGTCAGTGATTGGAATCTGCTGATTTTCAGCTTGATCAAACTTTCTGTTTACCTTTTGAAAATGTTCTAATTTTCTGCTTTTTCTAATTAGTACACACTAGGAAATGAAGTGAATATCTGATGATACTGTTTGTCCTCTGCTTTTCAGATGTTTCACATCTTGTTTTGAGGGAAAAATTATAAAACGAAACAATAAAAGTACTGTGAGCACCAGAGGGCCAAGAACATCATGTGATCTCTGCTCTTTTCACTGTTCATTACACTCTCATTGTGTGTGTATGCAAGTGTGTATGTGGTGAGTTTTTCCGAGTGCTTGCTCTTCCATGAGCACACCTGAGCTCGGAGGCCTGACGCTGAAGCTCCGGTGTGTGTGTGTGGCTGGAGCAGTTTAAGGCAGCCATGCAGGACAAAGCTGCCTTTGATCGCATTCTACTGTCACTAACTCTAATCTCCCTGCTCTGTCCTCACTCGACCATTGAGTCCACTGGCTGGCACTGGCAGGAGCAGCCTTGCCCATCACAGTTGGCGCTAATTTGAGGGGTCTTTGGAAGCTTGAGAAGGACATTTGGGTAGCAAGTTCCTTCGGGGAGATCCGACAGACAACATGTTGAACATTCTGATTTCTTCACTGGTGGACGCAGATCGCAAAATGCGTTGGAGAAGGAACGAAAGGCTCGCCTCATTGGTAGAGATGCTTTGCTCTGTTTTCATTGCCTGTGACCTCATGCTGTCCTAGTCTGTCTAGCTGTTTGTCTTTTGTCCCATCCAGTCCACTTTTAGTCTCATTTTGTTGCAGATTTGGATATGCATAACTATCATGATCTGCATGATTCATCATATCGTCGCTATCATAAAAGTAAACAATAAATAAGTAAATAATTAGACCTCACATCTTGTATATGGCAACCATTTTTAACTTTCCATATCCACTAATGTTAAATGCTTGTATTTATAATATTGACAATATTGACAATGTCAGCCATAACATTTTTGTTTTACAATCCCGGTCATTTTATTAGCTCGATTTACCATACAGGAGCACTTTCACTGTAGTTCATCTGTTTCTCTCTGTACATTGTTAGCCTCCTTTCACCCTGATCTTTAATGGTCAGGACCCTACAGGACCACCACAGAGCAGGTATCATGTGCATGGTTGGTCATTCTCAGCACTGCAGGGACACTGACATGGTGGTGTTGTTAGTGTGTGTTGTGCTAATATGTGTAGATCAGACACAGCAGTGCTGCTGGAGTGTTTAAACTCTGTGTCCACTCACTGTCCACTGTATTAGACGTAGTTGCTCCACCTTGTAGATGTAAAGTCAGAGACAGAAGCTCATCTGTTTCTGCACAGTTTGTGTTGGTCTTTCTCTAGTCCTTCATCATTGCTCACAGGACGCAGTCCAGCAGTGGACGCAGTCCAGCAGTGATACTGAAGGGATTAAACACTCCAGCAGCACTGCTGTATCTTATTCACTCTTACCAACACAACACACACTAACACACCATCACCACTAACACTATGGCCATTCTCTCTGCCTAAGTAACCTCCAGAATCATATGTATCACTCTACTCAAAGTAGCAGTCCAATGAGGGAGACGTTAGTCTGAGAACATCATGTACAATGGAAGCAAGACAACCTTGGATTGCATATTTAGTTCAGACTTGGTCTGATAAGCTGTATTTGTTGCATTTTGATGGGTACAACCTAGAACCTCCAGAAGCAGAGTGTGTTCTTTTTGTCTCTGATATTTGCCTCATTATATCTCACTACACACTGTAGTCGGATTACACAGATTATATGGACAAAAGTATTGGGGCATCTGCTCATTCAGATTGAAATGAAGGGTATTTAAAAAGGTTCATCCTGCTTTTTTGGAGTAACTATATCTACTGTCCAGGGAAGGCTTTCTTCTAGCTTATGGAGAATTGCTGTAAGAGTTTGATTGCATTCAGTGATGAGTGATAATGAGGTTGGCATGTTGCCCAGGTGCAGGAGCATAGTCTAACTGTACAGAAGCCTGGGGCTCAGCCCAGGAGGGGGTAAGTTCTGGTGTAACTGGTGGGTCCCTTGCATTCGTTCCTTTGACTGAGACAGTCCATTTGTTCTACCAGGGTTCTGGTCGAAACAGGTAGAGGGCATCATGACATCCAGGGGTTATTAAAAAATATTCCAGCTGTAACTGTGGCCCAGGCTAGGTAACACTCCTGCCCAGCTGGTCACCAATGTTGATAGATGTTGTTTTCAGGATGAATGTGGATCACGACTTTTGAGTGACCAAAATTCAGTGTCAGGACCAAGACTAATGCTAACTTTAGTTTGACGTTGAATAGTCTGGAGATGTTAATAGTTTGATAGTCATTGTTTTAGGTAACCAAAATTGAATGTCTTTGAAATATAGCATGTCAACATCAAACTGGCATAAAATACCAACATTTAGTTGTGAGATATGAGACCAAACCCAACATCTGCTAAACTTTTTTTGTAAATGTCCACACAGTATGAAATTCTAACATTAGATGTTGAGGTGCTACTGGGTTTCAGTTGTGGTGTTCAGTAAACCAAAATAACATGATTAACGTTGGATCTCAACATGAACCCAAGTGCTGGGTTTTGACGGATCTGTGACTTTGATTTCATTTGATTTGACATTGATTTTCATTTTCAACTGAAGTATGAGTCCAACATCTGAGTATGAAGTATGAGTCCAACATCTGTATGAAGTCAAAGTGATGTCTACTACCTGTTGGGTGGCTGGATGATCAATACTGGATTAAAAAGTACTGAATGGAACTCCATCATTCCACTGTACACAGTTCCACTGCTCCACAGCTCAATACAGGGGGATTTTCTAGCCCACTCCTGGCATTATGCAGAGAGTCCTATTCGATCGGCAGTACCTCCTTTCAGGGACTAGACAACCTGCGTGTGTATTTGCACATCTGTGTCAGCAATTGGTGCAACTTAAAGTAGCTGAATGCATTAATTAGAAGGGGTGTCCACAAACATTTTGAAATACAGTGACCACTTCTCCAGAACAGGCACTTTTTCCTCATCTCTGCCAGGGTTATCTTGGCCATCTCGATGACCGTTACTGTAACCGTGGAGACAGAGTGTTTGTTTGTGGAAAGGAAATGGTACTTTTTGCACTCCTGTTAGCTGAACAAATAGACTTGTAAGAAGCTGTGAGAAAAAAAGACTGCATTAACCTTGTCCTTCGACTGATTGACGATGGTCTCTGGAGACCTGTGATATTTCATGCTTTTGTGTTGTTTCTTTTGCATGTGCAAGGTGACATTTTATGGCACAGAGACTCAGCCCATGTTGTTGACTTTGAAACAATGCAAGCTGTGCTCTGAGGTTCACTCCATCCTGTGGGTGGGGGTCCGGAAAACCATAGGAAGTAGTCTGTATGGCAGCAGCGGGCCATTTTGGTTTCCCTTGTGGTCATTTATCGACCACAAACTCCAACTTGTAGGTAAAATGTGTGGCTGAAGAATGACAGTATTGTGAACTACAGAGAATATGGAGGAATTGTTGAGATTTTATAGATTTTTTAGAACATCAGATTTGTCTGAAGACTTTTTTCAGTTTGTTTACCATCTGAACTGATATTAACCAGTGTGTGATGCTGATATTATAGTGACACCCCATTTATGGCCATAAACAAACATGTATCCTTAGAGACCGGACATGCAATTCAAAAGATATGTACACTTATGTGACTTACATACATGTACACATCAAATATGAGGGTCTACCATATTTTCATTTTAATATAATTTAACTTTCAAATATGTTTTATGTCTCTGGAACTGGCAGACATACATGTGTAAATTAGCCCAATTACAGTCTATATGACCAATGAATTTACAATGGCATTCAAAAGTTTGGGTACCCCTGCTCAAAATCTCTGTTCTGCCCAATAAGTAAGTAGAAGATGAATTGATCACCTAAAGTTAAAGGTGAAACATTATTTGCAAGTAAGATTAGTATATTAGTGTATTTATGTACAAATACAGTGAAGAAAACGGATCTAAATAAAACTATGAACATTCTTTGCATGATTTAAGGTTGCTGAAGAATCTGCTGTAGAGGGTTCAGAGCCTCAGAACCATAGAACCTTCTTGAAAAGGGTTCTGTATAGTACCAAAAAGAGCTCAACTATTGTTACAGTGTTCTTGAAAGAGACAGCCTTCAGTCTGCATTTGAAGACAGCAAGTGACTCAGCTGTTCAGACTCCCAGGGGACGTTTGTTTTGGTGCCAGGACAGAAAAGAGTCTGGATGCCTGTCTTCCTTGTGCCTTGAGGGATTGTGGGTCGAGCTGGGCTGTACTTGATGCTTGAAGGGCACTTGGTACAGATCGGGTTTTGATCATTGCCATCAAGTATGGAGGCGCAGGTCCATTTTTGACTTTGTAGGCCAGCAAAAAGGTTTTGAATCTGATGCGCGCAGCTGCAGGAAGCCAATGAAGGGAACGCAGCAGAGGAGTTACATGAATGAACTTGGAAACATTAAAGAGGAATCGTGCTGCTGCATTTTCAATGAGTTGTAAGGGCCTGATGGTCTGCATAGGAAGGCCAGAAGAGAGTTGCAGTAGCCTAGTCTTGAAATGACAAAAGACTGAACAAGCACCTGAGTGACCTCTCCAGACAGAAAAGGTCAAATTCTCCTGATGATGGAAAGGAGAAATCTGAATGAATGTCTCAGGTTTAGAACATGGTCATCCACAACTACACAAAGGTTCCATGCTTCTGCAGATGACCAGTGAGTCCTCAAGGGAAATGGTAAGATCAGGGTGAGGACCAGTGTTTCCAGGAATGAATAGCAGTTTAGTCTTGCTGGGGTTGAGTTTAAGGTGATCGGCTGCCATCCATGATGAGACGTCAGTGAGACAAGCTGAAATGCGAGATGATACATGGGTGTAAGAAGTTGGGAAAGAGAGGTTGAATTGAGTGTCATCAGCATAGCAGTGGTAAGAAAACCCATGAGAAGATATTACTTTGCCAAGACAATGAGTGTACAGACTAGAAGAGGACCAAGCAATGGGCCTTTAGGAACGGCAGTGGAGAATCTACATGGAACAGATGTAGCCCCCTGCCATTTTACCCTGTAAAAATGCTCCTCCAGGTATGATGCAAATGATTAGCATGCAGAACTGGTGATTCCAACACACGAGGATCTTGTGGTCTACTGTGTCAAAGGTCTGGAAATGACTTAGTTACTCATATCTGGTATTTAGTAAAACATCGGAATGACTTAGTTAATAATGTCTGGTATTTAATGAAACACTGGAACAACTTAGTTACTCATGTCTATTATTTAGTAAAACACAGGAACAACTTAGTTATTCATGTCTGGTATTTAGTAAAACATGGGAATGACTTAGTTAATAATGTCTGCTATTTAGTAAAACATGGTAATGACTTAGTTAATAATGTCTGGTATTTAGTAAAACACAGGAACAACTTACTCATCTCGTATTTAGTGAAACACTGGAATGACTTAGTTACGCATGTCTGGTATTTAGTAAAACATGGGAATGACTTAGTTAATAATGTCTGGTATTTAGTAAAACACAGGAACAACTTAGTTATTCATGTCTGGTATTTAGTAAAACATGGGAATGACTTAGTTAATAATGTCTGGTATTTAGTAAAACACAGGAACAGCTTAGTTACTCATGTCAGGTATTTAGTAAAACACAGGAACAACTTAGATACTCGTGACTGGTATTTAGTAAAACATGGGAATGACTTAGTTATTAATGTCTGGTATTTAGTAAAACGCTGGAACGACTTAGTTACTCATGACTGATATTTAGTAAAACATGGGAATGACTTAGTTATTAATGTCTGGTATTTAGTAAAAGACAGGAACAACTTAGTTACTCATGTCTGGTATTTAGTAAATTCACGGCCAGGACTTAATAGTTGTGTAGTGTGTAAAGTGTGTAACTCAATACTCTTGATTTTTGAGCAAACATATGGATAGACAGGTGTCCAAATATTTTCATAAACACAGAGTCAGAGATGTAACACCATTCAGGTCTGGGAAACTTCCCATCTTCCTCCATCCCCTCCTGACCCGGGTTCCCTCATCAGGGTAAGGAGAGGGGGTCCGCTGAGCTGAGCTTCTGAGAGTGTGTTGATTAATTTCTGAATCTAACAGAGTGCACAGACAGAGCGTGCTCGTGTGGACACCCCCAGTGTGTGTGCAGGACCCTGAGTTGAGGTAGGGGGTGTTTTGTTCCCCCCGCGGAGCTGAATGGTTCAGTCCGGGCAGACATGTCAGGAGTGTTGCTCTGGGAGGAGGAGGGAGTGAGAGAGGGAAGGAGGGAGTGAGAGAGGAAGAGAGAGAGAGAGAGAGAGAGAGACCCGGGGAGCCGCTGCCGCTGCCGCTGCCGCTGCCAGGCTCCATCCCTGTGCTCTCTGGAGGGAAGTTCAGGCGCTGTCCGGATATTCGTCCACTTCTGTCTCAGACGCTCGATACCAGCAGCTCCGGACTGCGCGCGTGCGCACGCGTGGAGCAGCGCGAGCTGCATGATGAACTTTGGACTCGCTCACTTTCGCTGCCATGTCCTCAGGGTCCTCGGGGTCCACGGGACAGTAGAGACCCTGTGAGGAGACCGGGGCTTCAGCAGGCTGTGAGTTGCTCGTGTTTCACTCCTGTAAACTCCCGGGAGGATCGAAATGTCGGGCAAAGCTGCTTCAAACAAGGTAGGACACGTTCTCCAGGGTTCTCCGTGTACTCCAACAGCACTATAGAACATCCTGCGATATTGTTTTGGTCTCAGATGGATGTTCAGGGATGTGCAGCTCCCGAACGGTTCACTCGCCTGCAGTTCACGACTTCGTTTTAACGGCTTTAACGTTTTTATCGACTTTAACGGCTTTAACGACTTTAACGGTCCCAGCGAACATTTAACGTAAAAACAGCCAAAGCGATTCACAACTTTACGACCTTACGTGGTACCGACAGTGTCCGGCAGGGGGCATCACGCACAGACGCCGCCACTGCCTACATAGGGAGGTGTAGGAACGAGTTAGTTTGTAAGGCAGATTTAGTTTGTTTGTAGCCAGATTTAGGCAGGTGTAGGAGCAAGTTAGTTTGTTTGTAGCCAGATGTAGGGAGGTGGAGGAGCAGGTAAGTTAGTTTGTAGCCAGACGTAGGGAGGTGGAGGAGCAGGTTAGTTTGCTTGTAGCCAGACGTAGGGAGGTGGAGGAGCAGGTTAGTTTGTTTGTAGCCAGATGTAGGGAGGTGTAGGAATGATTTAGCTTGTTTGTGGCCACATTTAGCAATAGTGGGAACAATTTGGATAATTCATGGCATTGACTTGATTATTTAATGTCCGTGACTCAGCAAGGAGTGGGAACTGCGTAGCTAATTCGTTGCAAGGATTTATTAAGGTGTGGGAACAAATTAGTTCATTTGTAGCCACAACTTAATGAGTGGGATTTACTTTAACATAAGGGAATCCATAATCAGCCACTTAGGCATAACACCCATTTCCTCTCATTTACTTAGCCTGTTAATATGATTAAAGTGGGAATTTGTTTTCTCAAATTGATTGATAGGAGAGAGTACAATTTAGCAAGTCCCCAAAGTGGCCAATATTTGGAACTGCTGATATTGGCTTCAGGAACAAGGACTTTCTAAGTCATTCCCCCACCTTACTGAGTTGTGGCCACAATTTATTTCTTATGTATGTATGTATTTCTTATCTGTTACCTGTGGAACATATTTCTGAGCTATCTGAGCTACTTGTTGATATTCAGACAGTGGGGGGTGGCAAAGCTGCTGTTCCTCATAGTTGGTCTTAACTTTAGTGCCTCGGGGCTACAGGAAAACAGCTATGATGGTGCTGATTTGTTGCTGGAGTGGAAATAATGACTGCAGTGCTGCTAAAACACAATTCTGAACCAGTGGAGGGAGAAACGCATACTTGTCTAGTGTCTGCAGAGAAGTACTGCCTATACAATAGGGCTCTGGAACAGAACCTCTTGGCCCCATGCCTAATGCCAGATGTGGTCTAGACTCTAGAGGGGTATAAAGCCACCTAGCATTGCGGCAGTGAATCTGTGCTGCAGTGAATCTGTGTTCGTGGTTCATTTTAGCAGTTGTGAACATCTGTTTTAATGATTCATTTATTATAAATTTTATTTTGGAACATGTAGGGCATTCGTTTTCAGTCCGGTTTGGGTTTTACATGGGAGGTGGAGTTGTCATTTCATTACAGGACTTCTGTAACATTTATCCTGATTTGTGTGGGGGAAGAAATCTCTGAATAAATGCCTGAGATTGGCATGGCTATTCATAATATGGCATAACTGCTGCCTTCAAGTGTTGATTTTATTGGAAAACAAGGTTCCTACCAGATTCCTACAGGCCCAAACATAACACACTTCATTTAAACCAAAAATCTATTTTGGTCCATCCAAAACATTGTTCCAGTAGCCTTCTGGCTTGTCCATGTGGTCTTTAGCATATTACAGGTGGACAGCAATGTTCTTTTTGGAGAGCAGTGACTTTCTCCTTGCAACCCTGCTAAGCACACTATTGTTCAGTGTTCTCCTGATGGTGGACTCATGAACATTTACATTAGGCAAAGTGAGAAAGACCTTTAGTTGCTTAGAAATGATCTTGGGTTCTTTTGTGAGCTTGCAGACTATTACACACCTTGCTCTTGGTGTGATCCTTGTTGGTGGAGCAGTCCTAGCGAGGGTCTTTTAATTTCCTCCATTTGTGCTCAGTCTTTATGATTGTGGATTGGTGGAGTCCAAACTCTTTAGAGATGGCTTTGTAAACTTTTCCAGCTTAATGAGCATCAATAACTTTTACTCAGCTTCTTAGAAATCTCATTTGTTCATGCCATGATGGACTTCCACAAAGTGTGTTGTGAAGATCAGACTTTGATAGATCCATGTTATTTAAATAAAACAGTCTGTTCACTTGATTCATCTCTCCCATTGATGGAAAACACTGGAGTCTAATTTTACCTATCTGCTAATCTTAAAGGTTCACATACTATACCACTCACAGATACTTGAGGACCTCTGTACTAGGTTTGCAGTGGTTATCATACCATGTACATTTGTCTAATAACAGTATCGGAAAAAAATGCAATTGAACAAAGAATTCCACCAATTTCTAACTAACAATCTATCAATCTATTACCAGTGTAAATAATCAGCAGATCCATCCACAATGAAACTAATCACTAGCAGAAAATAGTTCAAAGGAGCTCCACTTCATGTTCAGCTTTTCTATTTATTTATTTGTTTGTTTGTTTCACGTTCATAAAAATGTTTCAATAGAACTCTTTTGTGTTGTTTTCACTGAAGCTGTTGTTGAATGATTTTTTGTCTGCCTCAGAGTTGTGAGGGCAGGAGTTTAAAAAGCATAGCAGGAGGGCATTGGGCTGAAATATGCTGGGAGGAATGTGTACAGTAGAGTGAGACATTCAGGTTTGGTCAGTTTGTCTTGTTGAGAGCTGAAAACCCTGCTGGTCTCCACTGTATATTGGAGGAGTTTGCCTGTATGGGTGATTTGCACCAAGCCTTTTGAGGTGGAGTGAAGGTGACTCAGAACAGAGACTTGATGTGAAGAAGATTCTACTCCCTCTTAAAGATTTGAACCCTCCTGCTATGTTCATTTCATCTTAACTAAGTTTGTGCCCCTTAATAGCAGATTGTAAACCATTATGTATTATAGCTAGGGCTGGGTAGTTAGTAATAAATAGTCATACAACAACAAGAATGGCTGGAATGGAATGAATCTTTCTGTGCGATTGTAATGGTGATATGTTGTAAATGATTACAATATTAGAACGAAAGGATAAGTTTATTGGGGAAAATTGTACAGTTGAAAGGAAGCTCTAGTACCCTGTTAGGCCTCTAACCTGGATACAGGATGAGATATGGTTGGACAAGAAGTCATACAGGTTTCGTGTGACTGCATGGCCGATGAGCTAAGAGCAGGGGGTGGAGCAAAGCGAGGGAGCAGATAAAGGGTTTCCGCAAAATTTAAAGAACATTATTTAAAAACAATCAAATTTGATGTAAACAATAAAGCCCACGTCCTGCTCTGGTTTTATACTGATATCAATATCACCCAGTCCTAGTTCACAGTAAATTCATCACTGTTATATGAATAGTTAGACAGAAATCATGAAGATGAGCAGACAGAGGCTTTAACATAAACTGTAGTGTCATTTCTCCTGCTCTGCACTTCACCCTGAAGCCATTCAAAACACAAACACAGGGATTTGTGAGAACAGTGTTCCAAGAAGAGCTAGGGGAGAAAGTTGTGAAGAGCTGACCTTGTTTTTGTGTCCTGATGTTCTGCCATGTTTTGCTCCCCTGTGGATCCATTGAGGAAATGCCTTGAGTCCCCCTGCTGTTCTTTTGACCTCTGGCTACATCTGAAATCCAGCAGGTCCGGCATGGATGATTACATTTTCATTAGAACGTAAAGACCAGGGCAGGAGAGGGCCATGGCCCACATGGAGCTGGGCACTGAGCGTTATTCAAGGATCACTGGCCGATTACAGACAGGACTAGAGGCCACAATGCCTGCCCCCTTCGGCCATAATGCAGCTCAGAGGAACAAACATGCTATACATGTCTGTAACGATGTGATGGCCTTTGCACTATTCAGTTGTATAGGAGTCTAAAGTTTCAGGATATTAATTGACCTCATTGTTTGTTGTGGGATGAATGGCACTTTAGAATTGAGGTAAAGGAATGATTGTGTTTATTACAGTCAACCTGTACAGTATTTACACTGTCATACAGTATATGATATTGTACATTTTCTGCTGACTGATTTCTCATTATGCTTTTCTTAGAAAGGAGAGCACATTAATGTGAATAAGGCAGTATATCAACTTTAAAAAACAGTGTGTTCATTTTATTTGTTCAATTAAACAGTATAAAAATAATTTTAATAATTAAATCTTTGTTGTTCTTAAAAAGGGTGTAATTGCATCATTATGCCATTATATTATGATAATATTGGTGGCATAACATGGTCTTTAAATGACAATAATATTGTTTAGCAAAATAACAAATAGTGCTGAGCTTATCTGGCTAGCTTAATGCCAACCATTTACCAAAAATTCTCTAAATATGTATATGGTATATTTATATGGTTGCTTTAAACAAAATGGTTATTGCAAGTCCAGAAACCTGCTTGGATAATGTCATTTACAATATATAATCCTGTCTGACCCATTAGTTTAGGGTATGAGCACTGGCCAGCTCCTTTAGTGACCAGCTGCTTCAGCTAAAGCATGTGGTATTGTAGGTCCTTCCACCCTGCTGCTGTTAAATTGTACAAACAACCCTGCTCTCAGCAGACCATGGACACACACTTAACTCCACACACTATTAGAGTTTTTCAACATAACATAATGTGCAATACTTCTTCTAACTTTGCTATCCTTTTGCTGCTGCAACATTGTGAATTTCCCCCCTCAGGACTGATTATCTTATCCTTTGCAATGTCACCGGCTACAGTTCGTGTCAGAGCTGTGCAAAATGAACCAGGTACCAAAAAGTGAGTTGTGTTAAATGGAGTCCAGTCTAGTCAAATTGAGCCCAATAGAGTCAAGTCTAGTACAGTTCAATAGCATCAAGTAGCATCCAATAAAGTGGAGTGGAGTAGTGTGCCATGCGGATGCAGTTGAAAAGGGGCATTAGATACAAACTGCTCTGATCAGATGGACCAGACCCAGACAGTGTCAATCTCAGATCCCAAAAATAACCCAAAACAGAGCATGGATTTTGAGAACTACACTGTTTGTAAAGCAGTATAGGTCCCTTTTCCCCTGCGTTTGTTCTTGGGGTGAAGATGGAGACAATGGAGTTCATAGAGTATGTATATGGTTCAGGGGGAAAGATGATCATTAAAGTCTGTCCTCCTTTCCAAAGCTTCCTGTTTTCTGCCTTAAAGGAAGTTGGTGTGTGTTTGTCTGGGAAGAGGATAAGTAGACCTTATTGCAGAACAAACACACCATGGTTTGTGTAGCATAAAGTATTAGAGGCCATATTTGTAGCCTCATCGCTTTTATTGAAAATGTGACCTCATTAATCTAGAGTCGCATAAAAAATGAGACTATTTAATATGGAACAGTGCATTCAGTCCATCCACCTCTCTTCCTCCCTTTGTATGGAGCACAAAAGCAACCAAATGTGTGTATTAACACTATAAATAGGTCCTAAGCAGTCATATTCATGAGCAGGGTGGGAGGTGGAACGGGCTCAGAGAGAGGTTATGGTGCTCAGGCTTAAGAGGTTATGTTCATTATGGCTGAGAGCTGCACGAGGGCTTGGGAAGTTTATCTTGTTATAATACTGTAACCTAAGTGTGTGACGAGAAATTGTGGGGCAGAAAACCCCTGACATACGTGATGTTCAAATGTTTTTGGACACCCTTTATAATGAATGCTTGTCTAGTCCCTGTTGAGAAGCATTGGCGGTAAGGGTGTAAGCTAATATCAATACTCTAGAGTATTGCAATATTATGATTCACAATACTGTATCGATTTACAAAAACACCGTACATGTTTATTAACCCTAAACATGATGCTCGCATGTTGCAAGCTGTGGTTTCTGGGCGGCTATGTGTCAGTATTTTAGGCATCATAAATCAGGATCAGAGTAACCTACAGACATGATGCACATGAACAAACAAGAGTTTGCCTCTCTTGCCAATGACATTAAATATCAGTGAGTAAAAAGCAAAAATCCACTTGGAAAAATGGCTTAAACACACACAGACTGAAGGGACGAGAGAAAGGGTGAAATTATGAGGTCATGATCACAGCTGCTTGAAGTATATATTCCAGTATACAAGTTCTGAAGTCATATTACTACTACAAATTCATACAAATATATATTCTGTATTTGAATCTCAACTGAAGACATATTTGAGTTATTGGATCTTCTGAAAATAAGTATCTTGTATGTGTGTTTGTCTCCTATAAATCGTTTGTAATTTTCAGGTGAATAAAAGTCGTCTGTGAAACTAACAAAACATCTAGTAAAATTTAATTTTCACCTTGTTAACAGTATCAAAATATATATCAAATCATCATGCTTTCATGATGCATATCATCTCACCAGATTCTGTCCAATACACAACCCTAATTGCTAATAGAATAGGATTGCCTGGAGCAGAAAAAACATGAGCTTGCTGACACCGTGACTAATGCCAGGCAGGCCTGTTACAATAATTAAATTATCAACTTACTTTACAATAAATGGACATGACCTCAATTACATTTGTTGACTTCAATATCATTTGTTATGTTTTTCTCAGCCCATTAATGCGAATGAGCCAAAGTATTGATTTAATTTAAAACCAGTGGTTTATGGATTATGTTTCTTTTTTATTTGTTTTAAGTTTATTTTATGTTTCAAATATAATTTTTCAATTATCAGTTAAGTGCACTTTAAAATGTGAAAAATTGTTCTTAAAAATACAGTAATATCACTTATTATGATCATTTCTGGCGCAAAATATCACCCATCCTGAACCAGTTATTGTGACAGGCCTAATGCCAGTCACGGACTAGCACTTTTGAGAAGAGTTGGGGATGAGATCTGGTGGTGATCATCCATACTGACCTCACTAATTGTCACTGAATGCAATAAAATCCTCACAGCAATGCTCCACAATCTACTGGAAAGTATTTATTGGACAATGAATGAGCAGGTGTCCCAATACTTTTGTGCATATTTTGTATTTGCTGCAGTAGAATTGGCACATAATGACATGCTCTCCTCAGTGTCAGCTGTGTTTTTAGCCTCTTCATACGGCCAGAAGAAAGCGAGGGTGTAACGGTGCTGGGTAAAAGGGCGCAGGATGCAGCTTGAACACTCAAGCACCCGTGTGCCAAGCACACTTGAATGGTTCCCATGGTGAGTAGCATGCCTGGCCTGTTGGTGCAGCTCCACTGTGGGACTCTAGGCCTCACGCTGCAACTCTGCATACATGGTGCCGAATCACTCTGCTTGCTGTGTGGGCTTGTGATTTTTTTGTATGCAAATAAGCCAAAAGAAGAGGTCTGTACTGTTTTATTTTAAATTAATGTTAATTAATGTTAATTAATGCTAATGTGGATATCTGGATATTGCTGCTGTCAGCCTGTCCTGCATCTTTGCCACAGGGTGAGGCTACTCTAGATGCAATGCAACCCCTCATGCACTGCACATGTGGCAGCTTTCTGCATTGAAATGAGTAGGACGCTGTGAGGTGAAATGGCAAGTGAGCATGTACCGCTCGTTTTTTTTTTTTTTTTTTTACGAAAATGTTACATGCAAAGAGATTTTTTTACTCAAATGACATTTTTATTTATTATTAAAGAGTACCCAAAAAGTACAGTTACTGGTACCAGGAAGGGCTGGGTGATATATTGATATTTATCTATACCGGGATATAAACAGGTCCTTCTTATTTCAGAATATAAATAGATATGGGATGGCTGATATCATTTATATTGAGTTTTAAAGTTTTTAAATTACGTTCTGTTTTAGTCTTGCAGAAACATTTTTCAGCTGCCTCGCTCTGCTCCACCCCTGCTGTCAACCCCTCCTCTATTCTGCTCCCCTCCACCCCAATGAAGATCAAATTTCAGCCTGTTAAATATACAAAAGGAAGGACGAAGGATTTCATGGGTTGTCCTTATTTTTTCCGCAATGTATATTTTGCGTTGTATATTGCATATTGTATTCAGTTAAAATATAGGTAGAGAGTGTTACCTGTGCTACTGATTTTATTCCCGAGATTGGCTTTATTGCCTGATTTATCTTCCTCTGGAAAGGTGAGATTGGATTCTTTTGTCAGGGACAGATTTCAGTCTAAGCATGGCTCAAACCTGCACCTGGTTTACTGTTAGACTAGCCCTTATTTATACGCTGGAGAGAAAACTTTCCACAGCATCATCTTCTGCTTTTGGTATGCGGCAACTCAGCTCAATTTATTTATAGAATATTTTTAACAAGTCATTGTCACAGATTTACAGTAATCCTTGACTTCTAATGAGAAAGTAATGGGCCTTAAGTAAACTGGAGCAAAGCTCTTCTTTTATGGGATTTTAGTGGCTCCTGAGTGGCACTGAGCTAAAATCAGGGGTTGCTCAGTTTTTCAACAGAAGTTCATCTTAATTTGTGCTATAGCTTGAATTGTACAATGGACAAGTTTGAGGATCTGAGCCCAATTTTCCTCCCCAATGTGGAAGTGCCAATTTCAAATTATGTTGGCTGATCTCCAAAACATCAGGCAGGTCTTGTGGATTGTTTCTGGTATGCAGTGTGGTTCATACTAACCAAAAGTGCTCCAAGGACCCAAGGAATATAGATACTCATGGAGGTCCCACCTTACAACTTGCAGGACTTAATGAATGTGCTGTGATGTTAGTATTGGTTCTAGATAACACAGAAACTTTTAAGAGTCCATGACTCGATGGGTCAGAACTGTTTTGGTCGAATGAGGGGGATCTACATTTTATTAAGCAGGTGGCTTTAATGTTATGGCTGATCACTGTGCACCCTTTTACCTATCAGGAGTTTTCCATCTTTTTTGGGGTGCAGTTTAAACACGAGCCACATCGGCGATGTGGACAAAAGTATTGGGACACCTGTTCATTCATTGTTTCTTCAGAAATCAATGGTATTAAAAGTATTTATCCTACTTTTGCAGTTGGGACAACTGTCTTTACAGTCCAGGGAATACTTTCTACTAGATTTTGGAGCTTGGCTGTGAGAATTTGATTGCATTCAGCCACAATTTCATCAAACCATCGTACCTCATCCCCAACTTCCCAACTCATTTCTTTCAAAAGTATTGGATGGAACACCATCGTCCCTGAGGGAACAGGCACGGTGCTTCACAGCAGTGTACCACTTTAAACTCCTCTGCCATTATGCATGGTGCCTTTTTTCTTTTTCTGCATCAGAGTCCTATTCTATTGGCAGTACTTCTCTACAGGGGCATTTGCACCTCTGTGTTAGCAATGGATTCAACTTAAAGTAGCTGAATGTGTTCATTAGAAGAGGTGTCCACACACTTTTGGACATATACTCTAAATCAGAATTTGTTCATGATTAAGAATGGAAATCTATGTTTGTGTGTGTGCGCGTGCATGCTTGATGCTCAGATACTGCAGGGCTGTTAAAGTTGGTTGTTTGAGGAGTATCAGGTAATAGCAGGCTAGTGTTGGGTTAAATACAGGCCAGAGATAAGCTGGGGGGATTACAGACCCCCACGCAGACTATATTTATCTGAGACACAAACAGTCTGACGGAATTCGAGTGCTAAATTATAATGTGTTATTGCTATTTTGTGTGTGTGTGTGTGTGTGTGTGTGTGTGTGTGTGTGTGTGTGTGTGTGTGTGTGTGTGTGTGTGTGTGTGTGAGAGACTTAATGACAGTGTTTCATGTGTGTTAATGACAGTGATTATTGGCAGGGTGGTGTACGTGTATTTGATGGTGTGTTATTAGTGTATTGTGCCTCAGCTGAAAGTAATAATGATGCAGGGAGGTATAACAGTAAGGTGAACTAGCTAAACAGCTTGTCTTGTTCCTGTAGAGAAATATGGGAGTAAATAACAAACATGAACTTACTGGCACCATGCCTAATGCCAGCCATGGGCTACAGGGGTTTAAAACCCCCCAGTATTGAGCTGTGGAGCAGTGAATCTGTGTTCTCTGGAATGATGGTGTTCCATTCACAACTGCTTTCTCACCCATCTTGTTTGGTTCAGACTTTCTGACTTTTCAGGTGAGAGAGGCACCTCAAACCATGGTCCAGAATTTTGTCTCAGAATTTTACCAACAGAAACTTCTGATGGTAATCGGCCATGCGTCTTTCACTGTGTGACACGCATTCACCCAAAGGGAACAGAGTCTGGCAGGGAGGAAGAATTTGGCACAACACCTCAAAAGAGTGGAGACGTAGCCCACGCAGGCAATGATGATGGGATGTAGTAAAGTTGTTTAGTGTGTTGCTTAATTGCAGTGTGAAACTAGAACTAACTGGACCAAAAATTTACATTTGCAACAAAAATGTGAACCTTAGTTTGGACTTTGAGGTGTGTAAACGCACTTAGTGAGGTAATGAGTTGGGGAGTTGGGGTTGAGGTGGGGAGGACATCATCAATTCAACATCTGGACCTGACAAATGCTCTTGTCAATGTATGCATTCAAATCCTCACAGCAATGTTCCAAAATCTAGTAGAAAGCAGCACAGACACACACATTGTATGCTTGGTTGTTTTTCACAGTGACTACGGCAACCAGCCCGCAAAATAAAAGGGTGAACGGTGCCACAAATAAGTCTGGACCAAAGAACCAAAATTTGGCGTTGCCTAAAGAGGTGGTCTCAGTTTGGATCAACTGAGTCATGGTCCGGGTCATTGTAAAAACATGTTGGTTTGTTTTTGAAATGTTTGGATTTTTTGGACTTGCCTTTTATTACATTTTATTCAACAAGTGAACGGTCAGGGTAATGTGTTGAAGCAGGAAAAATGGACAAGTGTAAGAATCTGAGACACTTTAACAAGAACCAAATCATGTCATTCTAGACGACTGGGTCAGAACATCTTTAAAACAGGTCTTGTGGAGTGTTCCTAGTGTGCAGTGGTCAGTACCTACCAAAAGTGCTCCAAGGAAGGATAACTGATGAACTAATGATGGGGTCATGGGCACCAGAGGCACTGTGATTCATATGAGGACTGAAGGCCAGCCTGTCTGGTTCAATCCTTCAGAAGAGCTCCGATAGCAAAAACAACTGAACCTGTAAGGCACATGGTTTTATTATTATGGCTGATTGGTGTAAAATGTTGATGTTTTTCTGTGCTTTATCTGTAATCTCCTGTGTTGTGTTCTATCCTTATTCCTTTATTCAGTGCTTTTAATGAAGCTCCGCTGCTACCAAGAAACCAAATGGCTTAATGTTTAGGTGGCGTTTACCCAGGAAAACATTGCCCAGCATGAAACCGCTTGTATTCCTGTTTACTTGTTTCTCTCTCCACCCTTCTCTGTTGCTTTTGGTCATTTTTTCTCTCCCTTGAAAACAGGAAATCATGCCCATTAGCAGGCAGAAAGCACAAACTCCTTCTCATGCATAATCAGAAATAAGTTTGATGCTTCACTGTTGCTAAGGGAGGTGACCTATAGGAAGCCTCATCAGGCAAGCTGCAAGAAGAAAAAATAATCTTGATGAGATTTAAGTTAGTAGATAATTTTAGTTTAAGTTGTGACCTGTCATTGTGACAGGTCTTGTAACAGCTGGATGGCAGGGCTGGTGCCAACCTCCTGAGCAACTGGGCAAATGTAGATGACTTTGAGGGGTGGCTGTCATATCATGTACGGAGGTATTGGCACCTGTTGGACTCGTTGCTGTGAGATGACAAAGTGCCTCAGTTTGTTTAAAACTCGCAGAAAGAAATCTGAGAGACTCTAGATATTCAACACTTTTTTTTTTGCTGCCAAAAGTAGCAAAACCTCAGAACATGAGCTTCTAAGTTTGCAATGGCTCATTTGGTTTTGTGCAATGCTCATCAACTTGGTTTTGAATGACGTATACTGAGAGCTGAATAGGTGATGAGGTCCCCCTACAGTTGCTATGTGGAATTCACATTTTGAGGCACAGCTAATAGATGCATTTCTGGACAAGCATCACTGAAAGGTAAAGAGGCCTGTGGACTAAAGTGGACTAAAGTGGCCACATAGTATTACAGGATTTTGTGCACATGTGAGTTGGGTTATTCATATGTTCTCATAAGCGTAGCCCTGCTTGCTTCAGGAGAGTTGCAAAGTGCAGTTTCTGTCTTGCCGATCGCGGAGTAGCAATGATAGCAGCCCTATTCTCCCTATTACAGTCCATAGAGCCTCAATGATTTTAAGGTGAAAATGCTAATTAGTGCTGCTTTAACCCCTACATTTAAATACAGCATTACATCATGTAATAATTATGCATATTTTATTAATCAATATAAGACAGAGGCTTCTTTAATTGTCTCAGCATGGTAATTAAATGGAGTAGCGGCGCTGAGAATTATGCTGTCTATAGTAATGCCTCATTAATTCCACGGCTGCCTCTGCTGGCCCATTGTGAGCAACAGTGCTGTGTGAAAGCTCGGGAATTCCTTTCACTGGACCTGGCCTGGTGAGCCGCTGAGCTCATGTGACTGTGCTCCAGGACAGGGTTTCTCAACTCCGGTCCTGGCAGACAGGGTCATAGCAAGGTTGTGTTTTCTTTCTCTTAGGATTAGTGATGGACATTGGAAGTAATGTAGGTTTTCTAACTGTCTTTATTTTTTAAGAAGTAAAGGTTTGGTGTTTGTATTGTATGCAGCTAGTTTAAGAGCTGATCTGTGTGTGAGAATTAGAGGTATGTGATGCCATAACTCTGAGCTGTGCAGTTTAACTGTAAAGCAGGATAAGATTATTTTTACCACCTTTGACTTAGGAAGAAACAGTGAATGAGCAGGTGTCCCAATACCTTTGTCCATATTTAGAGCCAAAATAACTGGTTCTATTTGGGCTCATAAGAACCTTGGTGCTTTTCAGTGAACCAGCCCTTGTTTACGCCAGTTATGCCACATCATCTACAGAGGGTGTTGGCTGGCATTAATAAATGGAAATTAGAAGATGGTGGCACGTATAGACTACCTGCAAGCATTTGTGGTGTTTTCTCCAAAAGCAAACATGGATCGACTTTTGTCCATAAAAAGATGCAGAAGACTACACTGTATAGCATGAATGGTATGTCATTGCTCCTTTAATTCCTGCTGCAAACAACCTTTTCAGGTTCTGGCACTTATTTATATTGGTGGAAATTTGCTAAATGGTTCTGAACGGTTGGCAATTGGCACCTGGTGTACGTTGGTTATCTACAATGATCAGGTCATACAGCTTGTTCATGTGATCACAGTTCTATTTCAGGTGGTTGCCATAGTGTAATGTAGTGGTTGATATTGTTTTGCTAGTGTTGAAAAGCAGTTGCAGTGTTGTCTCAGGTGGTTGGTAGGGTGTTAGTAGATGGCATTTTTTGCAGGATATGATATGCACTGAAAACACTACAGTTGTCTGTAAAGTTTTCTTTTCTCAGTTTTTAAAAATAGGATTGTGTTTTCTTGCTATTTTAGATTTCTGAATGTCATTTTAGAAAATCGCTGTATGGTTTTTCTCCGTACAGTACTGTAATAAGGAAGCTTATTGAATCATAAACCCTGTATCGTGATGCATATCATATCACCAGGTTTCTGCCCGTATGCAGCATTAATATCTGTATATTCAGTTAACACCTGCTAGTTAACCTAATTTTCGGAAGGTCACTCTGATTAGCTGATGAATTTAATCAGGAGTGTTCGGATGGTGAGCGCTCTGTGGGAATTTTTAAATCTAGGGTAGGAGCATGCTCTCACACTTGCACGCCCCTCCCTTCCCAACAGTCGGTGGGACCCCCTGCTGAATGCATTCATTGTTGTACAGTTAAACATGATTTTGTGTGTGTGTGTGTGTGTGTGTGTGTGTGTGTGTGTGTGTGTGTGTAATGCTGAGGAATTCTGACATGGGAATGCTGTCACAGCCTTGTTTTGGTCTGCAGCTGAAGGGCTTGCTGTGAGAGGGGTGTGTTGTAATGCTGCCTCATCAGCCTAATGAACAGAGACCGTGTGTGTGTGTGTGTGTGTGTGTGTGTGTGTGTGTGTGTGTGTGTGTGTGTGTGTGTGTGTGCATTGTGAAGTTCAAGGCTGAAATTGGAACATCCAGCTTGTAGACTACGTGGACAAAGTATTGGAGCACCTGCTGTTTCACTGTTTCTTCTGCAATCAAGGACATTTAAGAGTTTATTCTGATTTTGTTGGAGAACTGTGTCTGAGGATTTGACTTCATTTAGTTACGAGAGGTCTGCTGTCATTCTGAGCGACAGTCTGGCATGGCACCATTACCATAGTGCATTGCGAATGGAAGGGAGGATTGCGATTGGAATAACTTCTTCGATATTTCCAATATTGTTTCCTATTTGGATTTCTAGTTGGCCTAAAATTAAAAGTGGCTTTACTTCCCTGATTAATTTAGGCCTGTCCTCTGTGCTTTGGGTTTCATTTGACATCAGCTGCATCATAAATAACTCATAAGCTCTTCCAGCCCCACCTCTGCCTGGAGCAGTGTTTTTGTTAAAAAACGAACTCCCACTCTTAACATTCCAGTAACAATGGTGGGGTCGTTCTTGGAAGGGATTATTACACTGTATTGTGTTAATTTTATCCAGAATCTTCAGAAACCTCTACAGCTGATATCAGAACAGAAAGCTCTCAAAATAGACATAAAACAGAAGAACTGGGCTGATCAGTATGGTCTGCTGCTGTGGTCAGTAGCAGAGTTCTTTCCAGTGTTATCAGAGAGAAAAGAGCGCAGGGCCCTGGCTGCTTATCAGCACATTCCTACCCTGTGGAATTGTGTGTGTGTGTGAGAGAGAGTGTATGTGTGTCGGGACAGAAGCAGGAGGCCAGATAAGTCTCGGAGTGCTCATTGGGTCAGTGCAGTGTTGAGTTAAGCACTCCTATGGCGAGGCCAGATTCTCAATGCCTGGATATCGTCCCTGACCTGCCAGCACCCTGCCACAGCAGACTGCAAATAAAATGTGAGTGTGTGTGAAAATGTGTGAAAGATTGGGTTGTGTATTGTCAAGAACGTGTATATTTAGAATGTATATATCTATACATTAGGGCTGGGTGATGTCAATATTTATAACTATATTGGGATATTAAGGGCACAATATGGGCTGAGCTGATATTCTTATCAAGTTTTAAGGTTTTAAAATAATTTTGTTACTTTTCGGAACTCCTTTCTCTTCTGCTCCCTCGCAAGGCTCCAGCCCTGCTCTCAGCTCCTCCTTTACTCTGCTCCCTCTTGCCCCTACTCTGCTCTCTCACACACCATAGAGGGGGCATAAGACAGAGGGGCATGAAGATGACGTATTATGTATAAAGAAGAAATTACCAAATGACCATTCAGTTAAAATATATCACCCAGCGCTGATATATGCATAATTCAGTGCATGCAGTCTCACAGAGAATACACAGTACACACTTTTAGGGTAAATACGGTAATTTCACATGCACTTATTCCCCCGGGAACCTTAAGCCATTAGATTTCCTTGGTTGTTGGGTAGTGTGAACTGTAGTGTTTTAGGCGTATTACTATGGTACACTGTGTTTTCTCTCTCTCTCTCTCTCTCTCTCTCTCTCTCTCTCTCTCTCTCTCTCTCTCTCTGTGTTGCCTGTAGAAAGAGAGACTGTGTTTTGTCTCTAGTTATTCTTTATCTCTCACTGTTCTTATCTTTAAAATGACTGAAATAGATAAATATTCTGGCTTGAACATTGTTGATTACTTATTTACACTAATTGTGGATCCAAACTGTGACTGAATCTTGATTTTGTGTACCGTTAATCCCCAAGTTAAGAGTCATTTTGCTTCCCTTGGAAGGTCCCTACATGAGCAAACATCAGTTGGTGTAGCAGCTCTGGTAGAAATGTCCTTCAACCCAAAGTCCTTGTTTAAAAATGAAGCTGTAGAAAAGTGGATCATGATGAGATGGTGAAAGTTTCAGGGCTTTGGAAGTTTCTTTGCTGCCAGTAAGTGAGAGTGTGTTGGAGGAATGCATGCTTCAGTGGGGATGACATTGCTCTTGGGTTTGCTGGAAAACAGCAGTTGTGCTGGGTCACTGGTCAGGGATAGAACAGAAGAGGAGCTTAAAAGATGAAGTTAAGGTGGGTTTAAAGAGCATATCTGTGATGGAGGGGGTTCTTTATGGTTTCACAACACCCAAAAATTGTGACGTCATACCGCACTGTAATAACTGAACTAGTGAAGTCTGCAAAAATGAAGAATAATTTTATATAGGTTTAATTCAAGCAGGTGTGGAAGTTATTCATTCCTGGCCCCACATGTGGAGTTGCCCGATTTGTTAATTTTGTCACATGACTGCTTCCGATTGTCTTCTGCATGGCTATAAACACTCTTCTTCTGAGAACAAGCTTCTTGTTTACTGGTGCTGTGACTCCAGAAAGCACTGTTCTTCAGGCGTCAGTGTTTCTATCCAAGGAAAATATTGAAAATTGCTAAACGGATGAACCTTGACCCAACCATTCTGCAAAAATATGTGTAGAAAGTGATGTTTGAAATTGCACAATCGGTCCACGACTTGAAAGGAATTCTGTGTGATAGTAAGCCAACAATAATGAGCCCCTTCCCCCAAAGACCGAAATCTGACCTATGTTCAGACTTATGGGGTAAGTGAGAAAACGCCCTTAATGTGGGTCTGAGAAACTGGCATCAAACTCCATCCCCAAGCTGTTTGTTATACTGAAAATCTTGGAAGTCAGAGTATGGAATTGTTTATTTAATTTCAGTATTTAAAATATATTAACTGCAGACCACGTATGCATAGCCTAAATGGAACCTTTGGACAAAACTTTCTGGTTCCTATCATGGCCCTATGTAAGTGACCTGTTGGGACCAGAATAGGTTAAACATGGTCCCATCTGCATTGTACACTGGGCTGTGTATATATATTAGTTCTAAAATAGTAAACATAATGGTAAACAACAAGGACAGTCCAATTCTCCTCCAAGGCTAATGCCAGAAAAACAGGCAGGTAAAAGGGTATGTTTTGGGCATTTTCCCCCTATATGCAGGCTAAAGCTGAGCCAGGACTAGATTTCACTGAAGTGTGTCCGAGTATGACTAAACACTATTGCATTTTATGTCTATTTTGCTGTCTTGGTGATGCATGATTTATAGGAAGGGAGTTTTCAAAACCTTTGATGACCTTATAAAACCACTCGGTTTGGACAGGGTTTCCAACAGATAGTTTCTGTTGCTAATAGAACATAGTTCTCCACTATACCAGTCCATAAAAGGTAGACCTCTAAGTTAATATAGTATAAAATGGTGGGGAGAAGGAAGGAGAGTGTGAAGGAGTGCCCCGAGGCTCTGGTCATGTTGCTCGTTTGCAGGCCTTTTCCAGCTCGTCTCTGCCTTTGTCAGGCCACGAGGACTTTGAAGTGAAGCATGGTGCAGATTAACTTTTTAATCTGGGATTATAGGTTTTGTATTTTTATTCCCTCAACTATTCCCATCAGGGCTGAATCCTCCCTTCACCCTAATGATGCCTGTGATATAGCAATAGTGAATGTCTTGTAAAGAGTGGAGGACCATTACGAATTCTTATTATATCAATATTTATGGTATATTGCCCAGCCCTAGTCTGCAATATACCGTCACTGTGCTGGACCATAAACACATTTATTACAAATATAAAAAGGGCCATATTGTAATATCACATCTGTTGTGCAGTTTAAAATCTGTGTATGATTTAATTCCAAAAAAGAGAGTGAGGTAGGTGGTTTGAAAATATTTTGTTGTCTGGAAGGACGACATTCTTGGACAGTTTTTTTTCAAGCTGGGTCATAGTATTATGTGAATTAAAATATTTAAATAAACAGCATGATGTGTTTAAGCTCTAAATACCAAAACCAAAACTTTAAATGTTTTACTTACCAGACAAACTAGGAATCCAGAGAGCTCAATGAATGTGGTCTGAGACTTCAAATCAAATGGGTAGGTGGTTCTGGCTCTGGCTCTGGCTCTGGGTCTGGCTCTGGCTCTGGGTCTGGCTCTGGGTCTGGCTCTGGCCTCTACTGTGCAGACTTTGGTTTTAAATATGACAACATGGTGGACAATTGTGGCTTAATTTCTATAGAACGGAAGGGAATAAAACCACACCATCCATATGTTATATGGTCATTGGTCCAGGATGTTGCAGATTCCAAGAGAAGGTACCTTATCCCATTCCCCTCCATTTTCTTATCATTTAATTGACCTAAAATGTTGTTTATAAATCTTTAATTCAGAAAGAGTGTCAGCAGCTCTGTTCTTCAGACAAGCTCAGTGTCTGCGCTTACTCTGATCTCCTGCCAATCACCACCCAATTACTCCCATCTCCATCTCTTTGGCAGGTAAAACATGGTGGAATCTGGTAAGCTGTCATCCGTTTTCCCTTGTCCTCGGTCTGCATTTAGGATGAATGTCAAGTTAGATTGGTATAAAAGTTGTTTTAATGTCATATCAGATTTCAGTACCACATATGAAAGTGGCCCAAATCAGAACCAGAAGAGAAACAGATGAACTATAGTCTGTACTTCTAGAACTTCAAAGGGCTCCTGTGTGGAGCTGGTAGAGAAGGGAGTGATTGTAGAGACAAGGAAGGGGTCATAATGTTATGGTTGATTGGTGTATGTCCACAGCATGTTGGCATGAGGGAGAGCATCATCTGCAGTGTGCAGAAGAGAGTGCAGCGAAGAGCCAGGAGTTCTGTTGGTTTGTGCATGCATGTGTGCATGCCTCCCAGCCAGGCCACGTGACTGTGTGTGTGTGTGTGTGTGTGTGTGTGTGTGTGTGTGTGTGTGTGTGTGTGTGTGTGTGTGTGTGTGTGTGTGTGTGTGTGTGTGTGTGTGTGTGTGTGTGTGTGAGATGATGCAGCTGCACACTGCGCTCACCTTCCTCGGGGAGCCGGCCAGAGGAGACGGATAATGTTGTCATGGTTACGCTTACTTTAATGATGTCATAAGAGGAAAGCTTCCGGCGTTCCGTCCTGTCATGCACGCCGGAGCCTGATTGGTTGGCCATTGCTGTCCTATACTAAAACTCCAAAGCTCTTGGAGTGGGACAGCGGCAGCAGCTCTCTCCCCTCCACTCTCTCATCCACAACTGCTCAGAGCTATTTTTACACTCCGATTGTGAAGAACTACGTAACAGGATTAGGCATTTTCACCCTCTCTCCAGAATCTGTAGTGAATATTATAACAGACAAGCCTGATGCAGTTTCATGACTGGGGTGTACAAACGGCCTAGTATGTGTGTTCTACTCTGTGTCTGTGGTCTGATTTTGTTAATCGAGGCCTTCAGCCATACCTTACCATAGCATATAATAAGAAACCTGTCATTTGAGTAGACTAAACAGTGCAAGCTTATTTAAGCACTTTTTAAAGACAAGTAATTCAATGTGTCTTCATTTAATAAAAGCTAAATATGCATTTTGCCAAAACAAATAGTTGCAGCCAGAAGAAAGTGTGAGATTGCAGTTACTGGGAGGGAAGATTAAAGGTTACCAGAAACAAGAAATGATTAAAAATGTAGACTGATGGTGGGGTAGCTCGTTCGAATTCTGCTCATGCTGCTCTCCATCGGCAGCTGGGGTCCAGAGGGAGAGAAATTGGCTTGCTTTCCCTCAGGGGTGGCTGTCCTTCACAAGTGTACTGCTGGTCGACGCAGGCGACTGCCGTCCTTTGCGTCAGATCCGGGGATCCAGTGTTCTCCTCCAAGCGCGATGGCTGCCCGGTAATGATGCAAATTCAAAAAGGGGCAGCAGGCTATTGTCACATGACTTGGAGGAAACATGTGGACGATCTCCCCCCCCCCGGCGTCGAGAGCAGGGCATGTAATGTGGGAGGCTACATAAGGGGATGGGTACCTGGCACGTCTAAATTAGTAGGGGTGAAAAATTATTAAAAATTCCATTCCAGATGTCTCTGCATTTACATCTTAAATGTTCTCACTCAGTTTTTGCAGATTGTGTGGAAGGGGTGGAGTGTTGATAGTGTGTCCATTAGCATCCCACACATTTTCAGTCAGGGTCTTGTTCAGAAAAGGTAGGACCACTGGTTGCAGGACCTTATTAACATTACCTTGGACTGTAAAAGTGTCTGCTATGAAGACAAAAGGTGATTTGGCAGTGTATGAAATTACACCCCACACCATCACACAGGGCCCTCTGGCGGGTAACAACAAACCGTTGATCTTGGTGCTGACCACAGTACCTGCACACACAGATCTGTTGATCATCTCCACCAAGACAAAAGTGGGACTCCTCATTCTGAGTGACACCAATTCAGTTTTTTGTGATGCCGACTTTGTGTTATGGGCAGTCATAACTGTAAACACACATTAAACTTTTGGCACCATGCCTAATGCCAAGTGTGGTCTAGAGGGTATAAAACCCTCCAGCAATAAGCTGTGGAACTGTGACCTCTGGAATGATGGAACTTCATCAAGTACTTTATTGGGATGAGTTGGGGAGTTGGAAGTTGGGGTGGTGATCATCCATCCTATATGCTGGCTTCACTGACCCTTTTGCTGCTGAATGCAGTCAATCAAATGAATATAAAGCAATGTTCCAAAATGTAATAGAAAGAAAATAGAAAGAAAGCAAAGCACTATTTCCAGGACAGAATGTTCTTCACAGTGAGATCCAGCATTTCTGTGAGCTCAGTATTGTCTCTCTGTGTAAGTTGGATCCCATCTCTGTTTCATGTTTGACCATTTTCAGTTTTTTGCTGGGAGCAGTGGTTGAACTGGAGAACATTTGGCTGGCCAAAGGCAGAAATGGAGGATGCGTGTGAAAGTCGGCAGTGATGATTTGCCCAGTGCAGGAGTAGAGCCAGGAGAGCAGTAGTGCTTTTCCTCAGGCATCAAACGTGACCCATAGATTTAGTAAGTGCAGTGGGCCGTGTTGGAGAGGTTGGCAGTGTGGTGCGTGTTAGCCAGCCTCCACTGTGCATTTGATTTGTTGAAGCTATAAAGGAGTTTCAGAGGCCAAATATGATATTGATTACCTAGTACCGAGTTCCCACCCAATATCCCTCTAGCAGCAGAAGGGTGAAAGCTAGCATGTGCTTCCTCAGCAGATTTTGGGGGGTGCAGGTGGACAGGGGTCTTTTCTCAAAAAATCCAATCGTTTTTTAGGTTGTTCACTTATCATTTTTATGAGCCTTATGTCTGAACAGTTAATGCTCCTGAAATGAAGCGCATACACAAAAACTTTGCTCCCAGAAGTTTCACCGTCCTGCAGCAGCATTTAGCCATTTCTTTAGAAACACTGAGTGGTTGTGGTATCTCCCTTCTTTTTTTGAGACCTCACCGCAAACTGAACCCACTCACTTGTGGTCCATTTTGATGTAAGAGTCACATGAAAACGATGAACCACAAACATTGTGCTGAGGCTTCGCCAAACATTGGACATAGCAGCTGGACGAATTCTGAGGCAAGTGGTTCTGAGAGGACATAGTGACAGACATTTTTTAAACGTTATATAACGTATAATTTTTCATTTCTGTTTTCATTCAGAATTTGTGGGCACGTTATCAGAATTCAGTCAGCTGTAAATTATATTGTGGTTATATTGCAATACTTTATGCAAGTATATTGAATTTACTAAGATTTTATGCATAGAATGCATTTTCCACAAAAAAATAAAGTTCCCTTTTTTATACCACCAGAACAGTGGGTCCTGAAGACAATACTGCTGTCTAATAGGCATACACTGATTTGAAAATTTGGATCATGTATTGATTCCAATATTAAATAATTAACAAAGTGAAGCTGCTTAATTTCAGTTTAAGCTGATTTTATTTATTTCAATATATTTTGAGAAGTTTGATTCAGTTTAGATAAGATGTGCTGCTAATTAATATTGGAGTAAAATCAATTTATTTTAGAAGCAGACCTTATGGACTCATGTTCCTGCTGTAAAAAAGTCCTGTTCCAAACATTTTTTACGTTCATGATGGCTGCTCTGAGAAAATGTCTGTGGTTTTAGGACACCAGAACGCTCTCTGAGCACTGTGGTAAAAACTAAGAATCCTGAAGTGGATTTAGATTAAAATAGCCGATCCCCGATCCATTAAAAATATTCAGAGTAATCACTATTAATTAAGAATCACTTCTCTCTTTTTGAAAATCAGTTCAGCATTTCAAGACAATTTCACAATTCTTCAATATATCAGTATTTTCTTTCTCCTAGAATTCACGTTAAAAAAGATGAAACTTTGATGCATTTTATAAACACGTTCTATCAGACAGGAATCTCCAAACGTGGGTGTGGCTCTCTACGGCAGCACGTTAAGCCTTTATTTTGGTGATGTTATTTATAGAGTTGTTCCTTTAACTGCAGATATGGTAATGTTCCTGCATACTGAGAATACAGGGGAAAGTCAGGATATGACTATATTCAGAGGTGCAGTGAGATCTGGGAATAGGTCACCTGACCTTTCTCTAGGAATCTGTGTGTGTTTTCATAGAAAGACACCATGGACAATAACCCTTGCAGCACTGCTGAGTTTTGTAGAAGCAGTGTGAGATTCTGACTTGCAGGATGGATGTACTGAAGCTGGATTGGAGGGAGCCTGCATGGTTTGCACTGTTTTACATGTGTAAATGTTTTTAGCACTTTCGGAAGAAGTGAGGTTTTCACAACAGCCGACACTTAATTCCAGGCCCTGCCTGAGGACTGAGACAGATTGTGTAAAGATAGAGCTCTGATGTGACCTCAGTATATTTTTAGATCAAAAAGCAGCAGGGAAAAATTAAATCCAGCTTATGACGGTTAATGTAGGATATAGATTGGGATGCAGTGCTATCTGATCTGATTATACACTCAGAAAAAATAGCTGCACCCAGAAGGAATCAGCCGACTGCAATGGTGCCATTCCAGACTGTGATTGAGTCACTCAGAATGGCAGCAGGTCATCTTCAGTGATGAGTCCTGCTTTTGTCTTGGTGGAGACGACCAACAAATCCGTGTTTGGAAGCACTGTGATCATCACCAAGAATGAAGAATTTTGTATGAAGCTAGATCACCTTTGGTCTTACAGGTACTTTTACAGCCCAGAGTTGGGTGTAACCAGTGATCCTACTTTTTCTGAACAGACACTGAGGTGTGTTATTCCAGCAGGACAACACTAGTCCACATATTGATGCCGTCTCAAATGCTCGTCATGAAGACAGATACTATGGTGTGGCCAGTTGCATCACTAGACCTGTCCCTGACTGAAATGTGGGGTATGCTATTGGACGCATGATTGGAACTGAATGAGAATATTCAAGCTGCATGGAATGGATTATCACAGGAAAGCATTAGGAACCTCTACAACTCCATGCTGAGACATGTGGCATGTTGTGTTATACCCAACACCGTACTGAGACACTACTTCTGTGTGTCATTTATAGATCCTGATATATACATATAAAATATACAACTTATATATATACACACACACACACGACAATATTGTATTTATATATCCCAACCAAACACAACTCCCTGTACTCCAGTCATTCATGCAACATTAACATTTCATTAAATTAACATTTACCACTGACTGCAATCTGTGGTAAGGCTTAGGATTAAGCCTGAAAGATTGTGTGTGTGTGTGTGTGTGTGTGTGTGTGTGTGTGTGTGTGTGTGTGTGTGTGTGTGTGTGTGTGTGTGTGTGTGTGTGTGTGTGTGTGGTGTGTGTGTGTGTGTGTGTGTGTGTGTGTGTGTGTGTGTGTGTGTGGCAGGCAGAGCTGCAGTCCTCACTGCTGCAGTTTGAGCTGCAGGTATCGGACCCACGGCAGATGCGGTAGCGTTAGGGACAGTAGATATGGGCTGATTGTAACTGGAGTTTATGGTGGGGGGTGGGGTGGGGGTGTGCATGTTGCAGTAGTGCACTGCGTAGTATTGTCAGTGTCACGGTAGACCGGGAGATAGGCAAAGCACACACACTTTTGTGTGTCTGGCTCTTGCATACAGACTTGTGTGCTAAGGGGGTTTTCCAGGCTATGTTTTGCCGTGTGTGTGTGTGTTGGAAGACAGGATATCATCTGTGTGGTTTCCGAGTTTATCTCTGCATTGCATCTCTTTCCTGGGGACGTGTGTGTGTGTGTGTGTGTGTGTGTGTGTGTGTGTGTGAGGACTACCTGTCTGTCATTCTAACGAGGGATCTTCGCAACTGAAGGAAAGACTGGAGCATCCAACACCAACCCTGACCTTCTCTGGACTCTCTTGATGGATTTATTCACAGGATACTTCTTGTTTTGAATGCATGGAGAGCATAAAGAGATTGGAATAAATTCCCTCTGCTGTCCAGTGAGTATATTGAGCCGTCCTTATTCATTCAGTTGTCCAGAGCAGAAAGGGGAGTGAAGGGCTGTGCATGTTGTCTTCTCCTTTAGTTAGAAGGCATAATTTTTAGTCACTCTGGGTGGAATCACTCACGCGTTGGTCATTATAAAGGAAAACTCTCACATGAGAGTATACTTCTGAAATTCAAAGTTTATTTATATGATGCTTTTTACAACAAAGGAGTCGTCACAAAAAAAATAAGGCCCAAGCCTCTTTTGAGCAAGCAAGTATGTGACAATGGCAAGGAGAATCTCCCTCCAGTTAGGAGGAAGAAACCTTGAGAAGAACCATGCTCAAAGAGGGAACCCATGGTCCTCTGGTCGAAACTGGATACAAAGCACTAAAAAAATAAGAAACAAGTGTAATCAAAATTTTAACCTGCTTTTGTAGGAGTAGTTGGGGCTACTGTCCTGGGAATACTTTGATGTGAGAATTTGATTGTACTTAGTGACAAATAGTGAGATCAGGATTTGGATGATCATCCTGCTTTTAATTCCCAGCTCCCCAGTTCATTCCAAAAGTACTGGATTGGATTTTTGCTAATTTGATTTGTCATATTGTGCTTCGTTGGTTTGTCTACTGTGAAAAGGTTAAAATGTTCAGAGTTCACTGTTGTACTACAACCAGCCAGTAGAGGCACTAGACCTATAGTGGCTACACTTTTGATCCACTGCTCTGGCCTTTGCTCCGTCATTTTCGGCATTTATATAGACAATGCTAAAGATACAGTGTACAGTACTCTAAAAAGCTAAAAAGCACCTTGTCAGCTTGACCACTCCTTGTCTCAGAGCCAGCTGTGCTCCTCTGTTTTCATTTTAGCTCCTTTTTATAGAATAGTTCAGCTTTTGCTATGTTTTCTTTATGGGTTTCTCACAAACAGGAAAGGCGCTTCCTGCGGCGAATCCCAGTTTGTGGATGCTTCCTGTTCCGCGTAATCAGTCGCCTACAGGCAAAGTGACACAAATCTGTAACTACTGGATTGCACTTTAAAAGGGTAAAACTGACCATTAATGATAAAAATGACTTTGTCGCAGTTATTTCTAGAACAATCATCCCCCAGTAATTTGTTATTGTGACAGGTCTAGCATTCACTTGCTGCCTGATATGTAGATTCCAACTTCTGACAGGTACCGCAAGGGCCACTGGGCAGATAATCACTGTTATTCCCTGCAACAGTCAGAGGTTCTAATTTTTTGACTGCTTGGTGTGTGTGAGAAGAGCTTGGCTGTGTGCTTGGAGAACCCTTGATCTAGGTAACACAGTGAGTGTTTGTTCCAGTGTAAGGATGTTGAATCATTTCCTTCTTTCTGAAACAATGGAAGGGGTCAGCACTCAGTACTTCGTTCTTTCAGACTGCAGTGGAATTGGCCAGCGCATCAAAGAATTCAGGGGCTTTTCATCTCGCACAAAAGTGAAGTATTTTGCAGGGTCTTTTTGTAGATGTGTGTCAGATTTTCAGTGGAATCACTCTGTTGAGAAGGGGTGTGTGGGTGTCATTGGCTAGCTGGCATTGGCATCATCAATAATTGATTGGCAATGCAGGTAGAATAGCCGTATTAAGCTGCCTTCTGTTCCTTTTCACCCTGTCTGTCCCAGCTGCTCTTTACACATTCACAAACACACTGTTGCTAATGTGCAGATTTAGGGGCAGTTTGGTAATATAATGTCAGATTGCCAGTGGTCAGTGTTCACTGTAATGGTCATTATAAAATAATACAGTCAGTGTTCTACAAGTACTGTCCATATCCATTTGACAATATCTCTACAGTCATTTGCACCCATTGCTGACAGAGATGTGCAAATGCACACAGCTTGATTGCTTGTCTAATCTCTGTAGAGAAGGACTGCCAATAGAGTAGGACTCCCTGGAGTGGATAAACAAATGTGAACCTATTGGCACCATCTCTAATGTGGGCTAACACTTTTGTCTTAAGCTCACTAAGACTCTTGTCGCTGAATGCAAACAATGTTTCGTCCAAACAAAATTGGTTATGAAACACATGTTGTCCAAACAAAAACAGTTATAGGACAATATGTCGTCCAAACATATGCAGCAATGCTCCAGCATCTAGAAGAAGGTCTTCCATGGACAGTAGAGACAGTTACTTCAACAAAAGCAGGATAAACTCTTTTATACCCTTGATTCCAGTTGAAACAGTGAATGGGCAAGTGTCCTAATACTTTTGTCCATACAGTATATATTGTTGTACCCTTACTATACAGATTTCTTCAGAATGCAACATTTCTGTGTGTGTGTGTGTGTGTGTGTGTGTGTGTGTGTGTGTGTGTTGTGGATGAGGGAGCATGGGAGAGTGAGTTCCTCTTCAAAAGGGTTTTATTTACACAGCTGAAAAACAGCAGCGGCCCCTCCCCCAACACTTAGGAGTTATCTATATCCTCTGTGTGTGTGTGTGTGTGTGTGTGTGTGTGGGTGTGGGTGTGTGTGGGGGTGTGTGTGGGTGTGTGTGTGTGGGTGTGGGTGTGTGTGAGAGAGAGAGAGGGTTCGCTTACACAGCATGCTTATTTGAAAGGTAGTGGATGTGGTTTGTTAGTATGTGGCTAAAATGCTAATGAGCATCAGATACTCCTGCGTCAGTATCGAGTGGTGCAGTTGTCTGGAGAACGTGTCCTCAGACTGTGTTCCTTTGTGGCTCGAACACAGAAACACAAAATAATTATTTGGCTACAAATAGACCTGTTATGATAATCACCTGATCAAGTTCTCGTACAATAAATGGAGGTGAGGTCAATCGTTTTTGCTGACCTTGTTGTGCTTTTAAACACCGTTGTGGCCACCTCCTTGTTTCTACAGTCCATTTCTGCTCGTACAAGTGAATCAGCCACAGCAGTGCTGCTGGAGTGAGAACCGTGCACCAACCAGTAATATCCAGCCAACAGCATCCTGTGGACACCGCCCTGTAAGCACTGAACTAGAGTATGACCAACACAAACTGCAGAAACAGAAGAGCTTCTGTCCCGGACATTACATCTACAATGTAGAGCAGCTTGGTAGGAGTGTCTAATAGAGTGGACAAAGTGTTTCAGCACTCCAGCATTTGTATTCTACTCTAGTTTGTTCACCCCAGTAGCAGCAGCCCTTTTGGCCACCCATCTTATCAAGCCTCTTAGTTTCACCTGGTGGTCAGTGTTTCAGCCCACCTCTCCTCAGCAGTTCTGAGGCCTGCCTCGAACAGAGGGGCTCTTGAGAGGCAGATCAAGGCTCTGGCTCAGTGCAGGACTCCCCACGCCTGGCCTTTGTTCGCCAGCGCCTCGCTCTGCTCTTGGCTCTGGCTTCGGCCTGGGCTTGAACAAAAGCGAATGTATAAATATACCCCGCCGTCCGTCCGGCTGCATAAAGAGCCTGATTGTTCAGCGCCGCTTGCAGGGACTTATTAGATAATCACTGCCTTTTCCAGGGGCTTTGTTTTTTCATCTGTTTTCCTTCGAAAAGTGAGACTTTGTTTTCGATTATTGTTTCCCTCACTGCATTTTGACTGGCTTCTGATATTGGGGTGAGGGACCCATGGATGCAGTCTCAGAGCAGGTTGAACTGTATTAGATAAAAGTTTGTAGTAGTCCGTGGAGAAGAAGAAGCCAGGACGAACAATGGGGAGTTGTGTGTTCTTCCTAGTAATGTCATCAACCACTGCACCTTTCTGTGCTCCAAAGAACACACCCACACTGCCAGCATCGATGTTTTAATTCAGAGCCAATAAAGCTGCTGAAAATGGAACAGAGTAAGCTCAGTTCTTTGACCCCAGAAGCCCGGATATACCTAATAGTAGGAATGGGCATTTCACTCAAATTTCATATTTGTGTTTCTGAGTAATATTAAAATAATATTTAATAAGTCAACAAAGTTATGGACTGGTTTCTAAGTAGGGCACCCCAAATGCACCAACTCACCCAGCCAGTCAGCGAATTCCTGCTCTGCTTACTGTCACTTATAAAGCTTAATTTATAAGCTTTTAATTTATACCATTCACTGTAAACAGTTTTTTTTGTCACACATCTGACATGGTACACTACACAGACAAAAGTATTGGGACACCTGCTCGTTCATCAGCTGTGCTCCAAAGCCTAGCCTAGCAGCTCAAACAGGCATTTCTGCCCGAAGACTCTGAGGAGTGTGCAAAATTATTTTTGCAGTTGGAGTGGTAACAGTTATGAGGTAAAGTCTTTGGTGTTGACTCTGTCACTGGGCCAGGTCCTGAAACATCTGGGCCCTCACAGATCCTGCTGAGTATGAACCCCTGGGCGACCAATGGGACAAAACTGGTGGTGGCAAGGAAGAAGGAGGGCAAAACAAATCTTCAGCATCTGGAAAATGACAAAAGAGGCATGTGAGTAAAGGTTTTTTAAAGACAGGTGATTGGTTGAGGAAAGGGGTGTGGCAATCAAGACCCTACACCACCCTGTTTTGGTCTTGAGGGGTCCTGAACATTGAAGATCAGAGTGAAAGGAGGCTAACAGAGTATGCAGAGAACCAGAAGGACTGCAGTCTGCAGTTATGGAACTACAAAGGGCTCCTGTATGGTCAGTGGAGCTGATACTGTACTGTTGGATGATTTGTGAATGTGTTCTCAGTGATCAACACAAGCCCTGTTAACTGCTGTGACGCCGCCGTCATCTCAGGCGATGTGTTTAATCGGGTCTCTGCAGCCGGATGATTAATTAAAGGATAATCTCATCAGTGCGGTGGAGCTGCTTAGCCGGGTCGAAGTAAACAATTTGTGGTGTGTCAGAGATTCCCTCCTGCCTTCCTGCTGCTTGCATCCGCATCCTGCTCCACACGCACGCACGCACACACACAGACATGAACACTCCCTGGCTCGCTCTCTTGCTCTCACACATGCAGAATTATTCATTAAGGACAGGCCCTGTTTGTCTAAAAATGATTTAGGCAAAATTGTGTTCCCATGGAGCCTCTCACCAGTTATAAGTCAATTATGTTTAAATTAAAGGAACAGTTGGGTGGAAGTCAAACAGACATGGTTTATCACATACTCCCAAGACACTCACTCAGTCAAGACCAACAAACACGTGGAGGCACCGTGGTCAGTACCAAGATCAACGGTTTGTTGCCACACCTCACACGTCCAGAAGGCCTGGTGTCATTCCAACAGGACAACACTCGTCCACATGCTGCTGCCATCCAACGTCTCACGTTGAAGACACAGATACTAGGCCATGGCCAGTCCCATTTTTAGACCTGTCCTTGATTGAAAATGTGGGGGATGCTTTTGGATATGCTGTCAACACTCCACCCCTACCACACAATCTGCAGGATCTGAGTGAGAATATTCAAGCTGTATGAGATGGATGATCACAGGACACCATTAGCAAACTCTCCAACTCCATGCCGAGGCGTCTTGCGTGTTGTTATGCCCCGTGATTTTGGATGGATGATTACCCCCCCAGCTCGTACCCAGCTCCCTAACTCATTCCAAAAGCATAGAGCCCCATCCATTCATTCCAGAGAAACCAGTTCCACTGCTCCACAGCTCAAAGCTGGGGGGCTTTATACCCCTCTAGCCCATGCCTGGTGCCGATAGGTGTCTTTATCTTCTCCTATTCTATTGGTAGGATTTCTCTATCTGGACTTGACAAGTTGTGTGTGCATTTGCACATCTGTATCAGCCAGGGGTGCAGTTTAAAGGGGTAAAATGCATTCAAGAGACTGTTGACCTTCCTCTGAAATGAAAACCTAAGGACAGATGAAGCTTGGCAGATGCTTGCCCAGCTGTATCTAGCTAATATCTTTTTGCCAGCCACCTTTTGGCTCGTTGAGTGGGGAAACTAAGCCAAATGATCGCACAACTGTTATGCAGATGCAGCCTTTAGCATGGAACAGCAGAAGCGAAGAAGCCATTTACGTTGAATGACATAATACTGCCTGTCTGATAAAGACTACCAGTAAAGCTCACAGTGAAGGTTAATCCTGAGACCTGCGGAACAGCAGGAATGAAAACCGAATGGACAGGTGTGTGTGTGTGTGTGTGTGTGTGTGTGTGTGTGTGTGTGTGTGTGTGTGTGTGTGTGTGTGTGTGTGTGTGTGTGTGTGTGTGTGTGTTTGCGTGTGTGTGTGCACGCACGCACGTGTTGTGGAAACATCTGCACTCCACCATCAGAAAGGGAGGTGTCTCTGCCCATTATAAATCAACACCTGAAGTTGGCCAAGGGGTCGAGGATGAGCACAGGATGTACTGACTGGAATGCTAGCATGTTCCCGCCTCATAAACTACTTCAAAGGAGCTGAAGCAGATTGGTCTGTCATGATAATTATTTTTGTTTGAGCAACGTATTGTCCCGGAAATAACTGTGATACATAATGTTATTGTCATTTTCAGGCAAGACCACTGATATAATGAAGATATAACAATGTAATAATATTGCAGTTGTGCCCTTTGCAAAGGCAGTTCACTTTAAATTATTATGAATATTCCAACATTTAATAATTACAATTCTAACATTTAATAATTAAAATGTAAATCAAATAAAAACAACATTGACTAGCTGAATCTCTTTGTTAAGAAAAACATGAGTGATATTTAGGTCTATTTAGGACTGGAAAAGAGTGGGTCGCCTGTGTGGAAATGATTTGGTTTTGAGAGGAATGACAAAAGTACAATCTTTAAATTAAGAATCATCGTAAGTTATGGTTACTATTTAAATATACAGCATGCTGTGTTTCTGCTGTTATAGATCAATACTGATACTGATACTATTTCTGACTATTTTTGGTCATAAATGTCATATCCATTTCCTGTACCATATACTTAATAATTGTGAAAGGTCTGGTGGCAGTGTGTTATTTTTTTCTGGTTTCTGAAATGTGAGATGTGGCACTGGAATCTTTATTGTAGGCCAAGGGTTTGCAATGAAGGCCAGTTTCACACCTGAAAACCGTGACCAAGGTCCGAAATAAGATTAGTGTTTTTGTTGCATTGTATTCTTTTGGTCCGGTTAGTTCTGGTTCCATACTGCAGTTTTGATCTGTGACTGAAAAAACAGCGAGAACAGTGAGTTTTGGGGTCCATTACACCACTAGACCCCACTGTCTGCTAGAACTTTCTCAGGCTTGCCTTGAGGCCTCCCTGCTGGTCATGTGTCCTCCAGCGTAGGGAATTTTTCTCATGGCAGGGGCCCCCACTGTCTGCTCATACCGCCAGTGAGTGGCCAACCTTCAGCCTCTTCAGTACAGCAGAGGAATGCAGCAGGGAGGGCGGCGGATGGTTTTGAACTGGGTCAGAGCCTCTCCTCACAATGGTGATGAACTGTGAGAGTGATGGAGGAGAAGAGGGACATTATGGGGAAAGGGAGAGGGGTAGAGGAAGGTTTTTCTGGGTTAAAGGCACCCCTTTTTACTGGTTATTCTGGTTGAATAAGTTCCCAGTTGACTGCCTGTCATAATCAGGTCAGGGTTAAATGTGTGTTGATTGTGGGGACACGTAGAGTTCAAGGGAATAGGCCAGAGCCCTGTCCAAACAGGAGGGTAGCAGAGGCACTTTTTATGGATGTATGTGAGGGCTGCACAATGCATTGTTTGTTTGCTTTTACTGGTAGCGTGGAACTTGCAACCATATACAAATGAGACTAGTGATAATCAGTCTCACTGTCGCATGGTGTGCAGAAGAGCATAAGGGAAGTACAGTCCAATCGGGGAAGCACTTTTTCTCAAAATTATATTTGAACTTATTATTTGTGAACTGAAGGTACTGGTCAGTACCAGTGCTCCAATGAATATACTGTGTATATATACTGTGTCTTGTAAACTCTGCTGGAGTGCTTTTGCATCAAAACTTTATTGCTCCAACTGCACCTCCACATACAAACACTTCAGTGCTGGACAAGAGGTGGGGAGGGAAAGGGAGGAAATGAATGTAAGGGGCAGAGGGTAGGAGGAAGAGCGAGACATTTATTTAGAGTAGGTCCCAGTACAACTGCTGGTTTCACTGGCCAGCTCCTGAAACAACCACCACTGCCTCCTACTCCACACCCACTCTTCAAAAATAAACAATATCTTGGGAAATGAATGTAAATCGGATTTTAATGTATCAATGGAAATACAGTTTCAAATAACAATAATGCCTGCTTCATCTGGCATGGTTCCCTCTGCCATTGTCATTCCAGAGGGTTGGTATGTTGTTCCTGAGTGTTTTGGTGGTTGCTATGGTGTGGCTAAATTGTTCCTATGTAGTGGTATCCCAGGTGTTTGGTATATTGTTGCTAAGTGGTATCCCATATGGGTGCCAAGGTGTTACTATGTGCTGCTATTTGTGGTTGCTATGGTGTTGCAAAGTTGCTGCAGCAGCATCCCTGGTGCTGAATGGATTTTTGGGTGGATGCTATGGTGTTGCTTGGTGTTTGACTAAGAGATGAGCACACAGTACTGTAATTATGGGCAGTACTAATCTGTATATATGTGTTGTACTGGTTGTATAAGAGCCTTTCCCGCTATATTAGCCTAATGAAAGCTGGCAGCAGGAGTTCAGTGCTGCAGGGATGCTTTGCTTTCTCTTCGCAGCTCCTCTCTCAGCATCAGTCCTCAGAAGGAACCAGAATGTAGCCTGTGCATTCGTGGGTAACATGCATGTAATATGTTTGCATTCAAGACGGAGGGACACCGTTCATGAAGAGTGCACTGTGATTTCAGGCTTGATTCGGTCGCTGCTGGACGACGTGGAGGGTGTGCATGCTTTGTTAAAGGGGTCACACAGTTGACTGTAGACTGGGACGCTGTAGGGCGCATACAAGAGCAGGCTCCATTAAGTGGACAAAGGTTTAGGATACGGATTATTGCATAATAATAATGGCATAATTGCATGTCTGAAGCTACTGTTCATTCATTGCATCATTCATTCAGTTCACTCATCATTCATTGATTTATTACATGTCCACTCTATGTCCAAATGTTTATGGACACCCCTTCTAATGAACACATTCAGCTACTGTAAGTTGCACCCATTGCAAATGTGCATATGCACACACACTTTGTCTAGTACCTGTAGAGTACATGATGATATTTTAAAAGTAGGCCTCTTCTGAGCCCACACACACACACACACACACACACACACACACACACACACACACACACACACACACACACACACACTGGGGTGCCTTTTTGTTTTCAAGTTCTAGGTGGTTGCTATGGTATACCAGGTGGTTGCTAAGTGGTTAATAAGGTGTTGCTAAGTGGTTTCTAGGTGGGTGCTCTTTAAACACACAGGGGTCCTTTTTTGTTTTCACGGTCAGCCGGCTGCAGCCAGTTTGCTTTGCTGCAGAGGGCTGTTGGCCTTCTGACTTAGTGTTTCCACATGTGAGCTCATTCCTTCTGCCTGTCTTTCACTCTGTCTGACCTGCTGTTCTTTCTGTTTTGCAGAGTGCAGCGATGGAGGAAACAGTAATATGGGAGCAGCACACAGTGACACTTCACAGGGTGAGTGCTGAGCATCCTCTCTTTCCTTATTTTTCCCCTCGTCTTAATTTTTCATGTTCAACTGGGCTTGTACTGATATAAGATTTGTACTGAGGCTGATGTTTTTCCTGTACACTTAAAACAATTAAAAAAGGTAAACTTAAAGCAAAAAGGTTAGTAACTAGTACCTTTTGGCAAGTATCACAGCTTGTAAATTCTCTTTGTAGGTAGCCAATAGTCTTTCAGTTCTTGTTTTAGGGATTTTCATGCAAAGGTCTTTCAGTTCTGTGAGGTTCCTGCTATTTTGAGGTCTATCCATAGTTTTTTTGTGGCAAGGACCTAAATAAACATTTAGCTGCACCTGTTGAGGTCTGTTGTGGAATTTGAGGTGTTTAGGATCGTTATCCATTTGTAGAAGCCACCCAAACTATAGTTTTGTTAAAGAATTTCATTGAATCCATTATTCCCTCTACCCATGAAATGTTCCCCATGCCACTGGCTGCAACACAACTAAAGCATGATTGATCCTATTACATGCTTAATGGTGGAGAAGTGTTTTTTTTTTTTTTTTTTTTTTTTTTTTTTTTTCCTTCATGTTTTGCCAGAGGGTTCTGTTTTAATTTTTGTTTAAACATTGTTTAGACATTCTTTGGCAAACTTTTATTATGGTGAAGACACAGGAGAGGTTTTCTTCTAGTGACTCTTCCATGAAGGCCATATTTGTGTAGGTGTCACTGAACGATAGAACAATGTACTACAATTCCAGAGTCTGCTACATCTTCCTTGAAGACTTCCTTTTGCAGTCAAACGGGTTCTGGTTTCGGTTTCTAGTAAACCTACGAGCAGCTGTCTCTGAAAATTTTCTTGGTTTTCCAGACTTATCTTGACCTCCAATAATGGCAACTCATGTCATGATTGTTGTCATGATACCAGAAATGTAGTATTCAATACCAATACCACAAAAATACTACGATGTTTTTTTTTTACATCATTATTGTGGGTATATTTGTGCTGAGCCCTATATAATTTCCACAGCGTAGTGAGCAGTGACAGTTAACTTACTGTTGCTCGGGGCTACATCTGTGTAGGGTTAGGACAACAGAAGATGCTTTGGATAATTTGATGTTTTTAGCCTGTGTGTGTTATACAGTATGACCTCAATATACCATACACACACCGTGTGTGTGTGTGTTTGTGTGTGTGTGTATAAATATATATTTTCAACCCTGGAATGGTGCTGATGTTACACAATGGAAGAGAAAGGCTTGCTAGCCAACTTACAATTACAGGGTTAAACATGTGCTTCAGCAGCCTGGACTAACTGTAGTTTACTGGGAGAGATATACTGAGGACTGCTGTAGTTTACTGGGAGAGATATACTGAGGACTGCTGTAGTTTACTGGGAGAGATTTACTGAGGACTGCTGTAGTTTACTGGGAGAGATATACTGAGGACTGCTTTATTTACAGCATAAAATGGCTATTATGTTTATAACAGAAAACAAAATAAACTAGTCACTCTAGGAGTGCTAAACGCATGTAGGCTAGGCTTGTTATGCTGCCCTCTTGTGGTCTGGTGCCACAGGAAACAAGAACCTTATCATTTTTATGATTGGTATCGACTTGGCACTGAATTTCCGTTCTTGTAAAATGGAGAATATAGCCTTTTCCTGCTTTGTGGCCCTCAATCATAATCATTTTCAGAGTGCTAGGTATCTGCTTAGAAGAACCAATGGCTGCTGTTTTGGGACAAGGTTAGTGGTCTCTAGTTAGACATTTATTAGTAAGGCTGGGTAATGCAAATTTCAGTTTGATCAAGGTCTCAGATCTTAATTAGCTTGTTAACTCCTTTCATTTTTGTGCAAATGTTGAAACGTGTGGTTCATCTTTAACTGTATTTCTTTGGGAAATCATTTCATCTTCACCTTGTTTAACTGTTCATAGTAACAGTAATTTTGACCACAGGTGCCCAAATGTTCATGCCACTATATTGAGAGGTGGAGGTGATATAACTAAACACATAAAACTGAAGAAATGTCTTTTAAAAATCATTTGTAAAATGTAATTATTAGAAATGTAATTGTCTTCATTAGAACACTCCTACACTTATTACTACTAAATGTGCCTAAAATTAGAATCAGATGCAGCACATCAGCTGCACACGATTAGTCAATCAATAGAGAGGATTTTGAAGGAGTCCGTCTTATTTAAACCTCATACATTTGTTTGGTTTGTCCTTGATTGTTGAAGTGAGTGGTGTCACTGTGGCCAGATCTAAACGGCTTTCTAAGGCCTTCAGAAAGAAGGTTGCAGATGCAGATGAGTCTTGGAAGGGATTTAAAAAGATCTCAAAACATTTAGAAATCAGCCTTTCCACTGTCCAGAAAATAATTTACAGAACATTCAAAAGAACTGTCATTATGGGCAGGTCAAGCTGTCCTAGCAAGTACAGCCCAAGAGCAAAATTACGTAAAAATGTAAGTACTCTAAACATTAAATAGGTATTTTGGTGCTGTAGCCCAGCATCTTCTGATCCAGACTACCTGGAGATCTACTTTTTTGTTTCAATCCATAACTTCTGACCCCTCCCCATCCCATTGTGTGTGTTAGGTAGGCCAGCTGCAGGAAGTGTGGGGATACACTTACAATAGCACTCCTCTTCCAATGGCAGGAAGTGTGTGTGTGTGTGTGTGTGTGTGTGTGTGCGCATGAGTGCAAGGAAGAAATAGCTGCTCAGCTCCTCTTCCTCTTTTTCCTCTTCCTGTATGTTGCCATGCTGAGAGCAAGAGATGCAAATATGCCCCATTCTTTATTCATACACACAGTGTGTGTGTGTGTGTGTATATATATATATATATATATATATGTTTTGAAATGACCCACACAGAGTTAAATAATGCCTTATAGTTCATGAATGACAGTCAGAAATCCAGTGCTGCTGGAGTGTTTAAACCCCTCATTGTCACTGCTGGAGAATAGACCACCAATGTCCAGTGATGAAGGACTAGAAGACGACCAACATAAACTGTGCAACAAACAGACAAGCTTCTCTCTCTGCCTTTACATTTACATGGTGGAGTGTCTAATGGAATGGACAGTGAGTGGACACAGTGTTTAAACACTCCAGCAGCACTACTGTGTGATCCCACATATACCTAATGGTAAGAGGAGCTGATGAAATGGACAGTGATAGTAGAAACAAAGATGTGGTCATAATGCTATGGTTGATTAAGGAATTCGTTTCATTGGATTTTTCATAGTCATTCATTTACTATTGTTAATGAAATGATCAGTAGCCAGTAACCACACATCTGGATGTATTTTCTCAGAGTAAGGCAGATGGGGAGAAGGCAAGGCTTCTGCTGTACTCTCACCCACACTCAAATGACTTTTTCCTCAAGTCACTTATAAATTATAGGCGTTGCTATTTCTGTAGCTCATTTTTTATGAGCCAGTGAAGCCAAATCAGTCTTTGTAGATTATTAAATCTCTGCAGAACATTCCCTGTGTCCAACAGTTTGTGGACACCCCTTCTAATGAATACATTCCACAGTTGCACCCATTGCTGATGCAATTTAGCTTGTTTAGTCTCTGTAGTAATGTACTGCCAATGGAATTGGACTCTTTGCAGCAGATAAACAAGAAACTATCTGCACCATGTCAGGTGTAGGCTAGACGGGTATAATGCCCCCCAGCATTGAGCTGTGGAGCAGTGAAGCTTTGTTCTCTGGAATGGTGGGGCTCTTTCCAGTTGGGGACTGACCTCACCAATGCTCTTGTGGCAGAGTGCAATCAAATCCTCACAGCATTGCTCAAAACCTCCAAAATCTAGTTAATGCCCTTCCTGGGCAATGGAGACAATTACTCCCAACAAAAGCAGGATAAACTCCTTTCAATATTCTTAATTTCAGATTCTGAATTGAAAATCATACTGTGTGTGTGTGTGTGTGTGTGTGTGTGTGTGTGTGTGTGTGTGTGTGTGTGTGTGTGTGTGTGCTGTGTGTGTGTGTGTGTGTGTGTGTGTGTGTGTGTGTGTGTGTGTGTGTGTGTGAGTGAAGCTGGCCCAAAGTGTAGTAGCTCTAAATCAGTCACGCATGCACTCTCTCGCAGTCACCTCCACGCTCTTCCTCTGACCCTGTGCTTGTAATGGTACTAGTCACAGAATTACTCAGCCTTGTCAGACTGCAACATTGTTAATCAGTGCCAGGATCTTACTGCACTAAGTGTGTGTGGGTGGGTGCTCGTGTGTGTATGTGTACAAACTGTGGTTGAGTGCTATTGCCTCAGACGAAGAGGCTGAGGTAGTTTCACAGCCAGAATAGTAAACAGTAATTCAGACTGGGACAGACTTGCCCAGTGGAATAATAACAGCGTTCTTACTGAACGAGCAGAATCATATACTCATCATCAAAACATACAGAAGGAATCAACCGACTGCAATGTTGTCAAGCCAGACTGTCCTGGAGTCGCTCATAAAGGCAGCAGATCATGTTCAGTGACAAGTTCTGCTTTTGTCCTGGTGGAGATGACCAACAAATTTGTGTGTGGAAGCACCGTGGTCACTGCATCAAGATCAGTCATTAAATTTGTTGTCATGCGTCTCACATTCAGAAGGCATGGGGTGACATGGTGTTGGGTGCAATTTTGTCTGATGCCAGATCACCTCTGGTCTTCATTGCAGGCACTTTTACAGCCCTACCTTTTCTGAACAAACACACCACATACTGCTGCCATGTCAAGAGCTCTCCTTGAAGGCACAGATACTATGCTTTGTTGAGACCTAATCCCGATTGGCAACTATTTCTTTTGCTATTGGACATGTTATCAACACTCCACCCCACCACAAACATTAGTGCTGAATCCACGTTCTGTTTGGGATCTGACAACAGTCAGGTTTGTGTACCGAGGCCTTGTGGAGAGCGCTTCAGTCCTGCCTTTGCTGTGGAGCAGTATACTGCCACAACTGCTGGTGTGCTGATCGGGGGAGCCATCCCATACAACAGACGCTCACTCATAGTAGTGAAATGAGGGACACTAACAGCTCAGCGATATGTGCAGGACATCCTGTGGTCACATGTTGCCTCTCATGGCAGGGATTCCAACTGCCATTTTTCAGCAGGACAATGCTTGCCCACACACAACAAAGGTTACCTAGGAATGTCTCCAACAGATTGCAACTTTTTTTTGACCTAATCAGTCACCAGATTTATTGTCAGTCGAGCATTTATGGAACCAGCTGGGATGCCCACTTTGGCAAACTACAAATGTGCAGGATCTACACGCCCAGCTGTAACATCTGTGCTGGAGGATACCATACAGAACCTGTGTGCCTCCATGCCCAACCACACCTCATCTTGTATCCTGGCTAGAGGAGCCCAGCTGTGTACTAGAACATCCTTTCAGTTGTCCAGTTTTCCCCAATTAACTTCTCCTGTCACTCTAATATTGTAACCGTTTATCAATTCAAAATGTACCTGTCTGGTGCCTTTTACAAATTATGTTGTCACAGAGCAGCTTTAAGAAATCAAAGATGAGGAAAATGGGAAACAGATCATATCATAGCTCTGCTCCACAGTAAATTTGATGGGTTTTCAGGGCAGCTCTCAAACTATTGATTTATTTATTTCAGGCTCCAGGCTTTGGGTTTGGGATTGCGATTTCAGGAGGCCGAGACAACCCTCATTTCCAGAGTGGAGAGACTTCCATCGTCATCTCAGACGTGCTAAAAGGAGGACCAGCAGAGGGGCTTCTTCAGTGAGTGTTCCCACATCTTCCCTGTTTACTACACTGAACGTCCAGAATATTATAAACTTCTTCACTGCATTTTGTTTAAATACCATTAACTGTAATATTCTAACCAACAGAGAGAATGACAGAGTGGTGATGGTGAATGCCGTCTCCATGGACAATGTGGAGCATGCCTATGCCGTTCAGCAGCTGAGGAAGAGCGGCAAGAATGCCAAAATTGTGAGTTATTCAGAAATAAATAAATGCTAGCCCCAAAACTGTTGTTGAGTATTTGTCCTCATGTAGCACTTAAAAGGAATTCAGGGAGTGGAGTGTGTGGGAGAGGTCTTTACCAGAAGAATGATTATGGAAGGCCATAACAGTTTCATCAGTCATGTTCTACTTATTGGTGAAGAATCATCAGGGGTGTATATGGGGCTTGTTTGGGAGTTACACCTTTTGCCACATACTGTTTAAAAACTGACAAGAGGTCTTATGAATCTTATGAAAACTAGTTTGTTTGAGACACAGTCATGTGAAAATGACACCCCAGGAACACCTTTGTCTTTTTAAACATATGGACATTGGATCTTCTACGGAAAGGGTAGGTACAGTACACAGTAAGTGCTGCTGATGTTTGTCAGTGAAGAGAAGTACCGCCTTTTGAGAGAGTGACTGCAATATCTTTCAGCAGGCTTTCAAAAGCCCTTGCGAGTGTATGTATGATTTGCTTTTTTATACTTATATCAACTAGATGATTTTCTTCATTGATGACTAAAACTACAGTGATCATTCATGCTCCCAAAAGGGGGTGCTTCTCTTGGCAGGGGCGACAAATTTGGCACAGCTCCCTCCAAATTTGTATTTTTGTTCCTTAGAGATTAAACACATACATGATTTTGTAAAGCTGGCCTCAAAAGTTGGCAGCCTTTTTCCAGTGGTAATCAAATAATTGTCTGAATGCATTACACTTTAAAACACTTAAATAGTGTTGCACTTCCCAGCCACCAAAGCTAATAGATGATATTCCCTCTTTAACTAAAATAATGTCTAAAATTAGATGTTTTCCATAATCGTCTAGCAGCTTCTGACATTGACTAGAAGAAACACTTTCCCACTCCTCCATGCTTTCTTTCAGCTATGTGATGTCCTTGTACTTACATTGTCCTCAAGCCCCCTTTGATACAATAACAATTTCATAGCTGTTTCTATGATTGAGAGTTCTCCAGGCCCTGCTGCAGTAATGTATCCCCAAACTATGACACTTCCAACCCCATGCTTCACAGTTGGTATCTTGTGCTCAAATGCTGTTTGCTTTGCACCAAACATGTCTTCTGTTACTGTGCCAAATAAGTCAACTTTGGATTCATCTATTCAAAGCACATTGTTTCAGAAGTTTTTCTCTTTGTCTACAAACTTCTTGTCCTGATGTTTTTTTTTTTTTTTTAATTTCCCAGTAATAAATGAAAAAATTCTTTCTGATGGTAGACGCTGCACTTTGACATCAACTGTGACTAGAGCTACCTGTAGGTCCCGTGATTATTTTTAAGGATGGTTGGAGACTACTTTATGCATTTTGCAGTCTGAACTTGCTAGGACATCCTCATCTGGCCATGTTGGCAGTTGTTGTAAATGTTCTCTATTTGTAAATTATTTCTAATTGTTTTGAGGTATTTTATAACTCTTCTGTATCTAAAGCCTTCTTTCTGAAGGACACCGAGAGCTTTTGGATCTCATCGTGGTGATCCCAGTCATTTCAACTATGAAGAGCAAACCAAACTAATGTCTGAGGTTTAAATTAAGTCCTCTCTGATTATGGTCTAATCATTTGCAGCTGATGTGTGTGTTCTAATTTTATGCATTTTAAGTAATAACTCCTCATAAGCAAATTGCATTTCTAATAATTTATAAATATTATTTATATTTCTCAGTATAGTTAAGATCAAATGTCCATATGTTTAAATATGTAAAAATATAATATATCCAGCAGGTGAATAAAAGGACTGATTACTCATTCACTGACTAATTGATCTCTGTGCCAGACCATCCGCCGGAAGCGCAAAGTCCAGATCCCAGTGGCTCGGTTGGGCGACAGAGAGACGATGTCAGAGCGTGAGGAGGACAGTGAAGATGATGATTATGATGGGCCGGGCGCAGGAGCCGGGGGTGCTAGCGGGGGCTCGAGCAGACGGAACGATCAAAGTGGCACCTTGGGCCGGCGGGACCACAGTGCCTCGAGAGAGAGGAGCACTTCCCCACGGTCCGACAGACGCTCTGTTACCTCAAACATCCCTCCTCGACCTGCCAAAGTCACACTTGTAAAGTCTCGTAAGACTGAAGGTGAGAAAAACACAGACGATTCAGCAGATAAACAACCCACAGAGAGGGAAGACCTATTGTAGCCAGAACTATTAATGGAGTACTTTACTGAAACGTTTGCAGTTTGGAAGTTTATGTACATTTTCATTATACACAGTGATGGACCATAACATTAAAATCTCTGATATGAAGAGAAGTGAATAAAACTGATTATCTGGCTACTATTTGATGTGTCGAAGAATCTGAAACAGTTCTAGACAACTGAGTCAGAACATCTCCAGAACATAGGATCCACTTGTACCAGTGCAACATTCATCATACCACCACCATGCCGGTGTCACTGTTGTGCTAAGATATAATACATATCTGCTCTGTGGTGGTCCTGCTGAGTCCTGACTGTAATTATAGAACTACAAAGTGCTCCTTTATGGTAAGAGGAGCTGATAAAATGGACAGTGAATGTATTAATAACAATAATTTTAATTATATAGCAACTTCTCCAAAAGTTTGGTTAACCTGGTTCCATCTCAGCAACTGAACTTTCACTTTGGCTCATTACGATCAGTGTAAATAGAAAGGCGGGTCACGTGACTGACAACAAAAATTAAGTAAACTACAAAGCAAGCTCATGCCTGGAATGTTTTGCTTTGTTGATTGCTTATAGTAGGAGTCAGCCCACCCTCCATACTGACAGTCATTCATTCACTGCTCTGTTATTACTGTACAGTACGGTACTGCACTGTGTTCATGTGCGTTTTAATGTTCTGTCTGCAGAGTACGGTCTGCGCCTCGCCAGCCACATCTTTGTGAAGGACATTTCTCCTGAAAGCCTGGCAGCCCGTGATGGAAACATACAGGAGGGAGATGTAGTGCTGAAGGTATGATGAGAGGAAGAATGGGATAAGAGGGAGGCAGGAGAATAAAGGTTATGGCATGTGCATATATGATAGCAAATAATATTAATAAAAATAATACATCGATTTATGATGCTTTTTTAATTTAAGTACGCATCACAAGGTGCTACACAGTCATTGCTAATCATTGTATCAGAGCTGGGGACCTGACGCTTTCCTCAGAGCATATTGGCTGCCCAGCAGTGAATCAGTGGTTGCAGTGGTGGCAGAGGCTTCATATGTGTCAGAGAAGGCACATACTTGTCATAACCCTCCTAGTGTTGGGAGCTTTATATGTGATGGGGAAGAGCCCTAAAAGGTGTTGGGTACATTTGACCTTGGAGTGGAGAGTTCTTTCGGTACCGATAACAAACAAATTACATTCAAAACTGTATATATTTTTATCGTATAGCCCCACACATAGCTGAATGTTTTTAGAACACTCTCTGCCAGGTATACACTGTGCAATTTTAGCTCAACTATAACTGAATTTCAACCGAAGCCATCTGAATTTCAGGAACAGCCCAAATTTTTGCTTTTTGTCATTTGATGTGCAGTATAAGAGAGGTAGTGATTGGCAATTAATTACCCAAAATGAGCTGTGAGTGAGCAGTCAGACGATCAGTGGGATCGCTGTTGTCAGAAATTTTGGTCACTTCTGTCACAGTTTGATTGGTCTTGCAAGCCAATTTCATGACATCACAACCAGTTTTTTTCATTGCACATCCCATTACAACAATAACTAACGATGGCGGGGCAACATGTTATATGGTCAAAGCTTGCCATGACAGATGGGCACGTGAAAATCATTGGCAAGAAATAGCCAGTGTCTTTCATTTGCTGGGGACGCAGTTTGTTGATGCCATCAACATGTTCTCTCTCACTCACTCTCTCGCTCTCTCTCTCTCACCCTCTCTCTCACCCTCTCTCTCTCTGTGACAATAATTGCAGTATTTCACATGCAATGTGAGCATCCGTGTCACAGCATGTCAGTCGAAATGACTACTTTCGTACAGTGTGAGCAAATGAATTACAGGCTTTGTCTGTACATGACAAAAGATTTAAACGTGCAGTGTGGTCATACAGAAATAATCTAATAATATTATAGTCTCTTTGAGGTCAGTAATGATGAAAATAATGAGGTGATAAGTGAACATTTCTTAGAAGCATATTTCATCCTTATTTTCACAAGGTAAAGTTGTTCTGGACCAGTGGAGAAATGAAAATATTGCCTTCTGTCGGGCCCTATACAAGTAATCTCCAATCAGTAGTAATTTACTGTGGTGATGTGGTAAATGATCTCACCCTGTCATTGGAATTTATGAGCCCTGTTATGCTAATTTGGCCTAATGCTGCTCAGGAGAAGAAGCAGGCTCCTCTTTGAATGTGATCCCCGAACATGCTCATGGTAATGAGCTATAGGTTTTCAGCACAATGTTTTTTATGTTTTTATGTTTGTTTGTTTGTTTGTTTGTTTGTTTGTTTTAAAACTGGTTTTCTACTATAAATGGTGACATGCAAATTTTGGGCACTCCTGGTCAAATATCAGTTAATGTGCATAGCTGAGTAGAAAATGAAAAGATCTTCACAATATTTGAGCACTGATAAATTTAACCAAGATCTTCTGTCTTAATTAGCTTATTAGGGCTGTGGCTTGTTTACTGTCATTTTTTGGAAAGATCATGTGATGCAGATTTCAAAGCCTTATAAATATTCAGATTTTTATACCTTCATATGGCATCTCACATCAGTTTTTTGCATGTTTTTGTGACAAACCATGTTTTTGAAGATCAGACACGATATTGATTTGATATTGTTGTTCAGTTGTGTAGTGTGCAAACCACAACCACTAAAAGATTGGCAATTACAAGACAACAAGCTGAAGAGTGACATGTGAAGTGAAGAGTGAAGAGTGCAGTGATCAGTCATGCAGTGTGAATCTGGCAGATGTGCCTCATTTAGTGGACCTTTTTTTGATTTTGAAACTTCTAATAAATTTATGAGCCCTGAGAAAAACATGCAGAAGACAACCCATGCAGAGGACTTATGGGCGATATAGAAAAATCTCATCATATTTAAAGATATCAATTGGCAAATTTCAGGACAAGAAACTCCCATACTGCATACACTGATCTTATTCATATTCATCTGCTGCACTGTATCTAATTAAACACTGCGACTTACACTCTGTTATGAAATATGCAATTTATTATCCATTTTTTTAATCATAAAACTTCACAATCTTGACAAATGATGGTGAAATCAAATTAGAAATCAATCTTTACAGAAATCAAAAATAAGAAGGTGATCAACACCTCATGAAACATATAAAGGTGTGACAATGGAAAAGCTCCTTCCAAGCTGGAGCTGGAACCTTGGGGGGAATCAGGCCCACAAGGGGCAGGACCCACCTTCCTCTGGTCAATATATTCATATATATCTGCTGTAATGCTCCGGTGTGCTGGAAGAACAAGGATGGTTTGATGGTGGTCATATTAGTAACAGTAGCAGATAATTTGGGTGACCAACCTGTAAAAGATTGAAATACAGTAATTTTGCTCAGAAATATTAAAGAAATGTTTTGTTTATCTTTATGCTTGTTTATAAATAGGTACATTTTGCTGCTCTGGTGTAGCATTGAAACATGGAATCGTCTCCTTTTTCACTGCAAAAAATCTGTCTGAAAAACTAGATAGAATGTCAGAAATGAGATCCAAATGCTCATATTAAGCAGAAATGTCTGGCAGTGGGGTAAACAGTTTTCACTGGATAAGATTTCTTTAAATCAGCAATAATTTCATGCTCTTTGCTCTAATTTATTGTGTTGATATGAAGAGCTGCATGTGCTTCTGAAGCGCTGCTGTGAAATGATTGCTCTTGTCTGGGACTGTTCATGAAAGGTCTGTGATTTATACTCTTCCTCTCTCCATTCACCTAGATCAATGGCACAGTGACGGAGAACCTGTCTCTGACAGACGCCAAGAAACTGATTGAGCGCTCGAAAGGCAAACTGAAAATGGTGGTTCAGCGAGATGAGAGAGCAACTCTTCTCAACATTCCTGATATAGATGACAGCATTCCCTCCGGCAACTCGGATAGAGATGGTGAGGATTCTTGTCAAATTTCAAATCACGAATGACACAAATTTAAAAGACATTTTAACAAGCTATAATGTCATGCAGTGATTGTCTGACTGAATTCCACAGATTTATGTGGTCATGTCAGTGAGTTGCAAAAGTAATGTTAAATCCTGTGACACTGCTTTTCTTTGTGTTTCCCTTTTTACACTTTATCACTAAAGTCAACTTCTGAAGCAAAAAATACCTGTGGTCCAGCTGGTCTATGGTCTGATAATGTGAAATGTCAATTTGGCCAAGCCCCTCTCTTATGCTGCCGCTGCAGAGAAACATGGCATGCTAAGAAAAAGTTGTTACAGAAGACTGACCCTTTTGAAAGGTTGCAGGAGAGAGAAAGCACCACAATTTCTCTTTTTGTTTGCAATATGTGATTTACTTTTGCAGCTCACTGAGACCTTATTTATGTGATGGTTTTATTGTCACCATTAAAGACCATAATTTGAATCCAATACATTGACACAAAGTGTGTGAATGTAATAATTGTTTAGGCAATGAAAAATGTGTTCACTCAGTTTTATAATACATAATTAGTGAAAGTTACAAATATTTGCATTATTATAAGTATTACAATGACATGCCAAGAGTCATGTGATACGAGTATATGAATTGATAATGAAGTGGCATTACCTCAGGGGATGGCTTGGGAATGCCCACACCTGCATAAGTTGTGAGGTGCTATTAAGTACACTGGCCTATGTACTGATTGCAAGGAGACTGAATTATGTATTTTATTTTTATTTTATTTATCTTCATTAGAATGATCCAATATCGACACCCAAATGTGCAGCAACTTTAGCCAAAAAGCATAAATAACTTGTTGACTTTTTGTCCTAGAAAACATACACACACCCTTAGAAAGCTTGAATGCTCTACTTTTCAAAATTCTAAAGGGTGAAATGAAATCTATTTTTAGATTGTTGTGAGAGAACCATAAGTAACAAGAGACACGCTTCAGTCTGTCACTCACAGCACAAAGCTTTGACGGCCCACCCAAATTCAGCTGTTCACATGATAACAGCATGGTCTGGCAGCTCTTACTAGGGGATTACAAGGCAACTTTAAACTCCCATTTTGCTCCTTTAAGGGTAGTTTTAGGATTGTGTTCAGTTCAGAGCTTCAAGATACAGAGTAACAGTTCTCAGCTGGAGTTAATAAGGCCTTCAGAAGCTGCAGTACCTCAGCAGCGCCTCCTTCTGGAGCAAAATTGACATTTACATTTTGAGTTGATTTGAGCCTGTCAAATCTGTCTGACTTCTTTTAATAGATATATAACTATAGTCTCAAAGGGAAAGTCACATTAGTGTAATGAATGTAAATAGTGCTAGTTTTGCTTGTATGCTAGCAAGTCCAGTAGCATATTTCATTCAGGGCTGCAGTTTGTGGAGTTGTAATTGTACCGATTATTGTAAGTAAAAAAAGTTAATTCACTATGGAATCAAATTGAGACCTTGTGAATCGGAATCAAAGTAATTTGGGAAATCTGTAACGATACCCAGCTGTTTAGGACACCATTAGGAATGTCTACAACTCCATGCAGAGACTTCTGGCACGTTATATTAAACCTGATGCCATACTGAGAGACACTACTTCTATATGTGTAGCTCAAAAAATATTACTCATATCAGTCTGAACATTTAATCAGTTATTGTTCCTGGTTAACTTTAATCTTCCTTCCCAAAGGCATTGCAATAGCAATAAAAATAGACACATATTCTGCTTCTATAACTGTTGTTGTCTTGCATCACATTATGCTTGATTGCCCTCACTTTCGCAAACTTAACGGTGTTTGTGTTGTGATCATATCCATGTGGTGCCTGATGGCACAACAGAACAGTTGTACTTTTAACTGCATTTTTACACAACATTTATGTGTAACATTAAAAGATGCTGGTTTATTTCAACAGACATCTCAGAGATTCATTCACTGACATCAGATCATTCCCATGATCGGACACGCGGCACTCGCTCTCGCTCTCCAGACAAGCGATCCGAGCCATCAGACATCAGCCAGTCTCCACAACAGATCAGCAATGGAAGGTAAATAGGTTCATGTTTGTTTATCTGATACAGAGTCCTATACTGTTGGCAGTACTTTACAGGGTCTAGACTGAGCTGTGTATCTGTGTCGGCAATGGGTGCACCTTAAAATGTGTTCATTAGAAGCGGTGTCCACAAACCTTTGGATGTATATCTTCAGTTCTTTTTCCAGCTGACTTTACAGTGTCCATCCCTTTTCTATTCTGTGTGGTGGATCTGTGTGTCAGATGTTTTAGTGCAGATAAGGCCACGCCTGTGGGTGAATGTGACCGAGAGTTGTAGCAGAGAGTTTATAGCTGTCTGTGTAAGCACTGCAGTAGCGGTACTCGCAGGTCGGTCAGGGTGATATTGATCTCCCCATGGGCTGATGAGCTCTGATTGGTTTCCAGCCCTGTGCATCATCCCTGTTCTGACCTCACCTCTTTCTGTGTGCCTGCATATGTGGTATTAACAAGATGTGCAACCGCAACCACACACACACACACACACTACACTCTGCCTAATATTGAAGTGATTATGGAATTAAATGTATCCTCGCAAGATGAGGCAAAACTCTTCCTTGACAGTTCTTAAAATCTAGAAACATTGGCTGTACCTACAGGCTGCATATGGTTTTTGATAGTACTGTCCCTATTCTGTTCCGTGCATCAGGATGGGTATCAGCTATTGGCTGTTTTCAGAGTCGAGTTCTGAGTCTTAGTTTTAACCACAGTGTGTAGAGTTCCATCTTGTGGAATCAGGCCACCATTAACAACATTAATGTATGCCATATAGAGGTGGACGTTATATAGAAATATCACCTCCATCTCTTAATACAGTTTAAAAAGTTTAAATGTGTTCAAGTCAAAGGTCGTATGGGGATGGATTGACTAGAGTGGGCACTGTGTGTTGGGCTTGGGTCAGTGTGTTGTACGTTAATACACCTGTCTTGCTTATTCTCCTCATTTATAATTGGGATGTTAATGAGCAGTGAATTCCTGCTAACATTGGCCGTGTTGACAGGTTTTTCCACTGGAGATTAAACTTCAGCAGTTAATCCATATCACTTGAGCCCACATAGAAATAATATTGAGTCCAGATCTAATCAGAGTCGCCCAGAGGGACAGTTGCTGATGCATCTGTTGTGGAGATTAATTGAGTTTGTTAACACCACGAGCACTCAGGGCGTATTCACTTTCCCATCTCCTGTGTACTCGAGGAAGGTATTTTCTTTTTTTTTCTTTGGTATTTCCTTTCATGCATTTGTGTGAATGTGCTCTCCTGTATGTGTGTGTGTATACACTTGGTGTGTAAGATGTTGCTGTTGTGAAACTGGAGCCGGAGGATTGCCAGGTCGAGTGCTGCGCTTGCCAGGGAGTCATATGACCGTGCTGGAATTTTCTTGTTGTTCCAGAGTGCAGCACTGAAGTGTTTGAGTGCTATACACACACACTTTAATTTCCCCAGTGCTTTAAATTCACCATCCAAAGTAACAGTATGTAATCATTATTGAATAACACTAACGATCTGTTTACAATGTCACCTGTCAAAGGGTGGATCTACGTATTAGATAGCAAGTTCACAGTCAGGTCTTAAAGATGATGAATCAGGAAAAATGGAAATGCTTAAGAATTAAGCTTAAGCACACCCTCTGCTCAGTGCTGTGTTGGACCCACTTCTGTCAGCTCTGTCTTGGTTACACCGTACTGAAACACTTGCTCTGCTCTGAAACAATCCCAAACAGCAGGTGCTTTCCCATGAAGACAATACTGTAGCGCAGATGTTATTCTAGACCAGCTGGAAGAAGGTGTGTCTGTGTAAGAACAAGTTTCAGGATTTATTGTGCAGTCCATGCAGTCTGATCAGATCAGACATGTTTCATATTTAAATAAATTCTGTTATTAAAGATGAACTGATATTAATTTGTTTCAAAACAGCTTATCAAACCAAACTGGTTGTCCCCTGAGAAAGTAAAGCATCCCTCTGCACTGAAGGCCTAGAGACTTGAAATGAACAAGATAATCTAGAGAACAGTTAGAAGGTTAGCCTAGTTATTTACAGCCTTTACTGGTAGTTAAGTGCTGGGGCACTATTGCTTCACCACTATCCCTTAATATACACTATGTCTAAATGTTTGTGGACACCCCTTTTAATGATACACTCGGCTACTTTAATTTGCACCCATGGGCTAGGTATGGGCTAGAGGGGTATAAAGAATTTGTCAAAATGTTCAGTGCAGTGCATTATTTTATTACAAAAGTAATCTTGTCATATTTTAGATTAATTACATGTAAAGTGAAATAGGGCTACAAATATCAGGGGAAAAACCTGACATTGTGAAATTATTGTTCTGCAGTATATTTTTTATGTTAATTTGGGCCGTTACGTGTTACCTTCTAGACTTTCTAGACTATAACTCGCGATCAGAATAATTTACAGATATGATACTAAAAGACCTACCCTATCCACTATGGCAGCATCTTCAACATGCAACATAAGCAGTTCAGTTATTCAGTTTGGAAAACATGCCATTCTAATTTCCAACTGAATTAGATCCCAGTTTAAATGCCATAGGAGCCTTTTCAGTGAGTGTTTACTGCTGTCTACATGTACATGCACAACCTGCATTCAGACTCTGACTGATCAGCAAGAGGGGGATGGGCTGATGTCACTGACCCAGATATTGGGTTGCAGAGGAAAACAAGAAGAGGAGTTATTTGTTCTTTCTTTGGTGTGGAAGAGCAAGTGTTCAAATTAATAATACTGATGTATAAATAACAACAATGAATAAAGAAGTAATTAAGAATTAAGAAGTGTTACATTTTCAGCTCAAAAACACTCTGGATGATACATTTTCAACAGGATTTTGGAGGTGTAAAGTGCCTTTTGCCAAGTGTCAGTTAACAAGCATTTCCTACATTTTTAAGTCCAAACTAAGGGTGCATAGATATATGCTCTATATGATACTGGCTGAAAACAACTGACAGGAATGAAAGTTGGTGGGTAGGTTTGACATCATGACACATGCAAATTCAGATTTCACACATGTGAGAAGCAAGGTTGGGCCTTATTGCTGTACCTGTCTAACTATTTAAGGTCTTCCTGTTGTGTGGGCTTTCCATTCTGTGCTGTTGTTTTGGTAGCATTCTTTCCAAGCAAAGTATGCCTCGGAGAAGAGTTCAAAAGCAATTTCCAGCAGTTGGAAGCATTTGAGAGGGTTCAAATCGTAAGGCACCCGCGAAGCAGGATGTTCGTATTGATGCATTGCGTGCCATACTGGTTGTTCGGATATTAGCATAATAATAGCATGTTGGTGGCAGGGTATAGAAGAAGGTACACACCAATTATATGAAGGACCTTTGTCTAAAATGCTCTGAGTGACCCATCAGCAACAAATGTGGACATTCAGAGAACAGTGATGTCTGACAGGTATAGCGTGCAGTACAATGATGAGGCCAACCCATTTCCTGGAGCCCTACAGTGCAACCAATTCTCTAACTCTTCCAACTCCTGGAATTGCTTTTGCAATTTTTTTTGCGTCCCTCAGGCATAATTCACTTGCAAAGGATACAACCAACACAACAGCACGAGTCAGTATGGAAAGCATGCACAACCTGATATAGTCAGTTACTTACAATGGTAAAGCTAAAGAAAACTGAAAATCATTCACAAATCATTCACACAAAGTTTAATTCCTGACGGCTGATTCGTTCTGAGTGCAGCTATTTTTATTTTTTTTATTTGATGATTGTGTAAGACAGTTTAGTTTAGTTTTTGGGGGAATGATACAGAGTTGGTCTCACTATGGGCAGATACTCAAGGTTGCAGTGTATCTTTCATCACAGATGAAAAAACGGTGTGGTTCTACCTCTGGTGCAAATGTGCCTGAGGTTGTGCTTGTATAGGCTGTGCATAAATAAGTGTTTTTGTATGCCTGTGTCTCAGCCACAGGAGTCGTGATGAGGAGCGCATCTCAAAGCCAACAGCGGTGTCCACTCCTGTTAAGATGGTGGAAGATGCACTGCTTGTGCCATCCAGTGAACAGGGGGACAAACAGATACCCCCACTGCCAGGTCAGAACCATTCACGAAATAATTCTTCTGCTGTCCACTGCCCTCTTCTTCTTTCTCTTACTCCTCTAGTCTCTACTGTTTCCTCCAACCACTGTCAGCTCACAGCCCAGACTGTGTCTGATCACATCCAGACATCTCTCCTCCAGTCCCTCTGTCTGTTTTCTTCTTTTATTCTCCTTAACCTTCACCCCAAGCGAGTGCTGTTAAAGCCAGTGACATTTTCTTCATGTTTCATGACAGTACGTTTGTGTGTGTGTGCAGAGCCAAAGCCAGTGTATGCTCAGCCTGGCCAGCCAGATGTAGATCTACCGGTCAGTCCATCTGACGCTCCTGTGCCCAGTGCTGCCCACGATGACAGCATCCTACGGTAACAATAACCAGTATATCACTCAACATACAGATCTTATTTATGTTTCAAACATGTGTGTTTCAAGCATTTATGTTTAATACAGGTTTATTAAAAAAATTCTAAGAAAGAAAATAGCAAAAAGCACTTTCAGTGATGTTTTAATGACACAATCAAATCACATGTTAGCTGGGTGGAAGCATTATAACTAGGTCTGGGTGATATGACTAAAAAACTCCATCTCGGGGGCGTGTGGCTCAGCAATTCAATGATCTGAATTACTAATCACAGTATCAGCTTTAAAACAAAAAATCTTGAAATATATCACTTTAAATGTAGTGATTTTTAATTTTTTTTTTTAATTTTTCAATTAAATTGTCAAACACCTTTTTCACAGTATTTTTGAGATGTACTTCCCAGTATTTCCTGGCCCTAATGTGTGTGTGCATGTGTATATTTCCCCTTAGGCCCAGTATGAAGCTGGTGAAATTCCGGAAGGGAGAAAGTGTGGGATTGAGGTTGGCTGGAGGGAACGATGTGGGGATTTTTGTGGCCGGAGTTCTGGAGGACAGTCCTGCTGCTAAAGAGGGTCTGGAGGAGGGAGATCAGATTCTCAGGGTGAGCCACAGTAAATGGTACATTCTCAGACACTCATTCAGTCTGTGACAGTCAGTCAAAAGTAAACTGTAGGTAGACAGTTTTTCAAAAAGCTTCATGGGTTGATTAATTTAAGATATAAAGTATCTAGATTTTGAGCCAAGAACATACTTATTTCATTTGTTACTGGCTTTAATATTATTATATATGATTCCAGTGATATATTTGAGTGTATGTATAGTGTTAGATGCACTGTAATTTGTTAGTGTTTATCAAGGACCATAGTGGAAAACAGTTTGTCAAATAAACTGAACTTAAAGGAAAACCTTCACAAACGTCTGAGTAAGTATGCAGGGAATCAATGTGCCCTACAATGGAAAACTGTATTTGTCTTGGCGAATTAAAAAAAATAGAAAAGCTATAAGTACCTAACACTAACCAAACAGATGTGGCACCTCTTGGATGCAAATCATGGAGAAGCTGTTAAAGTTAGCCAGCTGCTGCAATATGGGAAAGACTTGGCAATAATTACTGAAAGGTCTAGTCTAGTCTTAAAAGCTAGGCTAGGATAAGATTTGCGGTTTGGTTGTGGGCCATGACATTAGCCATGTTTATATGCAGGCTGATGATCCAGCTCATATTCAATCGGAATAGAGTACATCATGGAGTCACTCAGAATAGCAACGGGTCATCTTCAGTGACTAGTCCTGCTTTGTCTTGGTGGAGGCATCCAATAAATCAGTGTGTGGTGTCAGGCTTAGTGCCAAGATCAACGGTTTAATTTCATGTGTCACATGACCAGATGATCTGATGCCCTCATGTGTGGTGCATGTTCGTATGACGCCAGACCACCTTTGGTCTTCATTACATGCATTTTGACAGTTCATTACGTTAATGAGGTCCTGCAACCAATGTCCCTACCTTTTCTGAACACACACTCCAATGCACTATTCCAACAGGACAGCGCTCGTCTGCATATTGCTGCTCTGTCAAGCTCGCCTTGAAGACACATAGTATGCCGTGGCTTGTGGAATCACCAGACCAATCCCTGATTGAAAATGTGTGTGATACTTTTGGACACACTCAACACTCCACCCCTACTGCACAATCTGCAGGAACTGACTGAGAATGGATTATCACAGGACCCCTTTAGGAATCTCTATAACTCCATGCCAAAGTGTCTGCAAGTTGTGTTAAACCCAACACCATACTGAGAGACACTACTTCTGTATGTGTAGCTCAATGAATATTGCCCATATGAGTTTTATTTTTTAATTATTTATTGTCCCTGTTAACTTTTATCTTCGTTCCCAATAACAATGCATTCCCACAAGTCTTCTGGGTGCATCTATTTAAATACTGAATTAATGCATTCCAGGCACCTTTTAACTGACGTCCATCAAAATCACATAATTTGATCTGAGACCTTCGTCTTTAGTGTGGTTAACGGTGACAGTATTTACGTCAGGATTATGTTTGTTTTGAACACAATGTGCTGTTATCTAGTGGGAAACATCTGCTGGTGGCTAATCTTGGCTCTGCAAGGGTGTGTGTGTGTGTGTGCACGCGTGTGCCTGCCTGTGTTAAGCCTCCCACACTTTCTAGGAAAATTATTGAGAAACTATGTGGCTCCTCATTTGTTTTCAGAACTGACCATTACATAGTGCTGCTGTGACTCCATGCCTGTCTACTCCCAGTCTCGGCACCTCCTTTGTTTTAACGTGTCATTGCACACAATGGCACTCATTGTTAGGCTCAAGACACCCGGTGGTGACTCAGTGTTGTCAGTAGTTGGATTCTACACACACAATATGAGTCAGATTTATTTAGGCCTTGTTTATCTCTGAAAAAATTTTAAGGCATATTTGGAGGCTCTCTTACACCAACCGTAAAAGGGGACGTCATTGAGTATTACGGTAACTCCTCAAAGCTTTCCTCCCTTCTCCAAAAACACACACTCCTCAGATTCCAGACAGCTCCCTATAGGGGAACTTCCAGCACATACCTTTCTGTCCACACATTTCTCCCACTGAGCAGCACTTGGATACATCAAACATGGAGAAAGTGTCCTCCCCTTCCTCATTCTTCTTTCTCTTTCCTTGTGCAGGTGAACAATGTTGACTTTGCAAACATCATCCGGGAGGAGGCGGTGCTGTTCCTGCTGGACCTGCCCAGAGGTGAAGAGGTCACAATCCTGGCCCAGAAGAAGAAGGATGGTGAGTTTGTAGATTCTAAATGTCATTATTAGAACATATTTCTAAATTGTTATTTAATTTAAAGCAACCCAGTTAACCGAGTACATGTTAGGGGAATTGGTGGTAAATATAGCTTATAGTAGGCAGCTATGTTGGCATCAAGCTAGCAGGGTTAGCTTGGTGGTATGTGTTATTTTCAGCTTTGTTTATAGAAAGACATTTTCAGCTTGTAACAGGGACAGAAGTAACATACACTGGTGTTTAAAACCCACCAACAGAAGTATCCAGCCAAAAGTAATAAGAATGACCCACCACCCACATCATATCTGTGGTGGGTCTGTGGGGTTCTGACCATTGAAGAGCAGGGTGGGTAGAATCCAAACCACATGACAAAAGGTTGTCATGTTTGCTGATCTTTAACCTATTAATTATCTGTTCATTGCATTCGTTTAAAATACAAAAGCGGTCCTGATTTATTAGCTATAAATCTAATGATTTATATACATGTATAATGAAGGTGTGATGCGTTTTATTTCAGTGTATCGGCGAATTGTGGAATCAGACGTGGGCGATTCATTCTACATACGGACCCATTTCGAGTACGAGAAAGAGTCTCCTTACGGCTTGAGCTTTAACAAGGGGGAGGTGTTCAGAGTGGTGGACACGCTGTATAATGGAAAGCTAGGCTCCTGGTTGGCCATCCGCATCGGCAAGAACCATCAGGAGGTGGAGAGGGGCATTATCCCCAACAAGAACAGGTAAACTGTAGTCTTTGTCATAAGTTCAGCCTTTCTTTCTAAAGGTAAAGGTGCTCATAGACCCACTGTGCTGCACAAAGGGGCATTTAACCCATTCACGCTGAAACACACACTATTGAATTCACACACTAGGGGGCAGTCCTATCCACAGTGTCCAGGGAGCAGCTGGGGAGTTAAGTGCCTTGCTTAAGGGCACTTCAATCATGCCCTTCCAGTTCAGGGATTCAGACCAGCAACCTTCCAGTCACAAGACTAGTTCCCTAACTGGCTTTAATGCTATTGCAGTGTTGCCTGTTGATCCTCATCTCTATTAAATCACGTGGAAACTTCCCTCATCTGTGGGAAATGAATTGATTTCCTGGAATATTCTGGAAAATAATAGTCTGGAATATTATTGTTTGTTCTCTGTTGATTGAGAGGCTTGTTTGCTTTCATAGAAGTTTCAAGGTGATGTAATTATAAGTACATGGGGACTAATTTTTCCTTGAAAAGAAATTATTACAGTCACAGTTAACTGGTCCCACATATACAATGGTTTTGATTGTTGTTACTTAAACATGCATGCAAGATTGGTCAGCTGAAGGGGGTATTGTTTGAAGAAGTTGAAGCTGAGTGTTCTTCACTGAACATTCCAATCATTTTTGTGATCAGGGGAGAGTCCTAATGGTTTGGGTAATTGCCACATCCAAATTGGAACAGGAATTTGGATATAAAAGTGCTGCAATTTATCTGATTAAACAGTACTAATTACACTTTCTGTAATGAAATGTGCCGCTGTTCATTGTTTTTTGTTCACAATTAACATCACAATTACAAAATTTGTCACAATTTCCCACCCCCAGCTCCCGCTATCTTAAAACACAACTCTCAAAGGAGTAGTTATTGTACAGTAAACATAGCCAGGTGCCAATATTTTGTCTGTCAGTACTGGCCCTGTGGTTCTCACAGTGAGATTCAATGAATTGTGTTTTGTCCAACTATAAATCGTCACATTAAAAATAACCCTCAACAGCATACTGTATCTGTGATAGATGGCTCATGTTTACTCATATTTCAGGAACTTGCCATCCTTCACCCTTTGTTTATTGTTGACACCACAGATTGAAAGTGACACTGCTGCTGATGTTTGTCTCCCAGTGGGGCATTTCTGCAGTGTGCAATGATGTCGCTTACGACACATATTTTAAAAAGAAACTAACTGCAAGTTCACATCCTGCCATTAGGAGCTACTGTTATGTCCATAGACTGAATGTGGGATCTCTTCTTCTTTCCAGGGCAGAGCAACTGTCCAGCGTCCAGTACACCCTACCCAAAACTCCAGGTGGGGACCGCGCTGACTTCTGGAGGTTCCGTGGCCTTCGCAGCTCCAAGAGGAACCTGAGAAAGAGCAGAGAGGACCTGTCCGCTCAGCCTGTTCAGACAAAATTCCCTGCTTATGAAAGGGTTGTTCTCAGAGAGGGTGTGTAGACCTGCTTCTTTTTTGAGATAACAGTGGAAAAGCAGTTTGTATGTTTGTATTTGGTGATGATGGATAGTTATTGAGGTTATGTTAGGGTTTGAGTTTGGCTTAACTGCACTGCTCAAAAATATTAAGCCCTGGAAGTTTATATTTTCAGTCGTAGCAGAGATGTATAGTTTTTTTTGACGTCATAATCTCGCTTAATTAATTGTTAAAGAAGTCTAGAAAATAGTAAGAGCATAAGAGAATTTCATAAACAAATACACTCATTTGACTAAATAAATGAATACCACATCCAGATAAAACTGCTGCAGGGGGATATGTAAATGATTACAGGTGTGGCTGATTAGACACTGGATAGGGCTTCACCCACTGCCCTGATATTATAAGGATATCAGATGCTACATTTGGGTAGTGTACCTCTTGGTAATTGTGGCAATGCACTCAAGTGCACAAGTATTTTATTGGGTACTAGAGCCTCCTTTCAATTGCACACTTTTATAGGCAATGTGTCATAGTGGTGCCACTTAGTGGCTGAAGTAGTTATAACAGCTAGTCCCAGTCTAGACTAAACATCTGCTTTGATGCATCATACTGCTTGAATACCTCTGCATATTCATGTTTTTATTACAGTTGATCATTAGTAAGTTAAAATAGTGCTAACTGGTAAACAATTCCTCTTTTCAGCTGGATTCTTGAGACCTGTAGTGATCTTTGGGCCCATTGCTGATGTTGCTCGAGAGAAACTGGCTAGAGAGGTGCCTGATCTGTTTGAGCTAGCAAGTGAGTGTCACTTTACCACTCTCACACACTGACACACACCTTTTTTGGTAAGATACACTGTCCTGACCATGTCTGTTCAATGTACTAATCCATCTAGCTACAGCACACACTCTCCAGGGAATATCCCTGGCTCTTTACACATTTGCCGCTATTGTAAAAAGTCCCAAACACTCTTGGCATCCAGTTAATCTGAGTGCACTGAGTGAAAGTAGTTTCACGCCTGGCAGTTGGATTTTGCATAACGTTGTTGCTTTATGACTGTATTTTGCCTTGCAGAAACACAGCACCCTGGAGAAGGGGAAAGTATGTCACTCACTGCATCAGCTTGCTTGGTCAAGTGCTAGAAAAACACAGGCTTTGCTTTATGGCATTAAGAGCATTTTTAGTTGCTCAGAATGTTGCTCAGTGCTTGGAATGATTCTACCTTCCCCCCACCACACCCCACCACCCCACTTCAAATAAAAGCAAAAAAAAATTTTAATGTTTATGTGGTCAGCAGGCCTATGTAATTTTTGGTCATTGTTTTTCATTTAAAAAAATATTTTCAGTGAGAATTAAGTCCTTTTCCATTTTAATTGGCAGAAATGACAGATGCACACTGTAAAAAAAGAAAGAAAGGCTTACTTTTATTTTTATGCTGAGCTCATAGTAAAGACCAGAGTAGTGTATGTAATATACAGTGTAAACGTGCCATTAGTTAGTGGGATGGCTTTGGATCCACACTGCAGTAATTTCACTCGTGGTGATATCACATTATTATGAGTGTTGGAGAAGAGTTTGTGCTGAAAATGGCTTGAGTCGTCTGTTTTTACCAACTTACAGCACAGTTCAAACATCAAATAACCCTTTATAATGGTTTTCTTTGTGTTTTTTTTAAATGAAAAAAAAAAGACCAAAAGGCACACAGACCTCAACAACACCAAAGCTCATAGGTGTCAGTCACACCACTGAGGCCACATTACTCATCAACTCCCATTCGCTGCAGTTGCTTTTATTTTGTGGACTGTTTTCAATTGGAATGAATTTACATGATGTTCATTTCCAATGATTTCTGCTGTTGTTGCTGTCTGGATGAATGCGGTATTGAGGAGCTGGTTGGGGTTTGCCCTACTGCTCTCCCTAAATGTTACTAGAGCTTGTGTGAGCTGAGGTCTTTGAGGCCTTTAGTCATTTTATATCTTGTTCATTTGACATGCTTATAGAAGAGCCCTAAAGGAATGCATTCACACATTTATTTTCTTAGCTTTGTCATAAAAGCAAGCCTTAATTTTATTTGTATTTTTCTCAGAATGTTACTAAGCAACAAAGATATTTCTGATCGTGTGATAATGATATAAATTGGTCACAAAACATTTTCAGGGAAAACAGGAGTAAATATAATGTGTGAATCCATGACCTTTTTCTGCTTCCATATGTTCAGTCAATCTAGTACACAGATTTTCAGCCTCAAGATTGTCTTTCTAGATTATATCTTGGATACTTTTATTCACTGACCAGCCACTTTTTAAAGACCACCTCTGTTTTATCAGCTCCTCTTACCATACAGGAGCCCTTTGTAGTTCTATAATTACAGACTGTAGTCCATTTATTTCTCTGCATACTTTGTTAGTCTCATTTCACCCTGATCTTCAGTGGTCAAGTGTTTAAAACGACAAGGTGGACCAACTAGGTAGCAGCACTGGAAGCGTCTGTATCAACCACTTATACCAGCACGAAACACAATAAAGGCCTGTTCACACCAAGTTGGATGCATTGTTGGCCTTCTGAGGGCTCATTAGCGAGGGAAGCTATAGCTTGTTGCTCTTTGTGGTCTTGAAACATTTTAGCACATAGACAAACTTTTAAAACGGCTCACAGGGCAAAAACTTTGCAACCTTGACCCAAGGATGGAAAGTTTGTGGTCCAAGGATCAGGCTTTTTTGCCATCAGCAGACAAACAAAGCACAATAGGCCATGCTCTCTCTGGGTGGGTACATGATTCTCTCTCCCCATCACTGTCTAGTGATGTTGACCAGCACAGGTGTCTCTTGGCTGATGTATCAGAGCTGGGGATCTTATGATTTCCTCAGAGCAATGCTGCAGCAGTTCAAAAGAGGCAGTGACTAACTTCACCTATATCAGTGGAGGCACAGTAAACCTGATATAAATGCTCAAAAATCTCAGAAAATAGAGCAGATATTATTGAAACATTTATGCAGCTTCGTCGTGCATCATCATACCAGTGCAAAACACTGACACACCACCACCACATCATTGAAAATTATAGTGAAAGGGGGATAACAAAGTATACAGAGAAACAGACAGACTACAGTCTGTAATTATAGTGCTCCTGTTGTTTTAATGAAGAACCTGGTGTGTGTGTGTGTACCTATGTATAAGGAGTGTGTGTCTATGTTCACTGAAAACTCACTCACTGATAAATACATGTCATTTCGACCCAAGTGAAACGCAATTACAGATGGACAATCCTTTATGAATCACTTGTAGAACACATCCAGGGTGGTCTAGATATTGTACATGCAGCCGCATGCGCACATCCATAGAGTTCTGCCTTCACTGTATGCTGGTGGAAGCTGCCTCTTTCTGCTGATCTTTGACTATCAGTTCTGTGAAAGTTAAGATTTAAGCTTTGGGGAGTGACTGTTCCTAGACCAGTATGAGAGTGCAGCTTCTATCTGAAGATGATATACTAAAGCATGAGTGCAAGTGCTTGACTGTAAACCTCGATATGATACAGTAATGGTGTTGCATTCTGTCCGCTGTGCAGAGAGCGAGCCCAGAGATGCAGGAACCGACCAACGCAGCTCTGGAATCATACGCCTTCACACCATCAAGCAGATCATTGATAAGGTGAGGAGCAAGCGTGCATGATGGATAAAGCATGAGCAAGTTACTACACAACACACTACTGCCCCTCACTGGCTGAGCCTCGAAAATGTTTTTGAGCAAAAGTTTGAAATGTTAGTCAAATAAATATTTATTGTTTTATATCCTGTAAAAGTTGCATCATAGTTTTTCCATGTTATAAGGAAGACAATAAAGCTGGCAGGAATAAGAATCTGTTAAATTATGTTATTATCCTTGATATTTGACTGCATTTGAAATGCAAGACATTTATGTTTTTGTTCACCTTTGTTCACCTTGGCAACGTTCACATAGCAGGGAAAGTTCAAATCGATTTTTCTCACCAAATCTGATCTTTATATGCTGTTCTCACTACCTTGACATTCCCAAACTGGTGTGTGCAAAAGGTGTACTCCTAGAGGTTTACGTTAATTTATGCCTGCATCCCAGGATCTATGGGCAAGCTGCAGTGACTGACAGCTGGGCTTATTACTATGATAAAGACACTGAGACATATCCCCAGTTCCTCTCTTTCCTCTCTTTCCCACCACTGCAAACCTCCATCAGTGGTATCAGCCATTTTCCTTTTCTTCAGTGCACATTTATGAGCAATGCCAAATCGGCTTCAAATAAAAATCGCATTGTGGAGTCTGATATGGATTGGATTTCAGTACCACCTATGACGTTGGCCAAAAGCGGAACTGACAATGTCAAATTTCATGTTTTTATTTTTCTGTTCACACTAACACGCAAATGACACATCTGGTTTATGTATAATAATAATAGTCAGATTTCTGACATTTTTCCTGAAAAAATAGTTCATTTTCATTTTTTTTTTACACATCAGTTGTTTTTGTTGTTCAATAGTTGTTGATGCACTGGTCTAGAACTGTAATTTATAAGTCATATGAAAGACCTGACAGGAGATTAGTTGAACAAATTGCTTTACAACAGGGAAAATATGAAACCCTTATTAAATATTAAGCATGCTGTTTAACTAGTGTTCAGATGCAGTGCAGTTAGAACGCATCAGTGCTGATTAATTGAGTTGTGGAGAAATATTTTGGATGTAATGCTAGCAGATGAAATTACCACTATTTATGTTTATTTTTTCAGGATAAGCATGCAGTACTGGACATCACACCCAATGCAGTGGACCGGCTAAACTATGCACAGTGGTACCCCATTGTTGTGTTCCTGAACCCCGACAGCAAGCAAGGTGTGAAAAACATGAGAACCAGACTGTGCCCTGAGTCCAGGAAGAGTGCCAGGAAACTTTACGAGCGTGCGCTCAAACTGAGGAAAAACAACCACCACCTCTTTACTGGTGAGGAGCAAACGGATCAAATCAATTTAAATCTGATTTATTTTATAGCAGTTTGACAGCTGGTGTTATTGCAAAGCAAATAATAAGAATACTAAAAACCCTCAGTGAGCAAATAGGGTGCCTGTTACAGGAAGATCTCCCTTAGGGCTGGAGAAACTCACAATGTGGGAGCCATCCTCCTCTAGTTAAAATCACTTAAAAATTATTGATAATGCATCACCGCACCACCACATCTGCTGTTATGCTCAAGTGTACTTTATATATAAAGTATAATCCTAGTAGTGATGACAGCAGCAGGAGGAGAAATTACCCAATTGAACCACATTATTATGACCACCACCTTCATAAACACTTTTTACAGACTGTAGTCCATCTGTTTCTCTGCATACTTGGTTAGCCTCATTTCACCCCGATCTTCAGTGATCAGGACCATCACAGAGCAGGTGTTATGTGGGTGGGGTGATTCTCAGGACTGCATGGTGCTGTGTTGTGCTGGTACGAGTGGGTCAGAAACAGTACCAGTGCTATGGGATTTAAATACTCCAGCAGCACTGCTGTGTCTCATCCACTGACACACACACACACCACCACCACCACATTGAAAATCAGGGCGAAAGGAGGATAATAAAGTATGCAGAGAAACAGATGGACTACATTATGTAATTATAGATCTACAAAGTACTCGTCTATGGTCAGTGGAGCTGATTAAAATGGGTACTAAGTGTGGAAACAAGGAGGTGGTCATAATAATTTGACTCAGTTGTGTACAAGAACTGGAAAAAAGTGCTGGAGAAAGTGAAAGACTGAAAAGTTTGATGGAGACAGAAAGAGAGTGAGAGTGACACTTTGTGTGAGTGAGAGAGAGTGACAGATACTCAGACAGACAGTCCCCAGAGGAGCAGATACATCTCCTCTGTACTCCGTATTCATATTGTTATTTATAGCATGCATTCTACCAGTACAGGCACAAGGTGAGGCAACACTGCATGCCCTATTAATGGGCATGGGTCCTTAGGTAATGAAATTGCACAACTGGATAATAGGGTCAGGCATGACGAGCCACTTTGCAATTTTTGGCTCATGATTGTAAAAGATGTGAGGAGGAAGTGTGTATGGTACTGTCATGGTCTATTGAGGCAGATTTAGTTTTGGGCATTGGACACAAATTAAAATGACTATTAAAATGATTTGCCTTGCTCTAAGTAGTCTCGGAATAATCTTTAGTGATTAGTTTTGTGCTAAATGGACCAGAACTGCCTCAGGTCAGTCTGAACAGTCATACCCATACTAAACACCTTCAGGAATGTTGTTCTGGACACTGATTATACCAGCTCCTGAATTATGATGAGCTTCTTTTAATTGTGTACTGGTTATTCAGTGGCGCTTGGGTTTGGGTTAGGGTTATATCAGGAAATATGTCAGTGATCTGAATCTCAAGAGAAAATGGGTCATGCAACAAGACAATGACCCTAAGCACACAACTAAAGAATGGATAAAGAAAAACGGAGTTAATGTTTTTGGATGGCCCAGTCAAAGTCCTGGCTTTAATCCAAAAAACATTTTGTAGAAGCACCTGAAGCAGCAGTTGCATGGGAGGATAGAGTTGATGCTGTTTTGTTTGGAGGAATGGGCTAAAAGTAATACAGGACAGCAAATGTTTGTGGACACGCCTTCTAATGAATGATTCAGCTACTTTAAGTTGCCCGCATTCCTGACGCACACACGCACAGCTTGTTTAGTCCCTGTAGAAAAGTGCTGCCAAAAGAATAGAACTTTCTGGAACACATTAACATGAACCTACAGGCAACATGCGTGGGCTAGAGGTCCCAGGATTGAGCTGTGAAGCTGTGAACCTGTGTTCTCTGGAGTGATGGCACACCATCATTGTTGATCATCTATGCAAAATCTTGACTTAACTCTCATGTGACAATCAATCCTCAGGTATTCAAATCCTCACAGCATTATGCCAACAATACTTCTGTCTGTGTGTAATGACTTGCAATGGCTTATCTCTTTCACTATCCTCATATAGCCACCATAAACATGAACAACATGAATGAAGGCTGGTATGGAGCGCTGAAGGAGACCATCCAGCAGCAGCAGAACCAGCTGGTCTGGGTTTCAGAGGGCAAGGTGAGGCTCCTGTTGCTGGTTTTTGTGTACTTCTGGTGCAGTTTGACCTCTATTTTGCATCACTGCATCTCAATGGTTCTCTCTTTTTCTCTGCCCCCTTTCCTCCAGGCGGACGGCACTCCTGATGATGATCTGGACCTCCACGATGACCGTCTGTCCTACCTGTCTGCTCCAGGCAGTGAGTACAGCATGTACAGCACTGACAGTCGGCACACATCTGACTACGAGGACACGGACACGGAGGGCGGAGCATACACTGACCAGGAGCTGGACGAGACACTGAACGATGACACAGGACCACCGTGCGAGCCAGCCATCACCCGCTCGTCAGAGCCTGTCCGGGAGGAACCTCCTGTCATCCAGCAGCCCCCGGGCTACACCTCCTACCGGTCTGACGCACTGAGCAGAATCGAGCCAGCTGGCTTCAAGGCCCCCGCGCCGCAGCAGGTAGCGTTTCTCAAAGCCGCGCACCTCCCCTGCTGCCTGGAGGCTGTGGTGTGCTTCAGGAAAGGGTTATGGAGGCGCTTGTGAAACTTAATAAAATAAAATGGGGGTCTTTTCAAACAGTATTGCTGCAATACTCGACATTATGTTGACAACTACTTAACTCTTGCCACATTTTCATTGTACGTGTGTTTGTGTGTGAGTGTGTTTGCGTGGTGTTGTTTTTTTTTGTCATTTCTGGAGTCAACAACAACAGCTACAACAAAATATATACATATATATATATGGCCTGGCTGTTATCCCCGCCCCCCAAAACTGTGAACTCTGGTCCTGGTGTGACTATCATAGTTTCTCCTCATGTCCTCACCTGTGGTGGAAGGAAGCACCATTGTATTTAGATATTAGCCATGTCCCCCACCCCTGTCGATCAAACTGATAAACTGATGTCATTACTACATGTATATTCAGTCTAATGTGCATGACTGAATCGTCAGTGTTAAATATATTTCCATGTATGTATTTATTGATCTGGGTCCGATAGTGATATCTAAAGTGTCTTATCTAATGTGCAACCAAAAAGAGTAAAAGCCAATTGATGTTCCTTATAATAGAATTAAATACAAAGCAGTATATATTAACACGAGAAGCTTGTCCAGTCATAGATTCCTTCGTGACAATGATTCCACATTCATTTGGTAAGCAGTCACAGAACAAACACCTTTGCTTTTGCCACTGATTCATGCACACATGCTTATTTGCCAAGCACAATGAAGAGCAGAAGAGTGTGAGGAAGAACATAGTCAAGATGATTAGGGCTGCAACGATAACTTTACACTTTTTCTTGTTACTTAAAAACATCTAAAACATTTTACAGTCACGTGAAAGAGTTGAAGTTTTTTAAATATTTAAATCATATGGACATTTGATCTTCATTTTCAACTATATTGGGAGATAGAGGTGATATAACTAAACACAAACTGAAGAAATGGCATTTGCAGAATGTAAATAATAGAAATGCAATTTTCCTAGGAGGACAAAGTTAGGACAGTCTGTGCCCCAATAGCTGGTATTTTCTCCTTTGGCTGAAATAATTTCAATTTGACATTTTCTATGACCATCTACCAGTCTCTCACATCGACTTGAAGAAATATTTTCCTTCTGGAATTCTTTCACCTATGTGGTATTTCAGTGTTCATGACACTTCCACCTCCATGCTTCACAGTTGGCCTGAGGTTCTTGTGTTAAAATGCTGTTTGGTTTGAGCCAAACATGTCTTCTGTTACTGTGCCTGAATAATTCAGCTTTGCCTTCATCTGTCCAAAGAACGTTGTTTCAGTAGTCCTGCTCTTTGACAGCAAGGGTTACTTCCTTACACATATCCTATGAAAATCAAACTTGTTTGGTCTCTTTCTGATGGTAGATCCTGCACTTTGACGTCAACTCTGTAGAGAGCTACTTGTATGTCCTGTGACATTTTAGGATTGTTTGAGAGCACTTGGACTGAGTGGGCCAGTGAAATGGCTGAATTAAAAGTGTTTTGAGATCTTTTTTAATCACTTAAAATCAGTTGTGTATGTTTTAGTTATATCACTTCCATCTCTCAATGTACTTCGAATCAAGATCAAATATTCAAATATTAATATATTCATTTATGTTTAAAAAAGTCAGAGGTGTTTATTGGGTGTTCTAACTTTTTCATGTGACTGCATGCTCTACAATACACCACAGTCATAATGATGGCAGCGCTGCTATGGGGTAAAGTGAGGATTACCTGCAGAATGCGTACAATTTATTCAATTAATCAGCCAGTTGAATTAAATAGTTCATACAGTACATTAATCATTGTTGCAGCTCTAATGAGACAGGAGGTGGTGGTGGTGATGGTGGTGATGAGGGTGCAGTTCAGATGCAGTGGTGAGGTTTGTGAGCACGCTGTATTAAACATTTCTGACCACCTTCACAGAAAGCAGAGGCTGCTCTTCCCGAGCTGCTGACTGAGACAGCGCCCCCTGGTGCCCACCTTAACGTAGCACTTCTGAGTGGTGCCATGGAGGGCCCAGCCAGCCCCCCGCAGGGCGACCTAGCTCAGCCCCCAGCTCCTGAGCCCCTTCAAACCGGACATCCCGGGTCAGAGCCCCAGGTACCGCACTATCCGCCCGGCGACGGATTTGGGCCGACCCGGTTACGGCCCAAGCTTGGTGCCCTTTTTCTCTCTTTCTGACGTCTGCCCTGCCTGTGTGCTGCCTCTCCCTTCTGCATGTGCGCTGTCAGCTCTGTGCCTCTCTGCGAGAGTGTGTGTGTGTGTGTGTGTGTGTGTGTGTGTGTGTGTGTGTGTGTGTGTGTGTGTGTGTGTGTGTGTGTGTGTGTGTGTGTGAGGCTGGGCGATATGGCCAAAAATCCATGGTCGTTGTATTTACAAATACATTTATAGGCCTGAGAGTTTCTTAACCTGGGAAAACAACAAAATGATTGCTCCTTTGTTAACTGTTTTAAAGACCTTCTCCAAACTAAGGAACTGTCCCGCAGGTTATATCAGGCATAAGATGTGCGATTGAATTCAGTTTAAGCAGTCTCAAGAACTAATTTCTCAACTTTATTAACTGCATTGGTTATAGACAGTTATACAAGAGTTAATTCAATCTACACAAGCTGATTGGTTGAGAAGCATTTTAACTGCGCTGTCATGGCGATATCACAGCATGGTTAGAACCCTCTCATCTAAACAGCCAAAACTAGCCCCCCCAGGATGGTTGTTTTGAAAAATTGCTGCCATCTAAGCTGCTCTGACCAAGTCACCATCACTTCATTTGCAGTGGTGTTGTTAACAAGAGACCTGGACTCTTGGGGACTTGAGCAACAAATCCAGGTTCTGTTTGGTATCCAGTGACATGCAGGACACCCTGCAGCCACATTTGTTGCCATTCATTGCAGGGCTTCCAACTGGCATTTTTCAGCAGGATTATGCTCGCCCACACGAAGCAAGGGTTTCCCAAGAATGTCTGCCAGATTGCAACACTTGGCCTGCCCAGTAAAGGGATTTATCACCAATGAAGCATTTATGGGAGCAGCTGGGACACCAGTTTTGGCAACTTGAGTGTGCAGGTTCTACAGGCCCAGCTGCAACATCTGTCGGCAACAGGATACAATACAGAACTTGTACACCTCCATGCCAACTTTATCTCATTATCCAGGCTAGAGGCCCAACAGGGTACTCCTTCTTGGTGCATTTTTTTCCAGAATTCCAGAATCGCACAGTGTATGTCTGGCTAGAGAATGACGAGTAGGTACTTCATAATCATTTTATTAAAAACAGTTAAAACAAACATTACCAATGATAATGACTGGTAGTGCTCTATCGCCCAGGCCTGTGTTTCTTGGTTTGTTTCTGTGTGTGTTGGTTATATATGCATTGTTGTTCTGTAACCAGCAGTGGATTAGGCAGGGCCCTCTGCTTGTTTAAAGTAATGGGAGGAGACTGTGTTCTTCCCACTGCTGCTTGCACTTTCTTGCATGGCTCTGAATTGCCTGGGTTTGTTCCCGTCTGTTCTGTTATTGAAGTAGAAATAGTGCTGGCAGTATTTACCAGTACCATGGGTTTATTTAGTAGTTAATCTGATGATTTTCTTTAGGTTTATACCCCCCCTTTCCCAACCCGTACTGACTTTGAAACGTAGCCTTGCTGTTTTCCCACAAGTTAGCATACAGACAGGATCGATATCTGTGCTGAAAGGCTACTTCTCAAAATGTTTGGTCTACCTCAAGTGAAACCTTGCCTCAATGTTGGCTCAGTAGTTTTTTTGTTGCAGTGATTTATTATTCTTATTTTCTTGACTTACAGTAGTTCTTATTTGCTTTTTGGTGTATAGTGTTGTGTACAGAGTGTTGTATAAATGTAAACCTCTTTAAATTCCAATCTTTACCGTGGCTGCTTCTGGTTTGACCTGTCCAATAACGGCCCCCTCTGAGTCTCCTCTATTGCAGGTCTTTCCTCTGACTCTAAGCTTCAGCCTTCAGCCATTAATGTGCATTAATCACCTCTGGTTTCTGCCATCTCTAATTCAAATCTATTGATTGCTATATTTTACAAGCTTTGTGTATCTTTCATCATTATTTAAACAAGCATTTCTACTGTTGTCTTTTTCTGGCAGATGTACCAAAAAGAGATCTACAACGTGGATGAGCAAGTACGTGTAAGCCCTGGGCTGAAACAACCAGCCTACAACTCCCAGCAACCCCTTTATCAGGAAGAACAGCCATACAGAGATTACGACCAGCAGCCCTACCGCTATGACGGCGCCTATGTGGAACCAAAGGCTCGGAACTTTGACCCTCACTTGCAATACGACGGCCGTGTGCCTCCCTATGAAGAGCAGTGGACTGCATATGACCACCAGGGGGCAGTACCCCAGCAGTATGACCCCCGTCAGAATTATGAGGATGGAATGGATCGTGAGTACAGCCCACCCCAGTCCCGCTATGACACTGGCTACGACACAGGACGACCTCGCTATGGAAAGCCTGGCCCCGGACCAGCCCGTTACGATGAACCCCCTCCGCCAACCACAGGGGGTTATGATGGACGCTCACGTTATGACCATGAACCCCACAACCTCCCGCCAGCTGTCTCTCACTCCCCTGAACCTCCAAAACAGCAGTATTACGAGCCTCCTCCTCCAAGACCTGCCCATGGCCAGCCGTCACAGAGGAGTTATGTGAACTCGGATGCCCCCACACCCCCACCAAAAAACGAGCCCATTCCATCACCTACAGAGACCACCTCAGCAGTGTCCAAACCACTGCCCCCTCCTCCACCAGAGACAGAAGAAGACCCTGCCATGAAGCCACAGTCAGTGCTCACTCGGGTGAAGATGTTTGAGAATAAACGTTCGGTGTCAATGGACCGCGCCAGAGAGTCTTCAGACACAATAAGGGTGGGTCACTTCATATTTTGCTTATGTCAGGGTGGGATCTGGTATTTTAAGTCTGATTTGCCAAATTAAATTATATTATTATATAAATTATTATACTTTTTTTCCGATAAATACAGACAAATTACACTCTCTGTTAAATTACACTCTCACTGTTAAAAATTCAGTTCTGCTACATGTGGTAATCTGACTGAATGTCCAAAACAGTTTGGAGTGGATAAGATGAATGGTTGAATTTATACTCCCTTTACATATGAAAATAGATACATCCATTTTAAAATAATGTACCTGTCTCTGCCCACATACTTTTGTAGGTCTTTTACACAGATATTAAGTAGTTCACTAGAGGGCAGTTCAGTTTCTGATCACACCAGTTTGAGCTTATTGAGCATATCCAGATTGGAAATCATGCAACTTTTGCATCAATCCAGTGTCCAATCTCCAAATTACTTAAAAATGTGAACTGACGACAAGTAGGTCATGTGAAGCATTGCTCTTGCATGTCAGTTTAGGAGTATGAACTCTTCTGATGAACGGTGGAAATCATATTTGGTGAGAATCAGATTTTTTGCTACATTACTGCTGTCTGAATCCAGCCTGTGGGATTTTATGAAATGCATTTTTTTAATGATGCAACATTTTGATCAGGTACCAATATTTATCTTATTTATCTGACTACAACTGAAAACAGACTAACTCTCCTTCTCTTTCTCCTCTCTCTCCTCCTTTCACACACACTCACTTAGCCAGCGGACATGGTTCCTAAACCTGGTGCAGCCTCTGTGCCTAAAGCCAACTCTCTGAGTAATCTTGACCAAGAGAAGACCTTCAGGTAAAGAGTTTTGACCATCGTTTCAAAGTTGCTGAATTGTTCACCTTCTACACTAGTTTATGTACAGTATGTACCAGTCCAGTTGGTGTACCTGAAACCAAACATCCTGCTGACATGAATCTGAGCCTTTTCTCTAAGCACTACCTTGTAATTTTGTAATTACCGCCTACATTCAAGGATAATTTTACTCGGAGGTGGCACCTCGCCTTCAAAAGTGGTAGAGTGAAATGTATACTACTGAAATCTGGAAAAGCAGTTGGGAACAAATTCATGTCCTTATTTTTTAAACTAATTTTCTTTTAAAGAGTCTGAAAGACATGAGCACAGTTGTGCTGGGGACTTTCTGTATTTCTACATGAATGTTACCTAAAACTGATGAAGATGAAATCAGATGAAATCTGAAAGTAAATTAGAGAAATTTATTTCACTTGCTCATTTATTTATTTAGGAAAATGATCCAATACTGCATATCTGTGAATTCTTTTTAGAATTTGATGGTATAATTCAGAATTAATTGTTCCATCAGTGATGACTATGGATTCTTGGGGTCCAAACTCTTTAGAGATGGTTTTATAACCTTTTCCAGCCGGATGAGCATCAACAACTCTTCTTCTCAGGATCCTCAGGAATCTCCTTTTTTTGTGTCATGATGCACTTTCACAAATGTGTTTTGGATATCAGAATAGATCAAAAGTCAATAACTTTGCAAAAACTAGCTAGAATATAAGCTAATCAGCCCATTTACTCTGTTTATTACAAAATGAGCTTGGAGCTTTGAGCTGCACAGTAATGATTTCCATCTGAAGTTGCCCCCTTACATTGATCCTTAAGGAACGTTTTGCAACACTTACCTATGTTTGAGATTACGTAAAGGACATTCTATACTTAAGGGAAATATCACACCTGATTGTCAGTCATTGAATACAGGCTCTATTTTAACCTTCAAATGATCTGCTAATCCTACTTTTGCCACTCACAGATATGTAATATTGGATTATTTTTCTCAATAAATAAATGAGCAAGTATAAAATTTTTGTCTTATTGTTTGATTTAGTTTTTATGACTTTATAGGATCTGATCTGAAGACATTTTAGATCAAATCAAGAAGAAATTGGGTGTCACCCAATTGACCGCAATCCCTGTGTTTTACAGTCAAGTAATAGCTAGAGGGGGGTGCATTTGTTTTCACAGGGCTCCACCTAGTGTTGGTTTAATGAAACGTCAAGCATTGCTGATTAATGAGACCTTTCTACCTGCTTTTATACAATGTCTTACCTTTTTAGTAAGCTTTCACTAAAGTATGTAGATACCAGGATTGTTATTCCTGTTGCTTACACTAGCAACTACAGATATGTCGTCAGTGCAGCAGACAAAATGATTTTATATTAAATTGATTAGAACTTAAGGGATATGTTTGTAGATACTACTATGTGTAGTATATGCATTGCTTTGTGTTCAGTGTAACTGATCTCACACTTTCTCTTCCCACACCATCTACAAACACACAAACACAGAGCACCTGAGCCCCAGCAGCCACAGTCTAAAGCTGATGACATTGTCCGTGCAAACCACTATGATCCTGATGAAGATGAAGAGTACTACAGAAAGCAGCTGTCCTACTTTGATCGTCGGAGCTTTGATAGCAAGCCTTCCATACAGCCACAACCTGCCAGCAAACCAGCACAGCCACAGGCCCAGCCTGGGTCCGGCTATCCCAGGTAACACACATGAACAGATCTATGCACACACACTACTGACTATACTACTATAATACTACTCATTGTTCTTTGCATTAACTGGACTTTAGGGATTATATGGTGGTATGTAATTGATCCTCTGGTCAGCCAGCACATCCCAAGGCTGACCCACATGTTTATAAACAGAACTGCTTTAATGCACTGTTTAATAGTATTATTAATTAGTAACAGCCGTGGTCGGTAAATGGTTTAAAATCAGTAGTATGTGTAACCTACCTTTATAGCATGCCACTGCACACAAGTTCATCATGTGACATTTAGCCCTCATGCATTTTCAGTGTTGAGGGAACCATTTTCAAAACTGGTAAGGGATTTCAGGATAGTGGGCCTTGTGAACATGACACATGGCAACAACCCCAGTGGTTGCACCCAGAAGTGTGAGAATGCAATGCTATTGGAAAGGAAGGTAAAAGTTACAATGAACAATGATTAAAAATTTAGACTGATATGGGCAATATTTTTTTTAGCTACACGTACAGAAGTATTGTCTCTCAGTATGGTGTCATGTATAATGCAACATGCCAGACATCAAAGGATAGGAGTTATAGAGGTTCTTAATGATATCCTGTGATAATTCATCCTACATTTGAATATCATCGCTCAGTTCCTGCAGATTGTGCAGTTGGAGTGGAGTGTCGATGGTGCGTCCAATTGCATTTTCAATTGGACATAGATCTGGCAATGCAACTGGCCACAGCATGGTATCCTTGTCTTGGGTGCTGCAGTTTGTGGACGAGTGTTGTCCTGTTGTCCTGTCCTGTGTGTGTTCAGAAAAGGTAGGGCCACTGGTTGCAGGACCTCATTGTCAAAGTGCCTGTAAATAAGACAGAAGATGATCTGGCATCATACAAAATTACACCTACACTATGACACCAGGCTTTCTGGAAATGTGACACTTGACGACAAACCATTGACCTTGGGACTGACCAAGGTTTCTCCACACAGAAAAGTAGGACTTATCACTGAAGATAACCTGCTGCCAAGTACCACTTTCCAAAGTGCAGCTTTGTCTCCACATAATGCCCAATGTTTACCAAACTGATAGCCAGTAAACTGCAGTAGAAGGTTACAAAATGAGCAGCCCAGGGAGGATCACCACCCCACCTCTTACCCACCTCCCAACTTATCCCAAAAGTATTCAATGGAGCAACATAATTCCAGCTTCACAGCCTAATGCTAGGTGTTATACCCCTCTAGCCCATGCCTGGTGTTAGGCATGGTGCCAGTAGGTCCATGTTTATTCATCTGCTTTGTTCTATTCTATTGGTGGTATGTGCCTACAGGGACTAGACAAGCTGTGTCTGTGCATCTGCACATCTATGTCAGCAATTGGTGCAACTTTAAGTAGCTGAATGCACTCATTAGAAGGGGTGTTTACAAGCAATGGGACATTTATAGTATGTTTTCCCCACCATTATTTGCAGTTTCATGTAGTGTTCACATTAAAGAATGCAGATATATTCTTTCTCTGAGATGATTGATGTTTACTTGTGGGTTTTTTGTGTTTACTAGGGCAGAGTCATTGGATAAGGTCAGCCCTGTTCCCCAGGTAACCCCAGCTGCTCCACCCACAGCCCCACCTGCAATTCTGCCCAAACCTGCTGGTAAGATTTTGACATAATGCAGCAACTTAGTGACCAATACCTATACCATAGCAACACATTCGGAACAACTGAGCAACAACTTGGCAACCAACTCCCATAACCAAGCAATATATATAATATATATACAAAATATCTTAGCAAACACTGAGTAACACCTTAGCAACAAATATACATATATGTACATACACTATAACTATAACAACATCTCAGCAACCAACAACTGAAGTATAGCAATAATTTAGCAACCAACACTGCAGGGATACAGTTATTCGGTTTCTGCAGGAACTGCACTTTTCAAGTTCTGATTTTTAGCACTTACAGACTTAACAGTTTTATAAAGTGGCATCACACTTCTGATTTTCATACTGTTTAAGTACCTTTCTTATAATAATCTGTTTTGTCATTGATTTAATGCCACCATTCATTGCTGTTCTTGGACTTATTTTGTCCTGCATAATACCTATCAATTTATCTGCATTTATTTGCAACTTGTGACAGTTTGTCTTATAAGCTGCAATACTGTATCTATTGGTATTTGCTTCAGCTGGTCTCGCTGTACAATTAATTCTCTCAATCTCTTACTCATGCTCTCTCTAACAGCAACCCCTCCTCCAGACCCTCATGGCTCTCCAAAAGTGAAGCCTCCCGGTCGTGAGGACACAGTGCAGAGCAATTTCCTCCCCCAGAAAAGCTTCCCAGAGAAATCACCTGTCAACGGCACTGGTGAAGCTCCAAAACCTGCCGGTGTACTTCCCTCCTCCTATAACCGCTATGTCCCTAAACCATACACAGCCTCCGCCAGGCCCTTTGAGCGCAAGTTTGATGGTCCTAAATTCAACCACAACCTCCTGCCCAACAACACTCCAGCCAAGGCACCAGCCAAAACGCAGCAGCCACAGCCTCCAGATCACGACAGTGGCCTAGATACGTTCACACGAACCACAGAGCATCGACCCAAGTACCAGCAGAATAACATCAATGCTGTACCCAAGGCCATCCCTGTCAGGTTAGAGACTGAATATTTAGGTTTTTGGGGAGAACAATTCATTTGAACATTAAATTAAATATTTTATTGTTTTTTGCTTCCTGTCTGATTCTGAAATCACATATTCGATAACAAGTTGGGTAACAAACAGCTGAAGAGACCTGATGAATATGTACTGTTTATCTAATCCTTTTATCTATATCTCAGCCCAAGTGCTCTAGAGGATGATGAGGAAGATGATGTCCACACAGTGGTGGCCACAGCACGAGGCATCTTCAATTGTAATGGTGGGGTCCTGAGCTCCATAGAAACAGGAGTCAGCATCATTATCCCTCAGGGGGCCATCCCCGATGGTGTGGAACAGGAGATCTATTTTAAAGTGTGTCGGGACAACAGCATTCTGCCACCCCTCGACAAGGAGAAAGGTCAGTGAATCCACTTAGTCAATACCCAATAAGACCTTCTACTTATTTATGGTTATAATTAGGGCTGTATTGGTACATGTATTCATAACATGCCATCACAATCATAGTTGAGTGCATAGAGTCACATGGAGAATACAACAGCATGAAATATTCTGGTAAATACGGTCATTTGACAAGTGTGCGTGCCACCCTGAAAACTTAAGCGGTAAGCCTTTGGATTTGCCACTTACAGTGTCACTTTTTTCACTGTTTTCTCCTTTAGACTTGAAATGACCAAAATCAGAATTTCATGTGCTTTTAAAATATTTAATATATTTACTACCCAATTAACACAATACAGTACAGTCTGTATTAACATCTTTAGGGGTGTTATACAGCACTAGATGGAACAAACTGTAACTTGCACTAGCGTCAGTTCAAAACATATACCCCTCTCCTGTGATACTGTACTGAATCTTGACGTCCAGCCCACAATCCAAACTGAACTATGACTTTTTTTGTACCACAGCAACCCTAGTTATAAATAAATTTGAAATAATAACAAAATAATAAAATATTTTCAATCACTTCAATTACATTAATAGTTTTTGTATTTCCACAGGAGAAACCCTGTTGAGTCCGCTGGTGATGTGTGGTCCACACGGTCTGAAGTTTTTGAAACCCGTGGAGCTGCGCCTGCCTCACTGTGCGTCTATGACTCCTGATGGTTGGTCTTTTGCTCTAAAATCCTCCGACTCCTCGTCGGGTACGCTGCCATCTAATCTCTGTGCTTTTGGGGCTCTGCGGGGTTGGCAGATGCTGAAGTGGGCTTCATGAGGGGAAATCTTTCACTGTGCACAAGTTTTTTCTCAGCTATGCCAGTGCTCACAAACTCACTGTTTCATTTGCTCAAACACGCACTCACTCAATCACTCATGGTGTTTGTCAATTCACTTTTCTGCTGGTGGCTAATTTAGCATGGTCTGCAGGCTACGTTTCTGCTTTACCTTTTCACATGGGTCCTTCAATGTTTTGGGGATGTTTGTCTTAAAGATTTGCGTATCCAACAAAATTATATTTAAATTAAATTATAATTGTTTTTTTTTTTTTGTTTCGTTTTGTTTTTGATCACTCAGCAGTCCTGCTGAAGATGTTATTATTTGTCATTGCCTTTGTGGGTGCATAGTGATTAGTTGCAGTAGATACAAGATATGAAAGTAAAGAAAGAAGGCTGTTACACACTACATGTAATGTGAAAAATCAAGACAGAAAAACAAAATATTCTCTCCTTTTTTCCATTGTAAGTCATTCACACCAGATGTTAAAAACAAGGTTGTTTTAAATCACATTATTGTAGAGCTATACTCCCTATAGTGCAAAATTTAAACCAACATAAAATTGTTTAAAAAGAGACGGCATGTTAAGAAGAGAGCTGTCTGACTGACTGAATTTAAAGGACTCTTGATCAGACAGTGAGGCACTGTTGGGTTAGAGGTGCTGTTATGTTTCAGTCTACCAAAGGCACTGCAAATGGGGGAAGGAGGAAACCCTGCATGCTTGGTAAAAAAAAAAAGGTAAAGGTGCTCATAGACCCACTTTTTTGCACACTCCACATTTAACCCATCCACTCACAGTGATGCACACACGCACACACTCTAGTAAATTCACACACTAAGGGGCAGTGACCACACGTGCAGCCCTATCCACGGTGCCCGGGGAGTTAAGTGCCTTGCTCAAGGGCAATCCATGTCCTTCGAATTCAGGCATATGAACCAGTAACCTTCCAGTCACAAGGCTGTTTCCCTAACCACCAGGTTACAGCTGCCCATTAACTAAGCCTGAACTGATTCTGAACAGATTTTGTGGATGCAGCTCCAAAGATGAGGAAACACAGTTCAGTTTAAAACAATTGCAAAGTTAGAGCCGAGAGCAAATAAATAAAAAACAATTTTGTCACGTTTTCACTGTTAAATTGGCATATTGCTGTGGATCCATGACAAACTGGACTGAAAGAATTCATATGTATACACATGTTTTAAGTTCATTTCTGAATTTTGCATTTGGTGTGGAAGTGGACATCTCAGAATGTGTGATGGACTGGTTTCTTGTGTTCATTGCCTGTGGGTAGCAACTGTATTTGAGTCTGGAGAACCTGGTCCACAAGCTGTGAAGCATTTTCCAGATGGAAGAGTGTGGTCAGTTTGAGGGATCCTACCTGACACTGAAGCCTTCTTTATACACAGTGTGGACAGGCTGTGATGCCAGAGTACTGTATTTGTGGAAGGAGCTGAGGACAAGACTTGGCTCTTTTTGGTCTCTATAGGAAACAGAGGCACTGTGTTGTTCAGAAGGTTTCAGTGATGTTTCCACTGTTGTTCTGTTGTACTGCAGGGGTGGTGCCCCAAGGCTCCTCTTGAAGCCAACAGTAAATTCCTTTGTCTGTCTGATGGTCAGAGAGTGAGTGTGGTCCTGTACTTGATCTTAACTGTGTAGGACCACTTGGTCAGGAAATCAAAATTCAATTGCAGAGTGAAAACTTCAAATTTGTTTACCAATATCCTGGTTCTGATACTCTTAACATGAGTTGGATGTGGGACGATCATCTCATCTCATCCCCAACTCATCCCAGAAGTTCTGGATGGAGCACCATTAGTTCCACAGCGCAATGCTTTATAGCCCTCTAACCCATGCCTGGCATTAGGTATGGTGCCAATAGGGTCATGTGTGTTTATCTGCTCCAGAGTATCCTATAGTTCAGCAGTGTGTGTAAAAGAGTGCATGAATGAATGCATTCATTAAGAAGGGTATCCACAAACATTTGAACATACAGTGCATCTGGAAAATGGATTAAATTAACATGTTCTCTCAAACCTCTACACAAAATACGTCAAAGTATGACGGTGAGTTTGAAATCTTTGCAAATCTATAAAAAAAAAATACAAAAATATAATTTACATAAATATTCACAGCTTGTTGAAGCACCTTTAGTAGCAATTACAGCCTCGAGTCTTTGAGTATGAAGCTACAAACTTGGCACACCTGTTTTTGGGAAGATTCTCACAGTCTTCTTTGCAGAACATCTCAAGCTCAACTGGATTGGGAGTATCAGTGCACAGACAATTTAGATATCTCCAGAGATGTTCAATCGGGTTCAAGTCTGGGCTCTGACTGGGCCACTCAAGGATATTCAGAGTTGTCCCAAAACCACTACTTGCTTGTGCTTAGGGTCGTTGACCTGTTGGAAGATTAACCTCATCCCAGTCTGAGGTCCAGGAATGGTTTCTGTCTGACCACTCTACCATACATGTCTGATTGGTGTAGTGCTGCAGAAATGGTTGTCCTTCTAGAAGGTGCTCCTCTCTCCATAAAGTAACGTTGGAGTTGTCAGACTGACCATTGGGTTCTTGGTTACCTCCCTAACTAAGCGCCTCCTGCCATGATCATAGAGCTGGCTGCCCGGCCAAACTGAGTGAAGAGCCCTGGTGGTTCCAAACTTATTCCATTTATGGATGATGGAGGCCACTGTGCTCATTGGGAGCTTCAGTGCAGCATAATTTTTTCTGTACCCTTCCCCAGATCTGTGTCTCGATACAATCCTGTCTCAGAGGTGTGAAGATAATTCCTTAGACTTCATGGCTGGTTTGTTCTCTGACAAGCACTGTCTAATATGGGATCTTACATAAACAGGTGTGTTTTTCCAAATCATGTCCAATCAACTGAATTTACCACAGGTGGCCAGTCAAGCCATAGAAACAGCTGAAGGATGATCAGTGGAAATAAGGAGCACCTGAGCTCAATTTTTAGTGTCGTAGGAAAGGCTGTGAATACTTATGTATGTTATTTTTTTATTTTATTTATTTATTTTATTTTATTTTATTTTTTTCTTACTTTGTCATCGTCATCATGGGCAATTTTGTGTAGAATTGTGATGGAAAAAAATAATTGAATCCATCATGGAATAAGGCTGTAACATAAAATGTGAATACATTCCGGATGTACTGTATAGCTTAGCTCTGGCACCCTTGCATATTTGCTGTTAATTACCTTTCACCTAGAAATGGGGAGGTGGGAGTGTGGAGGTGAAATTAGGCATCCTGCTACTTTGGTAGAGGATTACCAGAGGCGATGTCTCTAATCCCACTCTTATAACTCCCACTGTTTTCTACCCATGATTACAGCGCTTCCTCAGTACTCCCATGCTCCAGTGTCTCAGTCCTTTCACAAAGCTGAATAAATGAGTGTTCAGCCCAGCTTGAAGTGCTAACTGAACACTCATTCTCACTTAAAAGAGGATCCTACAGTTCCTGAGTGCCTGTGCAGATTTTGAATTCTCTTACCAACGCTTTCTTATTAACAAAGATCATTTTTACACAACATCCACCTCTGTAAAAATGGTGTGGTCTGTGTTGTTGGTTTGCAAAAACATAATGTATAAAAGATGAAACAGTATCACACTTCATATCAAAAGCTGTTTTATTCTGGCATTTCAATATTCAATAAGAATAGGTTCTGAGGAAGCATTTTTGATATACTTACTGTTATATATATCACAGCAGTTTTCATTACATTATTTCTCACTGACCAAGAAGTCATGATTATTTGTATTAAAAATACCCCCACTGACACAAAATAACACAATGTTTCATTGATGCAATATTTGGTATGCAGTTCTGTCTCACATAGATATGAAAATGATTAGAGATGTGGTCTGATTTGAAAATGGGTCTTTACACAAAATATGTGAAACCGCTTCCCCTCCTGCCCTATAAAAAGGCTCTCAGAGGCTGCGTTTGGGTAGTGTACCTCTTTATGACTGCTAGACATGCCTCTATGGCTCACCCAAAAGACATTCTTACAAACCCTGAGAGGGGGTGCAGCATTGAGCAAATCCAGGTACTTTTTGGGATCCAACTAGTGTTTGTTTTGGAGGCCTTGTTGCGAGCGCTTCAATCCTACTTAACTGCTGGCGGGATGATGTGGGCAGCCATTGCATATGACAGTCATTCAGTGTGGGATTACATCTGCATGATGTAAGAAACCTCTCTCCCTCACATACACACACACACACACACACAGACACACACACACACACACACACACACTTTCTTTTCATGGTCCAAATTTACCACTCTCTTATCACCACCTGCTTCATTCAAGTAGAACAGTTCTGACTAGTTGAGGCAGAACCTGGAGTCCACAACCTCTCTGAATAAGTGTGGTGTCTGGACACCTCCAGATACTACAGCCCTGGAAGTTGTTGTCCTGTAAGGTGTGAAGCGTTGAATGCCCATTGTCCTATTGCCGGTTCACGGTTTGTCCTTTCTTGGACCACTTGTAGTAGGTACTGACAACTGAATACTGGAAGAGGTTCAGCCAGACTTGGGGGTCCATTCACAATATCTTGCGGCGTGGAACTGAATTTTACTGTTGTGTGTAAAATCAGTCGTTTAACCAATCCAGTGAGTGTGGTAGCTGGACAACACACATGCATCAATCAGTCAATATGAACTGATTATAATCATGCAGTAATTACCATGCAAAATTAATGATCTATATATCGAGTTATATTGTGTACAAGATCTAAAAATGGCCATATCATATCACATCTGTTACGCATCTGTTACCATTTGTGTCGAATGTAATTCCAAATAGAATGTGAGTGGGTTGTGTGTTGGTTTGGTTTCTGGAAGTATGACACATGATATTGTAGAAACATTGTAATTAAAGGTTTCTATTTAAATCTACAGCTTTTACTGTTACAGATAAATACTGATACTTTAACATTATACTCTCTGTTGTATCATAATTATCGCCGTTTCTCTTAAACATACAGAGATATGAGGTTTTTAGTCTTATCGCCCAGCGCTAGTTCAGACCGCTTGGATGTTTTGCTTTTTTTATATTCAGTAATAAAATTGGGTTTGTGATGCTTGTAAAGTACAGTATTGCTCACTCTTCTTTCTGTTCTTGTGCCTTTCTGTCTCTCTCTCTCTCCAGGTGACCCCAAGAATTGGCAGAACAAATCTCTCCCTGGAGATCCAAACTACCTGGTAGGAGCCAACTGCGTGTCCGTGCTTATCGACCACTTCTGAGGAGCCTGTTACTGAATGTGAACGTCTGGATAAAAGAAAGAAAACACTCTTCCCCCTCCACCACACACACACACACACACACTGCCATTTAGGGAGGGGGAATTTTGGCCATGATAAATGAAGGATGACTGTGCTTTGATTCTGTTTACTGTACCCACGGAGACAGGAGGGAGGATGATTTTCTCTGAAGTGCTGTTCTTTTTTCTTCTCAATCTTCTTCTTTTCTTTTTTAAGTGCTTAACAGCTCCAGAGTAAATGAGACACTTTTTAATACCTGATAAACTGCATGTTCTGTGCCACTGAGAATATTCCCACTGTATGCCAAGTTTCAGATTCTCACCATGCACACAAATTTACCTTATTTTTCTCCAGGATTTTCAAAGCTCTTCCACATAGACTTTTGCTATAGACGATAAACGTTCCGCATATTTTTACTATATACAGCGGTATATAGTCTGAAGGTAATATACAGTGGAATAGTGTTCTTTTATGGAATTTTATTACGACTTTTCTGTCAACTGAAGTGGTTACCACAGAACTCTAAACATGAAGATTCACTCAAGGTAGGTGCAGATGGGTATGAGGAAGTGCAAATCGGTGCCTAGCAGGACTGAAGGAGTATGACTGAGGTGCTGGAAATGAGAAAAGAAAAGGCAAGTAAAGGAAGACCATAGACCAGTCATCGTTTCCTAAAGCTACTGGTGTATTTCAATTTGAACTGGTGCTCCTGTTCCCCAGTAGCTCTAACAGTGAAGCCTATGTATTAATGTGGTCAGCTGTCGTGTATAAGTGGACTCAGAGTGAAGCAGGCGACGTTTTCTACGCTGTGGAGATCTATGCATGTCAGACTCAGGTGCCCAGACTCCTGCTATTTTCTATCTCACTCTTTTCTCTTTGTAGCCTCTCTCACTTTCTACTTCACGTGGGTATTTCAGGTGCAGCAAGTCAAAATCCACCCGAGTTTGACTTGCTGGACCTGAAACACACACCTCTGCGTTCTACACCTCTTTCATCTCACCTTCTTACTCCCACTCCTCTCTCACACTCCTGCTAAAGCAGTGATGCCTTATCTGTGGATTTACTTAATGAGACCTCTTCAGTTTTTTTTAAGTTATGATGAAGCCAGATTATTGAAGAATTAAAAAAAAAAGTTGGTTATTCTGCCATTTTGTCAACCCGCTGTATAAGCTAAACCTGGGTTAACACAAGAACAATCAAGGCTAAAATAAATAAATAAATAAAACAAACATGCTCAGTTTACTTGCTATGCACACGATTCCTGACAAAATGGGGGGAAAAAAGAAAAAATTGGCTGTACATAAAGCTAGCATATGGCCTTTGTTCTTGGTTTGTAAATTACTTTTTTATGTCTGTATTTTGTATAAAATTGCCGATAAAATAAAAAAAAATCTTAAAAAAGAAGAAATGAATGCAATGGCAATGGTTATCTTTGTATTCTGGTTATACCCTTGAGCCTTGGAACTAGTGACTTAGCATTAATAATTCCACTTTTTCTACCAATTTATCCTCACTAATGTCTAAATATGAGCATTTTTAACAGTCACCACAACCTTTTTATGCTTCATTTGAAACAGAGGAAAGTGCTTGATTTACGCTCTCAGAAGATTTTTTTTCTGGAAAAGGGTGTGCTCTGGTTCTGTCTCACTTATTATTTGTGATACTGGATGCTGTATTATGTGCTCTGAAATGTATTTTTCTACTAATAGATGAATTATTATGTCACAGTAATATTTTTTTCTTTTAGATAACGGCTTCAGTTGAATATTAGATCTTCACATGTGTGACTTTCCCCTTTTCAACACAATTTTAAGTATACCACTGTATTAATTAATAAAATCATTTTTTAAAATAAATGGTTTGTTCTTGTTTAGTCCATTGGAGTCAATCCTAAATCCTTACTAGTGTGATTACTACTACTAATAATAAATATTTGTTCTTAATTCAATGTAAATGTTATTTATTACACACATATAACATTTAAAGTAATATTTCAAGCCTTTTTGTTGCAATGATTTTACTTATTTATTCAATGATTATTCGTCATTTGATAGTGAAAAAAAATTATACGTAATCAATATATACATATATGACAATTTACCTGTTTAAATGAAATTCTGAACAAAAAAACTTTTCAAGATTTCACTCATCAAAACAAACATTGCAGAAAGTGTGGAATTGCAGTGCTATTGTGAAGGTAGATAAAGGTTACCAGGAACAAAAAATGATTAAATTTTAGACTGATGTGATCAATATTTATTGATCTACACATACAGATGTAGTGTTTCTTAGTATGGTGTTGGATATAACGCAACATGTCCAACGTCTCTGAATGGGGTTGTTGAAGTTCCTAATGGTGACTTGCGATAATCCATCCTGTTTGGCATAACACCGTTGCAGTTGTGCATTGTAATTGGTTGATTCCATCTTCCAACTTCTTTTCCTGATAAGTAAACTTAATTTTTGAAATTGCAGTTAATGATAGTACAATTTATTTCTCTAACTCATTAGATAATTCAAAAGTGAGTGTACTGGATCAGAGTGAAGAGTAAATAAGAACAGAGCAGGGAATGAGGACCTAAATTTGGCACCCTGCTGATGAAATGTTTAAAATAGCTTACGTTCCACGGCCTGCCTGCACGGACTGCAGTGTGATGCAGTTTTACTATGACCAGCAAATGGTCTATATTATACAGTAGACAAGTATTTAGACAGGGAACTAAATTTGAGACTTCTGTTGAATGTCACGCTAAAGTTCAGACTGTCAGCGTGTACTTCACAGAAATGTTGCAGGTTCAGCTATGCTATATAGGCAAAAGTACTGGAACACCTGCTCATTCACTGTTTCTTCCAAACTCAAGACCTTCTATAAGATTCTGGAGTAGTGCTGTAAGGATCTGATTGCATTCAGTGAAAAGAATGTGAATGGGGTGCGAATGTTTTGGCAACAGTTTTATGTTACAGTGATACTAATACACTAGTAACACCCAACCAACCACATGAGGTACTACAGAAACAACTTGATATCCACCTGAAACACCATAGCAACTTCTGGAAAACCATAGCAACTGCATAGCAACCAGCATGCAACACCATACACTCCGTAATGTCAAGAATTTGGATTCAGCATCCAAACTCTCATCACCATTTGAAGTGTTTTTAACCATCTATCACTCTCTACTAAAGTTCCACCAGAGAAAACAAAGTTCTCAATGTTAAGAGTGCATAGAGTTCATGTGTTTCCATCATTGGAAAGATCAGATCATAATCTGGTCCCAGTCCCTGGGTGAATACACTGTGGAAGCCATCCTGTCTGGTTCCTGTTCAAAGAAATCATTGCTCTCTTCTCTCAATGACTTCAGACCAGTGGCCCTCACATCCAACATTATGAAGGTCCTGGAAAGACTTGAGCTGCTACATCTCAAACCTCAGGTCAGCCACTTTCTGGACCCCCTGCACTTTGCTCATCAATAGCAGGGTGTTGTGGATGATGCAGTAATTCACCCACTGTTGAAGGCACACTCCCATCTGGACCAGAACAACAACACCAGTGAGAATTTTTTTGACTTCTCAAGCGCATTTAATACAATCCAACCCCTTATGCTTCAGGAGAAGATGGATAAAATGTATGTGGATAAGTCCATGATAACCTGTCTCATAGGCTTTGTGGGGTGGTGTGTGAAGAACCATTTGCTCCTTAATGTGACCAAGACCAAGGAGATGGTGGTGGACTTCAGAAGGAAGAAGACCACAATCAGGCATGTTACCATCATGGGTCAGAACGTTGAGCTTGTTGAGATGTACAAATACCTGGGTGTCCTGTTTCACAACAAATTGGATGTTGGCCATCTTCTGCAAGTCTGTTCTTAGCAGCAGTCTGCTGGGGAGGCTGCATCAAATCTGGAGATGCAAACATGCTAAACAAACTGATGAGAAGGCTGTCTCTGTTCTCTGTTCACTGGAGAGCTTTGAAGTGGTGGTGGAAAAGATAATGCCCAAAAAACTGACCACTATCCTGGACAACTCTTCGCTCCCACTCCATGACTTACTGGTCAGAAACCTGGGCGGGTTCAGCAACAGACTCAGTCAGCTCCAGTATGGAGCCACACAGGAGGTTGTTTGTACCAACAGTGATTTTATAACTACAGGGACATTAGTAAACACTGAGCCACTAACTGGACAGGCTCACTGAATAGTTGGACTCTTCGATTCACATCTCTTTCCACAGACAATATTCATATCTTCTGCCCATACCGGTTTGCTCAGACACTATACATGTACAAATGAGACAAATATTGCGATGCACACAACATCATGGGTGACATACCAGTGTTCAAATGTGGAAAAATTGTTGGTGCACGTCTTGCTGGTGCATGTGACCAAGACAGAAAGTCTTTGTGAAGTGATGTATCAAGAGCCACGGTATCCAGGGTAATGTCAGCATACCACCAAGATAGACGAACCGCATCCATCATGTTTTTTGTGAAACATCCAATTTTGCTGGATGTTTACAATACTTGACCGTAGTACTATACTATATTAGTGTAGTATACTATAGTAGTGCAGTACAGTAGTACCACACTATATTATTATTATTATTATTATTATTAGTTATGTGTCCTCAGTACTCTTAACCCCTCCCTCTTCTCCAGCTTCAGTGTTTGTGTTTTAGACCTTTCTCAGACTATTTCAGCTGTTTTCTGAGCTGGATTACTCACTGATAGTTGATGATAGGTTGATGGCACTGATGAAATAGGGCACGTCTTGCTGTTTGTTATATGTGTTTTATATATGAAATTTTCTTACACCCTTAATACAGACTGGCTTTGGCATGTCTGTATTAGGGGTGTAAGAAAATATGAATATACTTCCAACAACACAATATTATGTTGTCATATATCAGTATGATATATATTGTGTGTATATTAACAGAGGGCATTACCACCCACAATGGCCACTGCAGTGAGTGCTAATGACTGTGACAATGCACATAAACATACATATTATAAACATACTATATATATATATATATATATATATATATATATATATATATATATATACAAAATACACATTCAACAGTTTTTTGAGTTATTTTTTGCTTTAGTGTGAATAAAGCTTATGAGTCTGATGTCATCTTGGTCGCAATCTTGGTTGACCTACCCTCGGATATAAAAGTGGAGTGTCGTCTTAAGTGTCTAGGAGTGTGGAGCTTTTCCAAATCTCTCGTCACTCTTCAATCCCTCAGTGGACTTATATCACCAACTAGAGATTTTCTGAATCCTCAAAGATCCAAAAATCACTTGCAATCCTTCACACTGCAGTAAAGGAAATGTGTAGTTCTCTGTTCTGGCCAGCAGGTGGGACCAAAAGGCTATTTTAAACCTGAGTGACGTCAACTGCACCTGCAGGTTCACACAACCTGCAGAAACAGCTTGGTGTTAAAATCTGATTCTGTTGTATTAAAAACAGCTGTAGGGTTTTACACTAAATGTGCACAAAAACGTACACTTGTGATGGGAATCGGTTGACTAAACTAACTTCAGAGGTGTGTGTTTCATTGAACATCCAATTAAATGATTCATTGATTCACAAACAGCTACATTCTTAGTGACAAATACTTAACAGAAAGAGGACGTCCACAGGGACAATATATAAGAGGATTTTAAAACGCATATACGATTTTAGTAATTATTGTGTAAACTGTATTACAGCATTTGGCTGCTGCTCTTATCCAGAGAGCACTGGAATCAGGATACACAGGTACTATCATGTGAAAAAGTTAGGACACCCAATTTACGCTATTGACTTTTAACATATTTTTAACCATATGTTAATATATAATCCATATATTTAACCATATGGACAATTGATCTTTATTTTAACTATACTGAGGATGAAGGTGATTAAACTCATGTAACAGAAATGTATGTTTCTTGTGAGGAAAAGTTAGGACACCCCCACAATTATTATTACACAAAATGTCTAAAATTAGAACCAGGTGCAAATTATTATAATAGAGTTTGAGAGTGTTTGAAATGAGGTGGTTTTAGTTAAACTTCAGACATTAGTTTGGTTTGCTTAACCAAACTAGAATCTCAAACCAACTGTACCTCATTCCAAGGTTGTGAATCTCCACTGATTGGTATGTTGGCATGGTTTCTGAGGGAGGGATCTTCACAGAGATCTGCTGATGTGGCTCCACATTTGCACACCTTTGCAGACTACAAGGCAACGTCGTTTCTATGAGCTGTTCTCCTCATTGTTATCTCCAGCACTTGTTCGAATGAGCTTCGGCTCATCGAGGAGAACTGCCACCCGGTAAAGGCAGCAGCTCTCTCATGGATGGTAACGTTACCTGTGTCCTGTCAGCCCTCCACCTCCTCCTCCTCCAGCTCCTCCACCTCACCTGTATGTCCTCTGTGTTGAGGATAACCAGGTGCTAATACTCATATCTCACTTACCCTGACGTTTTGGTGTTTCCTGCTGATCCTACGAGGTTAATGCAGTTAGCACATTTAAAACTCTTCATTTGCGTAATGCTAACCACATGTCAAAGGCAAACACTCATGTCAAACCTCTACAAATTTCAGACAGACTTATGTGTATTCCATATTTAGTTGGAATATTACATATGCATTCATGACGCTAACATATGAATTATAACAAGTAAAACATGGGTGACGTCTGAATGCTGGATATGGTCATTGTCCAGAATCATTACTGGCATGGGGCTACCGGCCTACTCCAAAAGGCTACAGTGGCCTTAGCATACGACCTGCAGCCCTCATCCAGAATCACTAGTATGTGCTGGCTATTAGCCTCCTACTCCATTAGTGCATTGCCGGCAGCCCTTGTCCAGAATTGCAGGTGTGGTGTTAGCATGCTGGCTCTCGGCCACCACATGAATTCCACCCAACGATAGACTATTTTCTGAGATTCTCTACACAGATGAATGTGCATTAATGTGTAATGTAAAACACTATCAAAGACCCATCCAGCTTCCAGAATTTTGCCTAATTTTTAAGAATTTTCTGGAGTTGCTAAAATGGTTATGAGCAGACTGTAAAATTTATTGATGGCCCAGCTCAGAAACATCCCAATCCCACCAGTTAACATGACACTGGTGTTGATCAGCCCAGGTTATAAACTGCTGCTGCTTTTACCTGCTTTAACCATTACAAGCCTGTGGTCGTTAGAGGGCGCCCTTGTGCTCTTCACCAACACCCGTCCTGTGTGTGCGTGTGTGTGTGTGTGTGTGTGTGTGTGTGTGTGTGTGTGTGTGTGTGGCTTTGAACGAGCGCAGGACACACTCCAGCACCTGGCTCAGGCGAACACAGCATCCAGCTCCCTGGAACAACCTGCCCTTCCTCTCCTCTCCTCTCCCCACCTCCTCCTGCCTCCCTCCCTCCTCCTCAGCGCGGGGGGCTGCCTGACTCCCCTCACTGACCGCGGAGAGGAGGAGGAGGCGTGATGGTGCCTGCAGACGCGTTCTGATGGCTCTCCTCTCGTTTCCTCGAAGTAGGCGACGTCGTTTCTACGAGCTGTTCTCTTCGTTTTTATCTCCAGCACTTGTTTGAAGGAGCTTCGGCTCAGCGAAGAGAACCGGCGCCCGGTAAAGGCAGCAGCTCCCTCAGGGATGGTAACGTTACCTGCGTCCTGTCAGCCCTCCACCTCCTCCTCCTCCAGCTCCTCCACCTCGCCTGTATGTCCTCCGTCTCGAGGGTAACTGGGGACTAATACTCGTATCTCACTTACCCTGAAGTTTTGGTGTTTCCTGCTGCTGCGCGGACATGCCTGTGGGGTCGGTGCCCAGGGGTCGCTCCCTGAGCCCCGTGTCTCTGGCCCGCAGCCTCTCCCGCCTGCGGGAGTTCAGGACGCGGACTCGGATCATGCTCTCTCTCGGTGTAGCGCAGATGGTTCTGGGGAGCCTCATACTGGCAGTCAGCTTCGCAGCCCTGGCGCTCACGACCTCCCCCCGGGTCAGGCACTCCTGCCCGTTCTGGGCTGGCTTTTCGGTAAGTTGGTCACGTCAGCGCTGCGCGGTGCAGTTTCCTCCTCGCCTCGTGAAGGAGCGCAGAGCCGGACCGCCGCTCCTCCGCCTCGCGCTTCCCGCCGAATCAGCAGCGCGGGGCGCGCGCACTAGCGCACTTCCCAACGCATGCTAATTTGTTTTTTCAGGTTTTTATCTACTTTCTGTCTGTAATTTCCCCGTTTTTATTGCTTTTCTGACTAAAACATAGGGTGTCTCTGTCTCACTGTCATGTTCCCGACCACTGATTTGTGCTCAGTTAAGTAAAACTCCATCTCAGACTAACTTGGCTGTGCTGTGCGTTTTAAGGTTTTAAGGTAATTAAAGGTGTGACATAGTTACAGTTAATTACAGTAGTGTTCGGATATGATCAAACATGCCCTGCGTTTTGTTTTCAGGTACAGTTGTTGTTTTAACCTCATACTTTCTAAACTGCTTGTCACAGACTTTGAGTCAGAATAATATATGGTGAAGTGTAAGGGGAAAATGAATGAAATCTCCTTTACTTCTGGCCTTGTTGCACACAACTGACCTGGTCTGTGTAATTTACCACAGTTTATTAAAGGCTATGACTGTAAACTGCTTGTTTGGTTTGGGTGGGGATTACCCACACCTAGATTAGGTTCAAATCTGAATCATCCATCACCAGACATAGCGGTTTAGTCCACAGGCCTGGGAAAACACCAGCCTTAAAAGTATTAAACCAGAGGTACTGTTCTAGGTATCTGCATAGCATGTCCATGTGGGACCTGTATGGGTAGCTCAACTGGGAACCAGGTTTTGTCCACAGGTTCCATGTATCTGGTGGGTATCCATATAGGGGTAGTAATGGAACCAGGGTGGGTAAAACATGGGCCCCAACTGGGTTGTCAACAACACACTGTGTCCTAGATGGGACCCAGGTGAGATTGAGTTTGGCTGTGAAACAATAGGTTTGGGATGTAACATTGTACAATATACAACAAATTGTACATTGTAGAGTCCCTGCAACCCAACTAGTTCAGGTTACACCCATGCTGGATGGGTATAGACCTACATCTGCTTAGAGGCCACTTTTTGAAACCTTTATTTATGACATAACCAATCATGGATTTGAAACCAGCCAGAGCGTATTGCCTTTTTTCTGGTGCCATGACCCAGATCAACATCTGTTAAGTCCAGGGGGTTGCTGCGAAGAAAGGAACGTTAGATGAGTGTGAAGAGGAAGTGGAGTTATGAAAGTTTGGGTTGAAGGCAATTGCAGGGGAACTCATGCTTCTGGTATGTAGATAATGTGTAGAGGTGTGTTTATGCCCTTACGGCTTCTTCAGGGGAGGTAAGGGATTATGTCCCACACTGGGACAACGGATAGAACTCCTTTTACTCTATTTTTGTTTAATCACTTAGGAGCAAACAATTAACAGGTATAAGCTAGGAAACACTGTTTATATGTTTACCCTTCTTGACTGTCCTACCACATTTAGGAGATGAGTGTTGTTGGCTGCCTGCCTGAACAGCATCTGGGCTGTCATCCTGCTTTTGGCACACTGAGCACTGAGAGAGAGAGTCGATGTCGTGGCGGGGTGAGGGGTCCCTGAGCAGCCGCTAGGCTCTGCAAGGATAAAACTGCTATTGGCACCAACTAAGTCCCAGCGTGGCTCAACCAAATCTAATATGATTTGAGGCCCCACTCCATGCAGCCTTATCGATGCCTGAGCTGCAGCACTTAGAAGCTCAAGCTGCTTTCTACCTCTCTCAGCTATTCCCCCCACTCTTATCTGTCGTTCACGCTTTTTCACAGCACATTTACTGCGTATTGCTTTTCGGATCACTTCTTCATATGGATTGGGTCCTTGTACTGTCAAGCTTTCTCTTGCATGACAGTTGCAGACTGCCATCATTTTGCAATGGATCATTCAGTGTCTTTGTATCCTGACATTGGGAATAAGTTTCGCCAAACTTGTAAAATACAAAAAAAGCTAATACACGTACTTGAGGTATACATTGAAGTTCTGACTAACCCTGCTTATAATTCCATTCTGGGGCATTTGTTGAACTTTGTGAAGCCACAGCTACAAGCCCTCTGTCTCTTCTCATTACATTTTAAGTGGCTTTAAACAGCATTAAAATGTTTAAAAAGCATTGACCCTGCTGTTCTTTCTGTAAATCTCACATATAGGGATGAAGACTATAGGTCCAAATGTTTAGACACCTGCTCATTCAACGTACACTCATTGTCAAAAAATAGTTCCACCCAGAAGGAATCATCTGATTGCAATACACAACTGCATTCATGTCCTACCGGACTGACATGGAATCATTCCAAATGGCACCACAGCATTTTCAGAGTCCTGCTTTTGGAGGCACCATGGTCAGATCCAAGAGCAATGGTTTGTTGTAACACATCCAGAAAGCCTGGTGTCAGGGTGTCGGGTGCAATTTCATATGATGCCAGATCACCTTTGGTCTTCATTACAGGGAGTTTGAAAATGTGTTAGATGCTATTGGACACACTATAAACACTCCACCCTACTGAGAATATTCATGCTGCAAGAAATAGATTATTGCAGGACACCATCAGGCTTTTTCCACCAAAAGAACTTGTTTCATTCATCCATGTTTTTTTTGGGATGGGGATGCATCACAGAATCTGTCATCAATAAAGGGCATTGCACAGTGTCAGTAAACAAAGTGAGAAAATGGCATGGCATATATGTTGTTACAGACATGTACTAACATACTTTTGGCAATAAGAAGATGTAGTAGCTCCATGCTGAGATATCTGGCATGTTGCTTTATATCTGATGCTATAATGAGAGACACTACTTCTGTATGTGTAGTTCAATATCTCCTACGTCAATCAAAATTTTTAATCATTTATTGTTCCTGGTAATCTTTATCCTCCTTCCCAATGGGATTGCAATCCCACACTTCCTTCTGGTTGCAACTGTTGTTTTTCTTTTCACAATCAGTGTATATTCTGAGTGCAAGCAGTTTAAGTGGAGTTATAACTTTTGGGAGATGGTCTACACCCTGATGTCCTCTCACTCAGCCTATATATCCAATCACTTCCACCACAGCTTTTTGCATTGAACAGCTTTGCACCCTCCACCTCCCCATCAACTCTGTTTGTCTACACAGAAGCCACAAACCATCAGTTTGCCTCCCAGTTACTGTCCCCAGGGGCTTGAGACAACTGGTAAATAGAGAATTTGTCACCTTTTACTAGGCATTGGAATATTCCTAGGAGGATTTGATTGCTTTCAGCAAAACATTGGTGAGGTCAGGTACTGGTGTTAGCTAATTACTGCTGGAACAGGAAAGCCATTCACAACTCCTTCAGTCACGAGGACACAGTTTTACTGCTTTGTTCATTTATACCCATCTAGCCAATGCTTTTAAATGCTTTTATTTGTCTGTGGACACAAGCCCTATACAAGCTATGTGGATACCTGTGTAGCAGTATTCACTAATTTGAATGTGAATGCTTTTATGCTTTTTGGTTGTCTTGTAAAATTCTACTAAAATATTTCTGCAAAATGATTGTTCATGCACCCAAATTTTCCCCCTACACCTTTGTCCCAGAAAGCTAAAGAACATCTCAAAATTTCATCTATATGGTCTGAAAAAAAAGAGCAGTGGTGCGAGAAGTGCATTTTGGGTGCTTAAAAATTTAATGATTGCAACAGTAAATATTTATGAAGCAACACTTCCATGATTTTTTGCCAGAGGTGGGCGGAGTCTAACATCACTTGCATGCGGATCAGGGGGAAAGAAAGGATGCAAGAGCTGGTCCGTTGGGATGAAGGAGTGTGTGTGTGTGTGTGTGTGTGTGTCTGTGTGTGTGTGTGAATATAAACAGTCTGAAGGTTGGAGGTGAAAGGCCAAGTCTTGTGGTGTATGGCTGGAACACTCCTGATAAGACCACCTCTCCCTTGGAGAAAGCCCACTTCACTTATCTCATCAAATTTGATGTTATATGTCTTCTGTAGATTGTCTTGTAAAACCTGGTTCATGGGGCATGGATGGTTGCTTTTGTATGAAAGGGAAACTGAGACAGGATTAGAGCTTCATGCAGTTTTGTGATTCAGTTTATGCCCCTGCGTTGTACAGATCAGTGTGCCAGTGCTACTGTAAACAGACGATGCATTTCCATATTAATAAAAAATATTACATCAACACAAATTTCACTTCACCAAATTTAGGCAATAAGTGTGTTGATGTAAGATGATTTATTCATGTGGAAGCAAATTCAATGCATTCTTTAAATTACACACATACACAATTTGAATATAATGTAAAAGCATAAAGTATTAGCTGTGGCTTGTTTGCATAAGTAGCCCTAAGGTCAGTGCACCGGTACAATGAACCAGCGAATACAGATATCCTTTGGGAATCCTCACACACATGCACACATGCATTTGATAGTTGATAGTGTGCCATATCTCAGTGAGACATGGAAGGGTATGTTCACAGTTTCATTTCACTCACCTGCACACTTCCACATTCTCGGTGAGATTCACATTAGTGAAAGGGTCTGTAAACCCCTATGTGTTGATCCAGCATGTGAATAGAGGTGGTTTCTCTGAACATGGTGCTGCAACTGAGGGATTTTATCCCTCATACAGGAGCTTCGCTCCACTGCTCAGAGCCTGAGGCTGCAGGCCAAATCCATACTCAGAGAGCAGCTAGCCTACAACAGACACATGCTACTGAGCCACCACCAACTGTGCCCTCAGCGTATGAACAGAGAAAGGAGGAGTAGAACAGAAAAGGAATGGATGTGATGTAACATCATGGAAAGGAAAATAGCAAAACAACTGACAGGAAAAGAAAAGGAGCACGATAATGAAAAGAAAAAGGAGTATAACAACTGATGAGAAAGGAAAATGAGCAGAATTACTGACATAAATAGTAAAACAACTGACAGGAGAGGAAAATGAGTACAATTACTGACAGGAATCGGAGTAAAACAACTGACTGGAAAGGAAAAGGAACACAAAAAGTGTCAGGAAAAGAAATAGGGTGACAACTGACAGGAAAACCAATCATGTAACATCTGACATAAAAAGGCATAGCATAACTTCAGAGAGGAAAACCAATAACATATCCACTGACAAGAAAGGAAGGGAAACTAAATAGCACCTATCAGGAAAGGAAAGGATCACAATAACTGAAAAAGACAAAGAATATGGTAACTGATGGAAAAACAATAGCATAACAACTGACTAATTAAGGAATAGCATAACAACTGAAGATGAGCATAAGGATTAACAGGAAAGGCCATGAACAAAAGAGCAGACAGGAAAGGAAAGGATCACATTACCTGACAGAAACAATACAGTAACTGACAGAAAATGAACATAAACACTGGGAAGTGGGGAACATGAGAACTGACAGAAAAAATGATAGGATGACCTCTGCCAGAAATAAACTATAGGATTACAACTGACTGATAATCCAATAGCATAACAACTGACAGGAAAACTTATAGCATAACAACTGACAGGGAAGGGGGGAACAAGAGAACTGACAGAAAAATCGATACGATGACCTCTGCTGGGAAAAAAACTATAACATAACAACTGACTGATAATCCAATAGCATAACAACTGACACAAAAACCAATAGCATAACAACTGACACGAAAACCGATAACATAACAACTGACAGGAAAACTGATAGCATAACAACTGACAGGAAAAAACGACAACATAACAACTGACAGGAAAACTGATAGCATAACAACTGACAGGAAAACCGATAACAACTGACAGGAAAACTGATAGCATAACAACTGACAGGAAACCAGATAGCATAACAAATGACAGGGATGCATGGAAGGGAAACTGAATATGACAACCGTCAAGAAAGTCAATCAGCTTAAGGATTAACAGGGATGGAACTGAGCAGACGGGAAAAGGAAGAAAGGGAAAGAAAAGGTGTATAATGACTGACAAGAAAGGAAATATCTGACACAGACAGTAAAGAAGGGACACATAACAGGCAGGAAAACGAATGCTACAGAAAAGGGAAAACAGCATTTTTCAGTTTTACTGGATAGAAATTTTACTGGATTCACAACAGAATGGGAAGGATATTGTAATGCAACAAAAAGGAAATGAAACTGGAACTCTGCCTTTCTTTCCCCTCCTCTCTCTTTTACTAAATGATTCCATCTCTCCATCTCAGCTGGAACATCAGTCAAACATAAAGAAGCTGCACACCATCAGTGTCCTCAGCAGGGAGGCTAGGGCAGATCGAGGAGGGGGGTGTTGGCAGCATGTGAGCGTATGTAGGGTTTGCACCCATTTATTAGTATTCTAAAGGGATAGGTCGGTGTGTGTGTGTGTGTGTGTGTGCATGTGTGCGCGTGTGTGTAGCAGCCATTTTATGTTTGACCATGTGTCCATGAGCCATGAACACAATCTCCTTTGTTTTAACCCCTAAACTGCAGATCAGTCTTTTAACTGCACACCTTATTAGTTTCACTGGTCTAGTGGTTATAAATGTGTCCATAGCAGATGAGTGAATAATAAAGCTGTGATTTCAGAAGTTAAGGCAGATTCAGGTCAGGTAAGGAACAATATGCGCAGTTTCATCCCTGAGCTTAAAAATAGTCTGGTTGCACACACCTGCCCAGACACAGCTAATTACCAACAGATTGAGAAAACTATTGATGGGGGCAGAAAGATGGCAGGGAGGTGGCAGAACGCTTGCAGCTCTAAATAGTATTTAGCAGCCGTGTGTGAAATAATGTCCATTTCACATTTCATGTGCACTTCTGGGTGGCGCTCATTAACCCCTTCAGTTTTCTTAAACACTGTAGCTGCATTCCAAATCTAGGCTGCAGGGCAAGACCTAGTGTATGCATTCAACTACTTAAGTTGACCCTATTGCTGGATGTGCAAATGATGTGCAAATGCACACACAGCTTGCCTGGTCCCTGTAGGGAGGTACTGCCAATTGAATAAGACCCCGTGGAGCAGATTAACAAATATGAACCAATTGGCGACATGCCAGGCATGGACTAGCAGGGTATAATGCCCCTTAGTGTTGAACTGTAAAGCAATGGAACTGTGGTATCAGGAATTATTAAGGATGAGTTGGGGATAGTATGACCTCACTACCTCTCTTTTGACTGAATGCAATCAAATCATCACGGCAATGCTCCAAATTCTAAAACCTTTCCCTGGACAATAGAGACTCCAACAAAAGCAGGAAGAGCAAGTGTCCAAACACTAGACATTAGGCTTATTATTCATCAACTACAAAGAAAACAATGCACAGTGATTGAGTCATTATTAGGTTATATGAGGGGAATGGAAGTCAGTGTAGTTTAAATACTTAGTGTGTAAATCCATGACTGCTTTTCTATTAGGCTAATGTAGGTCTTGTAGGAATGAAATGTTGTACATCTTGTGGTCTGTTCTTTGGCTGAACTGACTTTGACAGCCTGACCTGGCCATTGTTGGCAGTTGTTTTAAATGTTCTCCACTTGGAAATGATTTTATATAGATTTTATAGATTTCTAATTGTGTTGAGATCATCACATGCATTTAGAATCTTCTTTCTGAAGTCCTTAAACCTTCTTTGGATCTGACCTTACTTCAATAATCAAGGGCAAACCAAACTAATGTTTAATGACATTTAAATGAGACGGGCTCCTTCAAAATCTTCTCTAACAGTTGTCTAATCTTTTGAAGCTGATGTTCTGCACCTGGTTCTAATTTTAGGTGTTCTAACTTTTTCTTCACAAGAAAATTGCCTTTCAAAGAATTACGTTTTACAAAAGGTTTCTAAGATATTTCACTGTGTTTAGTTATTTCACCTCAATCTCTTAATATAAACAAAATCAAGGTCATATATCCATATGTTTAAATGCTTACTATAGTAATGCAAACACGATACAGTACCTGGATTGTTGTTGTTGTTGTTGTTGTTGTTGTTGTTGTTGTTGTTGTTGTTGGTGGTGGTGGTGGTGGTGGTGTATGTGTGTGTGTGTGTGTGTGTGTGTGTGTGTGTGTGTGTGTGTGTGTGCATACTGCAGGCTTCTCTCTGACTGGGAGCAGAAAAGCAGGCCACATCATGCTCTTCAGAAGCGTTCACTTAAAGAGGATCATGCTCAGGAGCTCTTCAGTGCATGCTGCCTCCCTGTAAGCACATGTGAGGAAAGCGTGTGTGTATACAGACTGCCATCTTCCCCTCATTACAGCCCGAGAAGTCAGCGCTGTGCTCCACTTTGAAAGAGAGTTATATATTCACACACACAGAGACACACAGACGTTACACCCCATTCAAGGATAAACACTCTCATGGGCATATGTGCCGGCATAAATAGCTGGGGTGGTGTTTGTGCTGTTGCAGTGTACTCACACACTTCTGTGTACACACACATACACGGATTTATTTTATGTTGTCCTACATTATAATACTTTAAAACACTTTTACTTTATTCAGATTAGTTTTGGAGACTTGCAGATAGTTCTGTACCAGTATTGGCTCTAAACTATATAAACAAAGGTATCGGGTCACCTGCTCATTCACTGTTTCTTAATTTTGATTAATTCATAGAAATATTCTTGCTTTTTGTCCACATGAATGTAAATGTGCACATACATCTATGTGCTACATGTGTTACTGGAAGCTTCCACTAGAGGGCAGACCAGAGAATACTGACCAGGTTTCCACATCGACTATTAAAATAGTACTGATCTCTCGCTATTGGTTCTGACAAGCATATTAGTCACAATGATTTTCTTTAAAACCTTTCTGCATTTGGATGCTGCTGAGTACCAGCAGTGCCCCCTAGCAGTTTGGGGTGTACTGCACCTCATGCACACGTGTTCATTCCTGAGGATGAAGGTGCAGCAAATGGATGCTGAATACACATGGCAGCAATGATGTATACACATAGTTAACAACAAGTATGTTTTAGTCCTAGTAAGGTGTGAGTACAAGATGGTTTATTTGGGGCCACAGTTTAGTAAAGGGTAAGAACAATTTAGTAAGTGTAGGAGCAATTTTGTGGGATGTTTTTTGGCAGTTTTCTAAACTGGATTATTCACTGATAATTCACCACACAATGACCACCACCATGGATAGACAGAGTGAGCTTCCTAGTTTTCTATTATATGTGTCATATCTGTAGGTTTCTCTGATCCTGAGTTCTGAAGCTTAATCAAATGGCATGTAACTGCCTGCAACCTTTTTGTAACAAATTATATTCAGAACAGGGGCACAGGTTCTGAAAACTGAACTGTCCAGGTGAAAACAGAACAGTTGGCAACCCTCCAGGAACAAGATCTTATTAAGTTGTTCCCACACCTTTACTGGCTTATTTTTTATTTATGAAGGATGTCCCCAGTGGGGCTGCATCGCTATTCTTTCTTACTGGTATTTTTTCGTACACTGTGGTGATTTGATTATTTCATCATGTGAATGTCATTTGTTCATGCTTACTATAGTTATGCCACAAAACACTTCCCACCAAAAGAAAATGTATAAAAGCTGGTATTATTATTTGGATTTTAGGCCTAGCGAGTTAGGTAGAGTTGGCACTATCTTGAGGATTAGGTGTCGGTATCATTAAGGGAGAAGTGGTATTGATGCATTCCTGATTGTGGTGGTTGTGCCACACGTGTCACCATCCCAGCATCCCAAGCCATGTGCTGAGATGCTGCACTCTTCCACAATTCCCCTTCTACCACATGGATAATTTTCATCGATGACAGTGTTGTATGTGAGTGGCGGAGACAGGAGATAGAGAGAGTACTGAACCAAGCTTACTCCAGTTAAACACTCTATCTTTGTTCCTCTCTTTCTCTCTCTCAATATAGACTATATATCCAGATGTTTGTGGACACCCCTTGTAATGAATGCATTCAGCTACTTTAAGTTGCCCCCATGACACAAACTTGCAATTGCACAGCTTGTCTAGTCCCTCAGTCGCTCAGCCTAGTGCAGGGAGGATCAGAACATTAACCTGTTCCACACTGGCAGAACACTGCCCCCGTTCAGTACAGTGAGGATCAGAACACAGCAGAGCTAGCAGATGCCACGAACAGTTCAGAAGGTGAACTATGATAGAATGGCCAGATATCTGAAGTGATTTCCTCTATGTGTAAAATGTTCCTAATAAATTACATTCCATTCAATTGTAGGTACCAGTACTGGTACCATAATGGTTCAAATGTGAACAATACCCAGCTCCAACAATTGGCACTATGCTTAGAGGGATATAAAGCCCCCCAGCATTGAGCTGTGGAGCAGTGGAACCGTGTTCTCTGGAATCATTGCTTCATCATTGGGAAGTTGGGGATGAGGTAGGCTGGGGATCATCAAACATCCTGACTTCACTAAAGCTCATCAATGAAGGCAATCAAATCCTCACAGCATTTCTCCACAATCTAGTAAAAATCTTAATCTCAAAAGTATTGTGTTTAATCTCCCTCTAAACACAATAAAGCTGTGCAAAATCTCTCCCCCTGCTTTGCTCTCTTTGTCTGCATGCATAATACAGAGCTCTTCATCTAAGGACCATCACCTTCAACTGCTCTCTGTTATCTCGCCATCAAAGTAGACCTCAGAAGCCACAAACACATTTGCTGCTCTTTGAGTTAGAGGATAGCTGCTGGTCAGTTATTGTATTCAGCTTCCAGAGGGTGTGTGTAGGCATGCGTGTAGGCTTTTTACAACTGTTTGTAAGATTACATGAAAGGCTGGTGTGGATCCACCCCATTCTGGAGCTGATGTTTAAACATAATGAGTTTACAGACTCACAACAGATTTGATGTGCCTGGGTGCGTGTCCTCATTAGAATAGCAAAACAAGGAAAGGTCTTTATGAAAACATCAAATGTGAAAATATATGATTCCCCCATATATATATATATCATATATGCAGATATATATTGGTCAAATATTTACATAAACAATACATATCAGTCAAAACACATTTTCTCCATGGTTTGAACCCTATTCATTTTTTTTTTTATTTTTAGTTATTTTTTTTTGGATGAACAGACCAACAGAAACGCTTTTACATTTATATTATTTTTGCCCTCTCTTGTAGTCACCATTTTGGAGATACATGTTTTTCATTGGACAGCAATGATATATGTTTCCATACAATCACATATAAGGACATAAATGACAGTGACTTATATGTCCAAATAAGAAACTTCATATATAAACTAAGAGCTTTTTAAAACAATGTATCAAAACGTTTTATTCCTTGTATTTCATGCATTATTTGGAAATTAGAGTACTGCTGTGAGGATTTGATTGCATTTAGGAACAAGAGAGTTAGTGAGTTCAGGATGTTGAATGATCACCACTCTACCTCATCCCCAACTGCCCAACTTATCCCAAAGGTACGGCTGGAGCTCCATTACTCCACAGAACACAATTCCACTGCTCCATAGCTCAGTGCTGGGGGGCTTTAGATCCCTCTAGCCCACACCTGGCATTATTCATGGTACCAATAAATTCACGTTTGTTTATCTCCAGAGAGTTACAGTAAGTACTGGTCACAGTAATGCTGATATACCATATGTACAAATGTTTGTGAACACCTCTGATTTCCTGACCTTACCCTCTTTTCACTGAATGCAATCAATCAGATCTTGACAGCAATGATTTGAATTCTAGTAGAATCAGTAGAGACAGTTACTCCAAAGTGCAGGATAAGCTCTTTTTCTGACTGAGCATTGAGTCCCAATACTTTTGTCCATGTGCGATCACATGCAGACATGTATTTGTTTGGGGGAGGGTGAATAGGGGACATGCGGAGGAAGTGAGTAGGAGGTCTGCTTAAGTCTCCAGATGAAACGGAACCCGTCTCAGGCCTCTAATCCATCACAGCTTTTTTCCTACCGATGCCTCCCCACATTAAAACAGGCCAAATAAAAACACTGTGTCCTCACACTCTGCTAAATAAAAACAATGTCGCTTCCCACAATGTTCGGTAAACCAGCGAAAAACATCAGTTCCTCCCCTTTAATCAAGTGACTTCATTGCGGTTGCTCGAGTTTACAGTACACATTCATCTTGCATCTGAATGGAAGAGAGAGAGAGAGACGCTATCAGACCATTGGTTTTGATGTGCCTTCATACATTAACACACTATCATTGGCTCTGATGAAGCACTAGTGGTCTTAATAACGTGTTTGGTACAGAGCTGTCTAGTCTTTGAAGCCCAGCTTATGTGTAGTGTCTAGAATGATGGCGTTGGCCAGAATTCAGGATGTGTCTCTTTTGTTGAGCTTTGAAACCGTCTGCCATCACACTACTACTGTTGGCTCTTTGTGTGTGTGTGTGTGTGGGGGGGGGTAGCAGAGTCATTGTGTGAAGATCATCTGCTTTTGATTGGCTGGACGGTGGAAGGGGGCGTGAGCAAAGCCTCATGGGACCCGGACAGCCAAGCCAAAGATGTGAAACAGAGAGAAAGATATGTGGAATGAAAGGAAGTCACAACAGAATTGGAAGGGTCAGCAGGCCAGACACGAGAGAACTGATTCTCCACACCTTTAATAGATGCCGCAGCCTCAGACTGACTTATGGCTGCAACCAGGAAAATAATTCAAATGCCATTCAAATATTTGCTTTTTCTGAGCCCCGGGTGGAGGATGGCACTAGTAGCGAGCTTGAACTGTTGCTTTGATCATAATAGAATGGAAATGGGTTATTTTGTTTGCTTCAGACTGGGGTTTTGCACGACATGTCCAAATGTTTGTGGACACCCCCTTTAATGAATGCATTCAGCTACTTTGAGATGCAACCATAGCTGACACAGATGTGCAAATGCACACTCAGCTTGTCTTGCATGAACAGATTGGAGCATGCACAGATTGGCACCATGCCTAATGCCAGGTGTGGGATAGAGGAGCATAAACTCTAATACCCTTAATTTCAGAGGTAGCAGTGAATGGGCAGGTGTCTTCATACTCCTGTCCACATAGTGTTTGTGTTTCCTGAGTACCCGAGTCTCCTGAGAATCTACTCCCATGTGTTGCTTCTTGCTGCTTTCCAGGCTCTTAATTCTGCCAGAGAAGATGTCAATCTCTGAATGAGGAAATTGCAACTCTTACCGCCATCCTCAGCTTGAGCTGGATGTTATTACCCCTGCGTATTCAGCCAAGGTGAGGAATTTAGCAGGTCTAATCTTAGCGCAGGTGCAGGCTAATTGAATGTGGCGTCCTCTGAACGACTGGAGTGGGTTTCAGTAAATGAAATGAGAAAATCGGCATGTTAATTGTGCCCCTCAATCCATTGTCATTTTTGGGAGCAATCAGAGCTTGGCAGTTCTGGACCATCAGAGAGCCATGGGCCTTTTGATAAAACAAGAAGCTATTTGCACTTCAGAAACTTCAAAACAAGGTCCACCCACAAAGCAAAAAACCCTGAATGCCCTATATTACCCTATACCCAATGTATTACCCTATACTAGCCATATATTATCCTATACCCATTTACTGCCTTATATTACCCTTTACTCTCTATACTACTCTATACTACTATTCTATACTATACTCCTGATACTGCCATATACTCTCATATAGTATCCTGTAGAGTCCTATACTTCTCTAAACTCCTTATAATACCCCATAGTATACTATATTATTGTACTATCATATGCACAATATGCTACTCTATACCACCCTATATTATTCTATGCTCCCTATAGTATGATATACAACCTAATACTTCTTATATTCCCTATACTACCCTATATTCCGTATACTGCCTATACTACCATATTGTACCATATACTCTGCACTAGTGATAAGGCTGTGTAATGCAACAATGCTTTTCTTATCAGCTGGTATGGATGGCTGGTAACTGGAAATAATGGATGGCCCCATCACGACACACAGGTTATCTGGGCTTGCCTCCCACACCAGAACTGTCTGGTGCATTTGCACTCTCAGATGTACGGTGGATGTCTTTGAGGTGGCACAGAGATTTCAGCTCTCGTCGAATAGCCACTGCTTGTCTGGCCTGGTGCCTCTGACCAGCAAATAACATAACTATAAAGAAAGACTGCAAACATCTGTAAAGATGATTCTGCTAAAAGCAAAGACTTAGACAAATCTCTCCATTGCGCTTGCTTTGATGCTGCTCCAAATCACGGTCATCAACATAATCTAAAGGTTCTCTACAGAACTGCATTATTTGGAAACACAACATATTTTGTTGTTTTTCTGCGAAAAGTTTGTAATTGCGCATAACATTTGTGAAATGTTTTTTAATGGAAACCAAGCTACAGACTCTCCCTGTAACACGCCATTGCTCAGTGCGGTTTTGTTAACGTTAATGAGCTGTGGATGTGTTCTAATAAACATTCATTCAGCTCTGTCTAAACTTTGATTAGTGATTTATTGTCCAGAGGTGGAAATGTGAGCTGACGAGTACCCGCTGTGGTTTGGGGGATTTATCTATGCGAATTAGGATCTTTTTGCATGCTAAGTGGCAAATGAGAGGGTTGCCTGAGAGAAAAGGCCGTGATGGGAGTTGCTCATTTCCTGTGTTGGGTAAATTGCCTTTTACAGGCGCTGAATATAGAATGTGATTAAAGATGAAGGAGTGTGGAGGGTTGGGGCACTTTTAATAATGGCTCCTCCAATATCTGTAAATTGACAAATATTCAGAAATGACGCATGGCTGAATCTCTTGCTGTGGAGTGTATTAAAAATAGGCAGAAAGGCTCTGTTTTAAGGATGATAGTATGCTTTTCGAGAAGAAGTGGTGTTTATAGGTCACACTGAGAGGTTTAAAACATATTTTCCTTCTTTTGTCTGGACAAATCAGCTCAGTGGACAGAAACAAACTCATGAAGCGCTGCTGAAACGCTTACATTTTTTGTCCAAATGTTTGTGGACACCTCTTCTAATGAGTGCATTCATCTATTTTAAAGCAGAAATACACTCAACCACTGGCCAAGATCTTGCAAACACATAGTCCTTCTGTACAAACTCAATGTGTGTTCTTATGTTACTGTGGTAGTTAAAAACTGCACTCGGGCTAAAGAAGGACAAATCAAATCAAGCTGGTCCACCATAACAAAAGACTGGAAACTAATGGCAGTACAAGACAATTTGGCTCTCAATGTAGCACCTTTAGTGGCAATGCAGCTTGCTTTTGTGTTGTATTATTAAATAAAATATGACAAAATAGTACGAAAATAGTAAAATAGTACAAAAAAGACACTGACTGAAGCATCTCGGGTACTACTGAGTCTAGACTGTTAAGTCATTCTCTGTAAGGTTATGACTTTGGCAAGGGCCAAATTATGATGGCAAGACTACTGGATCAGAACATCTCCAGAACATCAGACAGGTCTTGTGGGGTGTCTGCAGTGGTCAGAACCTACCAAAAGTGCTCCTGCAAAGGATTCAGGATGACCCTGGGTCATGGGCACCTGAGGCTCACTGATGCTTGTGGTGGTCCCCTCTCACAACTTATAGGATTTAAAGGATCTGCTGCAGATCCTTCCAGATACCACAGGACACCTTCAGAGGTCTTGTGGTGTCCATTCCTCCAATGGTCAGATCTGGTGCAATTCTTATGGTTGATTGGTGTCCAGTCAATAATGAGATTTGCTGATTTCCTCATATTTTGTTCCTAATCTCAATTCCATACAATTCCCCTAAAATAATACAAGATCTTTTAAAGTCTGTCTCAGTCATTAATCTTTCATGCCATGCCCTCGTTTTTGTGTGCTTCCAGAATTCGCGGCGTGTTGCGAACTCCCTGGTGATCCCACAAGCTGTTCAGGTGTCTGCGGTCAGCAGTAATTCACTATTATTGTGCTTTTCTTCATTATAAACGAGCTCATTTTTCCTATCATTTTAGCTGCTCTTCTCAAGGGAGTCTGGCTCCTCCAGCTAAGCTAACATTCCCCTCATCTCTCATCTCTCATTGTGAGGATCACATTTTTTTCCCCTCTCCAAAACAGGCCATTGAGGGCTACTGAAATAGTGGCCACTGGACTGGATTTGGCCCACAATTGCATTCTGAGATAACAGGAACAGGAGTTTTATACCGTGCTCAGATGGATGAACTGCACATGGACTGCATTGCCTTGGCTCATTTCACAGATGACATTTCAGCCAAAAAAGTTTGGTACACTGTCGACCTCTGAAGTTATGCTTCATGCCAATATTACGAACTCCAGGGCTAAGCAGTTTTTCCTCAGTGGAAAAATTCAGTTTTGAAAGATCATGGTTGTTCTGTTCTGCAATAAACCAACAGACTTGTGTACATTTTGTGCAACAAAGCTGTTTAACTGTTTCCACATTAGGTTCATCGGTCTTCGCTCATACCTGTAAGCTACAGCACACCACATATTCTCCACGGGACTGTATGCACCGAACCATGACCCCCATATCGTGATGGTTCGGGAAAAATACACGTACCGTTACACCTCATTAACTAATAGAGTGCAACAAAGGAATATTTTGATAGTCCAAAGTCACCAGAATAATCAATCTGCAGTACACATCTGTCTGAACCATCCCAGTTAACACAAAGAACACATGATTATGCATGATAATTACCAACTAATCGACTAGCAGCTTACGTTGCTTATTTCGTCCCAAGTCGTCTCTTTGTGTGTGTGCGTGTCAGGCAACTCGTGGGCATGGGCCACTTGGTGGGCATGTACAAATTCCAGCTTTCAAAACAAAAAATATATGTATCAACATTTTGTTCCTAAAATTGTTATTGATTTATTTGTTTTTTTAAATCATCATATAAAATGGGAAAATGAGCCTCTTTCATGTTCAGAACCATACTGTTGAGAATTGAAGCAAAATGCCAGTAGCAACTGAAAGTTCAAAGAGCAGAAGCTGGGAGCCTCAAGCCCCATGTATATAATTGGTCAAAAGAATTTGTCCTAACCAATTTTTTAGATTGTCACTTGACCATGATATAAAATTTAGAACATCTCAACTCGATTTCTTGCTCTGTTGCCCGTTAGCGTTAAGGCAGGGTAACAGGGTAAGCCTTTTTCACACATGGAATTCTGGACCAAGGTCTGAATCAAGGTTCAATTTATGTCACATTGTAAACATTTAGTCCAGTTAGTGCTGGTTTAACGCTGCAGGTTAGCGACACACTAAAGAACTACGTCCTATCCCCATCACCTACGTGGAATGTGTCTCCCACATCTGACACTGGTGTGTTGTCAATGTGGTCAGCTTTGCTTTTCCTGGTGTTTTACCTGACCAGAATTTGTCAAATCATCATTAGATTCTTGTTGTTTGTGTATAAAAAAGGGTAATTACAGTTAAAATTTTGAGCATGGTTCATTGCACCCATACAGCTGTGTGATGCATGTGCACATGAAGTTTGATTTTGGTCATCTTCTTTGTGATGATCGTCTGTCTCAACATCCTGTAATTGATCCGAAAGTCTGAACCTTCAAAAGGGACCAGACAATGTTGCAGTTGCTCCAAGACCACCTCTTTAGGTCGGACCAAATTGAAAGGTCCTAAAATCTGGACCAAACCCCCTGAAAGCCCCCTCGATTTGTTGTTACATTTCTGTTAGCTCCATTATCCTAACAGCTCTAGTACTAAACTAAGGAATCAAACTCCAAATGTGTCTTGACTGATTCCAATATTCTGGAGAAATGTGTGTAAATAATTTTTGCCTTGCCTTTAATTCCAGCTTTCCCCACACCTGATCCAGCTAATGGAGGTCGCCAGGAGCATCAGAATATTAGGACCAGGTGTTGCTGATCACATTATCTTCGCTCCAGCCTGATGCTCAGGCTCAGAGTATTACATTTGCCTATTTACAAGCCTCAGACAACTATAGGGCTTACCCTAGTAAAATAGTGTCCCCTGTGCCATGTCTAGAATGCTCTCTGCATAAAATGCTCTGAGCAAATAATCAGAGTTTATGTGCATAACCCCTTACAGTTACTGCAGGATTAGGAGTTTTACAAGCTTCTCCTCCTCAATGCAGCCCGTATTTTATGAATAATGACAGCAAATCAGAGATGTATTCTAATATATACGGAGCATGGCAGAGTGCCCAGCGCATAAATATGAACCAAACCAGCTTCAGACAGAAAAGATGAGGGGTTCAGGATAGCTAGAGCTGAGCAGCGGGGCCGTAATCAGACCAGCCATAGTGGTTAACCACACTCACACCGCATTAGCCGCTATTACGCAAACTGTCCGTCAAGACTGTCAGTGCATCCTGTGGTCTTACACTCCTGTCGGTCCACGTGAGGAGTGTGAGGATAGTGCTGTGAAAACAACACAAGTCTGATATCTCTGTGGTGATTGACAATGTTATCCACCAACTGTAAGCCCAACATTTCTGTGCATAAACTGTGCTTAACAAGTTTGCCACATAAAGCCCCTGTTTACTGGTTTTAAACATCTACAATGATATGTTTATACCAAAGATATGCAACAGAATAAGCATTTACAATGTATATATTTAATATATAATTATACATTGATCAGTCATTACATCATGTTTCTACACTTTTAGTAAACTTCACTGACCAGGAGCTTCGGGGAGGAGTTTTGTAATTATAGACCGTAGTCCGTCTGTTTCTCTGCATGCTTTTGTAGCCTCCTTTTACCCTGATCTTCAGTGGTCAGGCCCCCACTTGACCACCACAGAGTAGGTATTATGTGGGTGGTCAGATATTCTTAGCAGTGAACTGTGCACTCTATTAGATACTCCGACCAAGTTGTTCCGTCCTGTAGATGTAAAGTCAGAGACAGAAGCTCATCTGTTACTGCACAGTTTGTGTTGGTTCTTCATCAGTGCTAACAGGACACTATTGGCTGGATATGTCTGGTTTGTGGCCTGTTCGCAGGCCACCAGTGACACTAAGAGGTTTGAACACTCCAGCAACACTGCCCTGTCTGATGCACATGTACCTGTTAACACATTAACAGACCACCAGCATGTCAGTGTCACTGCAGTGCTGACAATGACTTACCACCCACATAATACCTGATTTGTGGTGGTCCTATGGGGTCCTGACCATAGAAGAAAAGTAGTAAATTGCTCTACAAATCTTGAGCAGCAGCCATTCAGAGCTGCAAGGGCATGTCAGATAGATTGGCAGACAGAATGTTTGGCAGAGCAATGCTGCTAACTGTGCAGACAAGATCAGCCCATGAATCTGGTGGTATTTTTATTATTATACCTGTTTTTTTGGACATCAGTTCCATCTAAATGCAGAATGTCTCATTTCAAGAGCTAAGCTCCAGCCTCACTGGTGCAGTTGTGTTTGTGGAAATGTTCGAAACAGAAGATTTTAATGCTGTTTTTATAAAAAAAATAAAAATAAAAAAAAATAAAGTAAAAGACACATCAGTGTATGTTGAACAAGAAGCTTCAACTATCTCAAAGATTTCATTAACACGTCAACTAGCTTGGAGCTTTCACTAGCACACAGAGCTTAACAAAGAGCTTTCACCAGCACACAGAGCTAAACGAGGACCTGAACAGCTTAAAAAACTATAAACGAGCAAGCATGTAACCAATATGTAATGTAAACCTTGATTAGAGGGCCAAATTGAGTCCCACCCAAATTACAGATGGACTCTAGATTGAATAACTTGCTCCACAGAAAAGACCATCATATATATTTTTTTTCATTTCAAATTAACAAATGAAGTAAATTATTTACAAATCTATATATAATAGAGGAGTTGGGTAGACAGGGGGGGATGTTAGATGAGGCTAAACGCCAAACAAAACCAGGCTTACCCTTCTGTATTTCCACTAGAACTAGAACATCAAAACACTGGTGATGGTGAGGAGCTAGTGGATTAGTTATGGTGTTGCATTCCTGTAGTTTTTGAGATAGCAACACCCAGGGGCATCACCTGGCCTGGGCTTCTGAACTATAAGTGTTTTTTATGAAACCCATAAGGATAGAATGAGACCCCCCACCTCAGACTATAAACTGAAAATGAAAATGACCGAACAAACACAACCTGTTATAGGTGTACCATAAATTAATGGTTATTGTATCATGTACATTTGCTGAATGCAAAATTTTGTAGAAAGCCTTTTCTGGACCGTAGAGACATTTATTCTAACACAACCAGAATAAAGTCTTTAATACCCTTGATTTCATAAGTAACAATGAATGAGCAGGTGTCCCAATACTTTTGTCCATGTAATGAATGTATTGGTCAAGGAAAGGGCAATTTTGCAATCACCTGACTGTACCGCACAGACAGGCTGTTTCTGAGCTCTGATCTGAGACAGAGCTGTCTGAGTGCTCCCTACAGACTGGGCATCATTAAGCCACAGGCCGGTGCAGACCTATGGCCAGATTCTGCTGATCAAACAGAACACAACACACACACATACACACACACATCCATGGCTTTGAAGACTGACTCAGAAAAACAGAGGCCAATCGAGATGGTGGTTACTGTTCTGAACACACTCCTGCTCAGTCAGAATGTGTCGAGTATACCGTTTGATTAGAAATACTGGCCTGGAATATTGAGAGACACAGTGGCCACTGTTCTAATGTGGACCCAAATGGTTCCTGAGGTCATGCCGTACCATTTAGACTATGTGGCAGAATCAGGACCAAGTACATGGCATCACATAACAATGCAACATTTTTGTCACTGGATGTGTCCAATCTCATGTAAATAAGGCTAAACTTAATTTCTGTCAGTTATCAAATATGTTTAGGTTTCAACACCAACAGTAGCTGTAAAAAATATTAAATCCTCATCACGCCAAAGTTTTGTTATTTACTCTCATACAACGATTACAAGGATAATGTAACCCATTTTCAGCTGTTTCAAATATCAGACACTTTGCGTTCTTGTTCAATTCATCTCTCTCTCTTTCCTGATTGAGTTGAGGAAATTCTAAGGAATTCCCAATTTCTCATCTTGATTTGAGTTGAGATTAAACCACCCAATTCCAAATGCATTAAAATGCCTGGTTCTGGATTGGGACAGCACTAATATCTCCGGATCTTGCAGCAAAAGGGTATGCAAATGGAGCCAATCAGTGGACCCCTGCATCTTTAAACCCTCTCCAGGGTTCTGTGGCCCCAAGTACAGTTAGCTAACCGTGCTGAAATAAACGGACTCAGCATGTTTTATTGGCATTCCATGCTGAACCGTATCCGTGTGGAAAAACCATCGGAAGAGTTAGTCTCCATGGTCCGAACCATTCAGTGGAAAAGAGGACCAGGGTGTGTATCTGTGTGGCAAATCTATTCCCCATCTATTTATTCTGTGCTCTCCATCAAATAGTAGCTTGAGCTGGAGCATTTAAACAGCTGTCCTGTATAATTATTAGCTCTGGGGTACGAGCCAGAATTGCTGTGAGCAGGATGTTTAGGAATAGCCTGGGGTTGAAGAAGCTTTAGGGAGGGGATAAAATGTGCACCTCAGACAGTGTAAAGCTAGATTCTTGTAGTACGTACACACACACACACACACACACACACACACACACACACACAGACATACACACCTGACCTTTGGACTCCAGCCGGTAGACACACAATTAGACCACCCAGACTGAACCTGCAACAAAAGCAGTTCACAGTGTGTGTGTGTGTGTGTGTGTGTGTGTGTGTGTGTGTGTGTGTGTGTGTGTTGCATATGTCAGCTTATTAGTGTTGTCTCAGTCCAGTTCAAGACTTTAATAGTGAGGATCTGCCGCTGCACAGTCCAATTTTGTGTTTGACATAAATACACCATAAAGACAAAAGTATTGGGACATTTGCTCATTCATTCTTACCTCCAAAAGCAAGGGTATCCTTACCTAACGAAGTCGATGCTTTCAGTTCACTCCCAGTTCAGCAGTATACTCTGAAAGCCTTTTTACAGGTCATTTTAATTTCATTTGTTCTCTATCACACTCTATCGCAGACCTAGTGTCTAATCAGATTATACCTGTAGTCGTTTATATACTGTCTGAGACACAACTTCATGCTGAGTTTTGCAGCAATTGTAAACATAAACTACAGTCATGTCCTGCTAGTTCAGGGAATAAAACCAGCAACCTTCCAGTCTCAAGGCTGGTTTCCTAACCACTAGGCCATGGCCACCCCAACAATTTAACATTGTAATATATATTTTAATATATATTTGTAATAAATATGGGTTCTGTTCCAGTTGTTGAACCTAATTTTGAACTGGTCAGCATATTTCCACCGACAAAAATAGGGTCCAAAATCTGAAAAGTTTGTTTGCAGCAGGAAGCAGCAATAGCTTTTCAGCACAAAACCCTATGAATGTGTTTAGTTGTACAGGAACAAGGAGCTATCATCTCGCATGTTGTAGCCTTCTACATTTTCTTATCATCAAAAGTTGATCCATGTTTTGGAGGAAAACAAAACATATTCTGGGATGTATCCACGGTTCCACAGTGACTTCCTTAAATGTGGGCTGGTTCACTAAAAAACACCAAGGTTCTTTTAAGCCCAAATTAAACCAGTTCATGAACCAGAGTTCTTCTGGTGGAAAAGGCCAGTGCTGACCCGGCCCTTTTACTGTTGGCTAACTTAGCAAGCTGATGTTATTCTGATTTGGTAGCATCTTTCCATGAAATGACCAACTATTTATGTCACAACAAACAGCGATCACTCCTCGAGAACTCTGAAGAATGTAGAGAAAGGAGTCAGTGCTAAAAGGCCGCTGGTGTTGCTCTTTAATGTGGCCAGAACAAAGGTTCCATATTTAATCTGGCTTAAAATAGCTGATAACGATCTATGAAACTGTGCCCGGATAGACATCCCTAGAGTCTACATCTATTCTCATCACCCATTCATATTCTGTGTAATTCCCTCCTACTCTTTGTATGTAGCACACATCCCTAAACACACAGACACACACACACACACACACACACACACACACACACACACACACACACACACAAAGCCTCTGGTTTGAACTTCATAAATATTCCCCTTTTCATCACTTGGATCAAAGAGCTTCTCCTGGAGCTCACGTGAGACCCCTGTCTCTGGAGTGTGTGTGACGGAACGTCTCACGCGAGTCATCTCTCTAAAAGGGTGGAATGGCCTCAGCACTGTCTCACAGCAGGACTGCTGGGAGAGGGCTTTTCGCTCAGTGTCTGGGGGACAAAGCCTGCTTTCACAGTGCATTGTGAGACAAGTACACACGCCACGCGCACTTGTCTGTTAGTTTGAAGGTGATCCCGATACACCTTTTGTTGGCAGGAATGAATGAGTGTTGGAGCTGAAATGGGAAGTTGAGCTCTTTCAGTTCGACATGCTTCACAGATGCTGTTTTTTTTGTTAAGTTTTAATGGAGATTGAAATCACATGTCAGAGAGCTTCCGCACATAATTAACTTTAGCATGTGGGCAGAACGTGTCATTAACTATCGTAATGAGGCTGCTGAATTCAGAGACAGCGTCTCTCAGTGAAAATATTTCCAAAAATTCAGTCTGACTTGCATTTTAACAGCGGAGGCAGACGTCAGTTAATCATACTGGGTGTGTTGGGTAGAGCGGGGCACGACCTAACACAGAGTAAAATGTAACATGAATATTTTATGTTATCAGACAGCTTGCAGTGGAACATGGCTTTGATTGTCTTATCATATTTCCATACAAGCCTTACCTAGTTCGCAAAAATTGACGGCAGGAAGACGCCACGACTACGGAAAAATGTGGAAGTCTGACTGAAAAGTGTTAAATAAATCAGTGCTGGTCTGTATTGATGATGCATAGTAGGACTGGGCCTTATGGATGAAAATCATTTCCTGGTGTATTTTAGGTGAATGGCTATATATGATATATACAATACAACATATGATGTAAAGAATAAGAGGGCAGCCCATTAAATTCTTTCTTATTTGTTCTATATTTAAACTCTGTAGTGTTTGAAGAAGAAAAGAAGATCAAATTGCAATACATTGTGTTCATGCCAGAGCTCTGATTTATGCCCCCTCCACTGTGTGGGCTAGAACGTGAGTGAAGGCAAAGGGAAGCAGAGTAGAGGAGTAGCTAAGAACAGGGAGCAGAGCCAAGTGTCAGCAGTAAAACGTTTTAAATAACAGAATGTTATTGATAAGTTATTGATAAGGTAAGCAACCCATCGACTGGTTCACCCATGGACCACCCAAATATTGTAACGCTTACAAAATGTAACTAGTTTTGATCTACTAGAAACATACAGTATTTTAAATGTCCAGAGACTTTTCTTTTCAAAGATATATAAGACAAATATTCCACCAACTTTGAGGAAAAAAAACCTCTTGAAAACTGACACTGAGCAATAAAAAGTCTGAGTATTAAAGAAAATGACACTTTTTATTGCTCAGTGTTAGTTTTCTAGTGGACCTCCCAGAAAACACTGAGCACAACACCAGTGGACATCCTAGTAGTTACATGGTCTTGGACACATACACACTGCCACAGTTCCACAACTGAGGCCAACCACCCCCTGCCCCCCAATGTGCTCACCCTATGTGCTCACCAGTGTTTGGATCGGATGTTTTTCAAACGATAAACACATTCATTCAGGTTTGTCCAGACTTTTGACTGGTGTTCTGTGCTTTATGTTTGTATTTCTAAGACCAGAAGCTCGAGGACAATCTGTAGAGGCTCACGCTACATCCTGCATTCATCTCAGGCCAGTTTCCAATCTGACGTGCTGCGTGCACTCCAGCAGCATGCTGTCACTCAGCCCACCTCCCACACAAAGGCCTATTGTGCTGCCAGCCATGGCCTTTCACAATGCCAGATCAACGGGTGACCAGGCGTGTGGCCCTCTTTTGAGCTATGATTAGCAAAGTGGGCGACCAGGCAAAGAGTTTGACCTGTGAACTGAATGAGACTGTGGTCACTGACGCATAGGCTGGAAGCCAACCTGGGACAATGAAGTTAGGAAATGATGTTTGGATAGACTGGGGTCAGCAGAAGCCTCGGCCACAAAATTGCATAAAACAAACTGTGCTGTGATCCTAAGAGATGACGGGTCTCCTACAGCCAACTTTAACTGGCATTCATTTCTACATCAGGGGTAGGCAATGCTGAACCTGACTCCTCCTGTTCTGTGCTCCTCCTGCTCATGCACACCTGATTCAACTCACCTGTTAATTGCCAGGTTTAATTGGTCTGTTAGAGCCGGGAAATCAGCAACCTGTTCAGAAAGCTGGCATTCGAGTTGCCTAGTGCTGTTCTGCATAGTCAGTGATGGCAGATGGGCAACTATTCCAAAGCAGGGTGGGTGGCTAATCCAAGTCCAGTAGTAAGAAGGTGGGAAGCTCGTCTGAAGGGGTGGCAGGGCTAGATTTTCTTTTGAAGAAAGAAAAGTTCATACTATATCACTTTATATACCCAGCTCTCATTATTCAGCTCTGCAAAGGTAAATAGTCTTCCACTCAGCTTTAGAGCACCTGTAGTGAGTGTTCCTCTCGGTGTCTTTCTCTGTGTTTTTCAATTGGCTCTTGAAAATGATGTTTAGAAGATACAGCAGCGCAGTGCATAGGCAGAGGGTTATGGAGATGATATGCAAACAAATGAAGTGGGGGTTTTATGGCACAGAACGAGGGCAAGGCTGTCCGCTCGCACTCATAGCTTTTCATATTAAAACGCGTGCAGCAGGTTTGAAAGCAAGAACAGAAACCCAGCATAAAGCCCTGTGTTGAATGAGTTTTCAGGTGTGTTTAGCTTGGAAATAAACACTTTCGCATGGACACCGATCAGCCACAACATTATTACAGACTGTAGTCCATCCGTTTCTCCGCATACCTTGTTAATCTCCATTCACCCTGTTCTTCAATAGTCAGGACCCCACAGGACCACCACAGAGCAGGTATTATATGGGTGGTCATTCTCAACACGGCAGTGACACTGATGTGGTGGTGTGTTTGAGTGTATTGCACTGGTATGAATGGATCAGCCACAGCAGTTCTGCTGGAGTGTTTAAACTTCTTAGTCTCACTGCTGGACTGAGTCCACCAAACAGAAATATCCAGCCAACAGTGTAGACATTGTCCTGTGAGCACTGGTGAAGGACTAGAGGATGACCAACACAAACTGTAGAAACAGATGTGCTTCCGTCTCTCACTTTACATCTAGAATGTGGAGCAACCAGGTAGGAGTGTCTAATAGAGTGGACAGTGTATAAACACAACAGAAGCACTGCTATGTCTGATCCACTCGTACCAGCACAACACACACATACACACCCCCACTATATCAATGTCACTGTAGTGCTGAGAATGACCCACCACCCACATTATACCTGCTCTGTGGTGGTCCTTTGGGGTCCTGACCATTGGAGGAGTGAAAGGAGGCTAGCAAAGTATACAAAGAAACAGATGCATACATTATATAATGACAAAGTACTCCTGTATGGTCAGTGGAGCTGATAACAGGGACAGTGAGAGTAGAAACAAGGAGGTGGTCACTGTTGCAAAGTAAAAAATAAAAACCAGAATCTATCCTAATGACTCTGTGCCAGATGAGGAAAGAAAGGCAGATGGGGAAAGAATGACTGATTGTGCTTGGGGAACCATTTCAGCCCACTCAATATTGCTGTGTGCAGAGGTCGAGGGGTCAAATGTTCTAGAGATTAATGGGCAACAGCAGGTCAGCTCAGAGACTGAGCCCTTAGCATGGCTACATTGACTGTCAGTCAGTCAGTCAGTCATTATCTTATCCGCTTCTTCCTGAATAGGGTCCTGGTTGATCCAGAGCCCACCTGGAGTCTTTGGGTGCAGAGCAGGATTACCCTTTGGACAGGGCGCCAGTCCATCACAGGGTACCACACATCAAGGGGCCAATTTAGCATGATCAGTTCACCAACCATGTGTGTTTTTGGGAGGTGGGAGGAAACCGGAGTACCCAGAGGAAACCCGTGCTGACAAGAGGACAACACACCACAACTCCTCACGGGCCCCTGGAGCTGTGTGACACCTGCAGTGCCATCTCATATAATTCAGTTTGTGATTCTTTCATTGTTTCCAGAGGCTTAGAAAGGCTTTTTCCATATAGATGGTGATGCTGGGCATCGAACCCAGGACCTCATGTATGCAAAGCACGCACTGTACCGCTGAACTATATCCTCTTCATTGACTGTGTTATCAAAAAAAAGAAAGAAATTAAGAGCTTTATCCTATTATTTTACATGGAATTTTCCTTCACCACAAAGCAGTCTCATACTGAGTGCAGCACTGCAGGTTTCAGTGGAATAATCAGTGTTATTACCATCTGAACAGAAATAATTTATGGCTGATGAATGACTTATTTCAGTCTAGCCATAACAAGATAAGTAATTTATTGCACACAATATAATGCTAATGGAAATACAGCTGCCACCATTAGTCTGCGTAATCAATGACATCAACACTGAAAGTCTACATCAATATTTTAAGTCAATGCATCATTTTTTCAAATGTATTATTATTTCTTATTAATTTATCTTTTGATTTTACCCGCCTCCTTTCTTTACACTCCTCTGCAGTCTGGAAGAACAGCTGACGTAATCACGAGCTCATTATCTCATGGAAAAATTTTAAAGATGGTCACTACAGTAGCCTCAGCACACCAGCTACAACACTAATGTGGTGTTATCATGCTGCACATCATCTCCCACCAACATCGTTGCCACACCGTTAACACACCGGGTCACGGCACTAGTGCGGGATTATCATGCTGCCCACCATCCTCTTCCAACATCACAGCTATGGCACTACTGCAGTGTTAGCATGCTGGCCACCAGCCTCCTCCTGAAAAGCTACCATCCTGCAAAGATTGGATCCAACCTCAATCTACCCCACCTAATCCAATCAATGCCTGCCTTAGGAAGTCCTTGATTGGTTTTCAGAAGCTCTCCAGGAGCAGGGTTGGTGGCCCCTGACATAGACCCATTTTAAAGTTTCAGGGAATTCCATGTTACGGTTCTGTACCAGTGAAAGGTTTATTGTCTCAGAAGGCAATAACCATGTAGGATCTCTGATTTTAAAATGTAGATTTCTGTTCTAAGAAGTGTCTCTTTAGCTGCAGTGGCTGGTGGGGAATGGAAGCAGAACAGATTGATGTGACAGGGCAGGAAGGATGTCCATTAAACGGTCAGGGTGCCATCATAATGTTGGGACAAGCAGCAAACACAATGGTATGGGTGCATTATCTCTGCAGGGGTGAAGGAAAGGGTGGCTAGAGATCCCTCAAAAAAAGCTTCATCAACTTCCGCTTGACCTGCCTCCATTCATCAGCCTGCCTGTCGTCTGCCTTCCCTTTCACTTCATCCTTCATTCAGAGGTGAACAAGTGATGGTGTCCTGTTTCAGAGAGTGCAGTCTGGAGCCCGGTTGCTGTGTAATGCAGGTGACTGATGTGTTATTAAGTGCATGTTTCATCGTGGTCAGCCCCTCCACAAAAACACATTACGGCAGGTTTTCATCACTCATACGCAGAAATTAAGGAGGCATTATGTTGAAGCTGGGATCTGTCAAAGCTCGAGTGTTGCTATTGCAGCAGCCAGCGCTTAGAGACTGCGAATTCAACACTGCGCTGAGCCTTCTAAATGAATTTGCTGTGGTCAGCTATTATGATACCCGTATTCATCTAATTTTCTGATAGCGTGCACAGCCTGTGCAGTTTGCATTTGATGGCCGCTGTGTAATTAGTGCCAAAAGCATTTTATCCATCCTCCTTGAGCAGGACACTGTCCTCCAATGCTGCTTTCTCTTAATGCTGATAGAAAGTGGAAAGAAACGTAAGCGGGCTCAGCAGTTCAGGAGAAAACACAAAAGCCAGAGTAAGAAAATCCCAGGGATTCTTCCTCGCATGACAGTAGTTGTAAACATAATGAGATCACTCTAGAACATGGGTCAGCACTACATTTTTTCCTGTCACCGCTCTCTGTGTCCATGACATAAATTTCACCCCATCCTCCACGAGCCACAGACAGGTCAGCTATCGTTCCTTTGTCTCCGCAAGGCATATTCTGTCTCTCTCCATTTGCCAGTAAGACGCTTTGTCAGGTTTGCGAATCGTGTGTCCTTGTCACCTGTTGTGTACATCCTGGGGGTAAAGAGCATTAGCTCAGTTCTCCCTGCCCTCACAGTCGCTGACCGGCAAAATGACCCACACAGACATTCAGGAATTTCTTGTTGTGCTAGACAACAATGAAAGCCTGCATTCCTTTTAAGCCTTATTCAGACAAGATTACCTGTATATAGGACGTCTGTAAGATTTACACACTAAAGCCCTATTCAGATGGGATTCTTTTACCTGGGAAGGTGTAATTTTACTACAGGACATCTGTGTAGTTTACGACCGATTTGCACAAGATTAGAATTTTCACCATAAATGACTGAGATGGGACTGGTTGCTTGATTTACACACCCACCTCCTCCAAACATTGTGTGCAATACATGGCTTTACCACTGATAAGGTATTGGAGGTTGATAACCAATAATCTTATAATCTACTTTTTGCACATATGAACCAGATTGTATGCACCTTCAAGCACAACCCTCAAAAGCACAAACCTCTGCAGTTGGTATAAATGTTTGCCACATACTTGAAGGACCTTGAAGGATTGATTCGCACAGTACTAATACAATCTGGGGTTATATTTACAGCTTGTTTTACAGAAGGTAAAAAGGTCCAGACTTTTTTTCTGACGTGGGAATGCTCAGTCAGGGAAGGTTACCTACATGGCGTGTTCGTGCAGGACAAAATTAGTGAGATGTTCTGGTAAACATGGTGATGACTGAACTGTAGTATAATTCACAAAAATACACTTGAGGTTTGTACTATAAGAAGATGTAGGTACTGGTGTACTGATCTAGACTGAGCCTGCAGCCTTGTGTCTACGACTGTGTTTACATGTTCTCTGACATCCGGATATCAGACTTTTCACACTTCCAAACGTTCATTGCTGTCTGGGCAGATAATGGGAAAGCTTCAGGTTTACATAAGTCAGGCAAAAATCCGATTTCTTTGCAAGCAGCCAGGGTCTCTGTCTAAAATCCAATCTTAAATTGATTCCTTAATCCAGTTTCTAGACCTCACATCCATTTAAGAAATCGAGTATTCTGTTTACATGACCATTTGCAGAAATCCAATTAAGATCAGATTACTGAATGCATGTAAAGGCACTCACTGATAATGTCTCACGTTATGTCATGAACCTCAAATGTATTATTGCTTAACCTTAAGCTGCAGGGTAGGCTTTCATTTTGTTTTGCTCCATATATTAGATCTGGTTTAGTTTCATTTTGCTGTCCATTTTCTAATTTCACTAGTCTGAAAAATCATTGTTATCAAATGAAAAATGTTTATCTCCATATGTTCCAGGTTTTAGTTGCCTACATTGTTTGTAGAGCTGGCCTTTATCATTTAGAACATTTAGTGACTAAATGGACTGATAGAATTAGACCAGAATGACCTGGAATACAGTGCAGTTACTTTAACTAATGTTTAATTCAAGAATTTAATTTAAGATTTTTCATTCTCCTGTAAAGGTACTGCGAGTGTTGGAAATGGGACGGAGGGGTTTCCGTTAGTGAAACACCAGACACTATCCACTAAAGCTCTGTAAGGTTATGGATGTATTACTCTTAATGAATACAGCATTTCATTGAGTTTAAATGTACTCCAAGACAAAAAAATAACCTCATTATTGGTAGCAACAGCCCATTCAGTAGATTTGTAAGTGTTGCCTTTGGAACTGCTGCAAACACTCTGGTTCACTCCACTCTACTCTGTACTTGTACTGAATTAAAGAATGATTCAGTTGATTCTAACTGTCTTTTAGGGGTTCGATCAATAGAGAGAAAGTTAGTGTTGAAGAGCAAAGTGAAACAACCCAAACATAAATCGTCTGAACCAACATGGAGCGAATGCTGTTGTACTGGCAAGAGTAAAGATATTTCAAACGTAGAGATAAAAGAGAAAAACGCAAGATTTATGCTGGTCTCTACACCATTTTAATTTCTTCACCTATCAGATTTAACTGGCTTTTATTATAGGTTATTATGCCTGTTAGACGAGGCTCAGACTGCCAGCCCAGATCTGATTTTTGGCCTATCTAGATTGTATCCACATTGAGTTTTGCTGGTCTGATGAAATCTGATTTTTGTAAATAGGCTACAGCAGGGGCTACTGCCCTTATCCAGAATTGCTGCCCTTGTCCAGAATCAGAGGCACAGCCTGCTGACTATGAGCTTCCTCCAATATCACTACCACAGCATTAGTGTGCCGGGTACTGCCCTGGTCCAGAATCCCTAGCATGGCTTTTGCATGTTGGCAACTGGCTTCCTTCAACATCGCTATTGTGGCGTCTGTCATTAGCCCTCCAGCTATGGCTCTCGTACAAAATCTCATCCAACATTGCTACCATAGTGTTAGTATGCCAGGTACAGTTCTTGTCCAGAGATATTAGCATGCAAGCTTCTGGCTTCTTCCAACATTGCCGCAGGCTTAGCATAGACCTGTGGTCCTCGTCTGCAATCACTATCCTGGCATTAGCATTCTCACTACCAGACTAAACATCACTGGTGCTGGGTTGGAAAACCAGCTACAGCCCTCATCCATAATTACTACTGACTTAGTCATTCTAATGTAAGCAGATTTCAGATGAGTGTAAAGTCTAACTCTATCAAAAGACACACAACTAGCTACCAGACTGTGTTTGTGATAGTTACAGTAACTTCACTGCTGCTGATCTTTAATACCAGCTACCCGAATGTGTTTGTGATACAGTTACAGTAACTTCACTGCTGCTGATCTTTAATACCAGCTACCCGACTGTGTTTGTGATAGTTACAGTAACTTCACTGCTGCTGATCTTTAATACCAGCTACCCGACTGTGTTTTTGATACAGTTACAGTAACTTCACTGCTGCTGATCTTTAATACCAGCTATCAGACTGTGTTTCTGATACAGCTTCAGTAACTTCACTGCTGCTGATCTTTAATACCAGGTACCAAACTGTGTTTCTGACACAGTTTTTGGTAACTTCACTGCTGCTGATCTTTAAGACCACAAGAAAAACAAAACCAGAGTGCCACTCTGGGAGAGCCTAGCTCTGTCTGGGTGGGTAGGATTGCCCTCCCTCTCCCCCATGCTGATAAGAAACATCCTGGATTACTCTTCCCGTCAGTCTTCATGACTAAAATGAAATGGATGAAGCCATTAGGGAGGCCAGTCAAGAGTGAATCTTCAGACGTTAACAAATCTGTCGCACTCCTCTTTTATACACAGCCCCGCAAATGAACTGACTGTGACAGACAGGCTTACTGGATAACAAGAAAGGTAGCAGGAAGGCACTGTCTAATGAACTCAAACGTTCGGATGGCTTTTCAATCACACTGCACAACTGCTCCTCTGCTCTTCTCTCGACTGACGGTGGGAAGGCTCTCCTGTCTGTTGCTCCTCTGATCTCTTTGTACTGAATTGAAGCTCGCAGAACACAGTAGATGTTAGAAGATAAAGAAAAAGAGGAAACAGGGACACCCCTGGCAGACCCCCAAAGTGCATTTTTTTCTGTGAGGTTGTTTAATTATCATGCTGTGGGGAAACGTTGCCTTAGGATGTGTTTAACTCTGTCTAATTGGGATTCCCTTTAAGACAATGTCTTTCAGTCAGTCATCCTCGCCTTGCATTTGACACTCGTTCATTTCGGTGGACTCCCCGGAGGGTCTTTTTTTTTTTTTCTTTTTTTCTTTTTTTTTAGAGATGTGGAAAATGTCTGGCCTAGAGGTGGAGGAGGGTAGGTAGAAACCTTGTGGTTGCAGACACCAGAGCCAGCTGTGAAATAGCAAGTAAATGTGTTGCATTAGAGGAGGGGGTGTGCAGAAGGAGCAGGTGAAGAGAGGAGGAGTCTTAGAGGACGGCAATTACACACATACACACACACACACACTAAGACATACATGTGCACACACACACATACACACACACTCAGACATACATGCACACACACACATACACACACACACACACATGGACACAGCTGCTGCTTTCCAGCACTAATGATTTTCCACATGCTATCGCCTCCTCCTCATTAGGACTGATGTTGACACCATAAACAGCCCAGTGACGGCTCTAATCCGCGGCTATGGACAGCAAGAGTTATTTCTGTGATTGGGGGAAAAATCCCATACATATATATATATATATATATATATATATATATATATATATATATATATATATATATATATACAGAGACAGAGTATTTGAGTTTTGAGTCATCCTTTATTTGACTGTTTTATATAAGCTGGTAGTTTCATTTTATTTTGACTTGTAATGTAATTCATATTTTCCTTTTCAGTCCCTTAAAAGCTGTAAATGCAGGACTGCACTAAAAATGAGGGTTGCCCTCAGTGTATTTGTCAGTGAAAATAAAGGTTGATTGATAGATTTGCATTCATAAGGCTGGAGATATTCTGTAGTAGGGGAGATTTTCAAGGTATGCTAACTGTCTCCAAAAATGACATGCTTTTATGGTGGCTTCTGAGGAGCAACTGAACTATTTAGCATATGAACTAATCATCAACCATTCACACTATTCATTACAAAATGAGGGAAGCGGATTTTACTACACAAGCGTAGTCCTCCATGGGATCATGGCAGCTCAAAATGAAGCCGTTCTTCCTCACTGATTTTATTGGGAAAAGAGTTTTCAGTCATCTCTACAGGAAAAGCAGTGCTGTGTGTGTGTGTGTGTGTGTGTGTGTGTGTGTGTGTGTGTGTGTGTGGCAGGCAGCAGGAGAATGAGGAGAATGAAGCTGCGGCTGAAACTCGTTTCTGGAAGCTCCGAGCTTAGTGTGTTCTGTGTTTATAAGACTAAAATGGGTATTTTCTAATAAAAGCTGGTGGATTATCATGCTGTTATATATGAATGGCCATGGGTGGCCATAAGACAGAGATATTTGGCTAACAGGAGTGTCAAATCCAGAGGTTTAAGCAAATGTACATGTATGATACCTGTCAGTTTTAAAATCCATATATCTAAAACTGGTTTACCACTGCAGCCCTATTCTGTAGCTGGAATTTTCTATTCCACCTTAAATGGTGGAGAAGCTACAGGCACCAAAATGGAACTGCAGAACTAGAATATCAACTATTCATGCTGCGAGATAAGTGCATCGTTTGGCATTTATTTGTTTTAAATGATATTTAAAAACATTTCATATCAGTCAGTCAGTCAGATACATTCATTCGAATCGGCCATTTTTTTTTTTCACAAATTCAGTGCTATACAGTGGTCAGTACCAACCAAAAGTGTTCCAAGGAAGGACAACCAGGGAATCAATGACAGAGTCATGGCACCTAAGGCTCACTGCTGCTCACAGAGGCCCCTTATAATTTATAACTAGTCTTATTACTTTCAGAGAATTTTCCCACTTATTCCGAATAAATCCGTCCGCACCCAGAACTGACTCTGGTCTTTATTGGAAAAGGGGATGTATTAGGGACACACAAAATTCATCCATACGAACTGTGCATTGATAATGCAATTTCTGTTAGGAGGAGTGTTTTTTAGCCATGCAAGTTGCGGCAGTCAAGTGACAAAATGAACCAGTTGCTCAACCCATCATGTGGCACCAGGAGCAGATACCTTCCACACTTTCAGTGGCCAGAACCAGAGTCTGTTTAAAATGAACCCATACCATCATTATCAGGAGGTCCAGAGATCAGTTCTTTAGAATGCTCCTGGACACAAAAACAGCTTTCACAGCTCACCACGCGTTCCAAAGTCCAAAGCAAGCACTCCTGGGTCTGATAAAACAAAACAGGAGTGTGTGAAAGCCCTTACTGTTATGGCACAAGTTCTCCCATCCTCTCTCTTTTGCTCTGCCTGTTCACCAAGGTAACCCTGTCTGTGCCACTTAATTCACAAACCTTGTTGGGTGGGGGGTGGGAGGTGGCTGCTGTGTAAGCTGTCTTTGGCAACGCAGTGGCACTGATCAAATCCACTGTTGCTCTGTTTGAAGTGAGACACATGGCATCGGAACACATCAAAAGAGTCCTTGAAGCATCTTTTGAAGGGACGCCATACACGCAGCTCATTCCGACCTGGGCAGAGGGGTGGAGGGTGCTGCCTTTGATGGGGTCACCTAAAGCAATTTATGTTAAGGCACAAGGGGAAGGCGAGGTTTTGTTGTGTGCTCAGGACATGGTGCTTGGCCAGAACAGAGAGAGAGGGAGAGAGAGCAGGACGTGTACTGTGGAGGCCTGCGGTGATGGATAACTCATTATTGTACCTCTGCTACTGTCTGCATCCATTTTCCTGTCAGACTTTCCCTTTCTGGGGGAACAAATAGACGTATTCCAGTGACCTTCTGACTCGTTCTCTCTCCCTCTCTGTGTCTCTCTTTCTCCCTCTGTCTTTCTGTCTCACCCTCTCAGTGCTTTTCCTGGGAGACTTGGTCCCGAGTCGTTTCCCCGGCCAGAACACTAATTAGTTCTATTGTGAAGAGAGCTGACACTTCTATTAAAATACACCATTGTAATGTGTGCCTCTCTAACCCTGTCATACACTGTATGTCCAATTTAAAGGGGCCATTACCAAATTTTGAGAACGAATTGCCAAACGCCTGCTTCGTGAAGTCTATGGGTGTGTCTATTTTTAATGGACGTTTGTCTCTAATAAGCTGAAAATGTTAAAACCACAGAAATACACTCATCAAAAAATAGGAATCAGTGCAGATTGCAATGTGCAACTGCAATGGTCATCAGTGGGCCATCTTCAGTGAAGTCCTGCTCTTGTCTTAGTGGAGACGATCAACAAATCTGTGTGCAGGAACTGTGCACAATGCCAAGATCAATGATTTGTTAGGAGCAACTGCTCCGACCGTGTACAAACCTTGCAATCGCCTCGGACTCACAAGATTATGATGCCATATGTCATTGTGACGGCCTGCCTGCACCTTACCTAGCCAGACAGAGTTTGGTGTGCACCAGGTTAAGTTGAACAAGTCTAATCACTAATACAAACGACAGATTGTGCCAAAATAAAAGACACTAGTACAATTACGCAAATACAGATCAGTGAACAGATGGTGTCAAAATAACAGTCACCAATACAAATGTATGAACAGGCCATGTCAAAGGAAATGAATAAAAGTCACTACAACAAATGATGCAGTAACCCACCATAATTGGCAACTGAAAGTTGAACATATTGCCTCACATTGGTGTCCCTGTTCTGATCTGTGCCTCAAAAACTGTGTGATCTTGTGTGAGTTTTGTGATCTGTTACATGACTGTTTTGCAGTCGTTTGGGACAATGTGTTTTGTTATGGTGATGGGGTTTGTCAGGGTTATACAGTATATATAACTGTACAAAATGCCAACTTACAGGAGAAGAATGAAACATTCCATTTCGATGTAGGTCAGTGTTAGAGGATTTTATTTCAGTTCATTTTGGACCATTTCTATTGGTCCACTCATAAAAGTCTGACACAATATAAATAACAAATCCCACTGTCACATTATGTCACAATGTGAACAGTGATAACATGTGAGTCTGTCTGCCCTGTAGTCTGGCCATATTTTAGGATTATCATTCCCAGGCTGGCTGGTGTAGCAGACAGTTTCCTTTATTTGTGGAGCTGCCAGTGTGGAGCTTTCAGTTCTGTGGCTCCTGTGAGAGCATGATGGGGCAAACTGTCGTCTGCAAGGATTGACGGGGAGAGAGTAAATCTCTCTCTCTCTTTCTCTTTCTCTCTCTCTCTCTCTCTCTCTCTCTCTCTCTCTCTCTCTCTCTCTCTCTCTCTCTCTCTCTTACTCTCCCCCTTTTCTGTTTTTCTCACAATCCCTTTCTACTTCTCTCTCACCCTCTCTCTATCACTTTTCGTCTCAGACCCTCTGCCAAAAATACACACTCTCGCTCTACTCCCTCCTGACTAAGATGGATGAGTGTGTGTCAGGTCCTCCCTCAGGGATGCAGCAGGGTGAGAGGTTTGCATTGGTTAGACAGCGTGTGCCTCTTTTGTTTCTGATGGGGAACAGTATCTCAGCTCCCCAGGTCATGCATTCTCTGCTCTGGACCATTTTCGAACCTCATGACTCTTGTGACCCACCACGTCTGCACCCGAGCGCTATTCTGAGCACCTCTGCCTCTAGGGCTGAATGAAGTAACAGTTTTATCTTCTATATTCACAATGGACATGATGCTGAGGGGCTCTCACACTCACCATCACTGGAACCACTGGGAGAAGTGGAGAGACAGAGAGACAGACAAAAACTAGATTAATCTTTATGGAGCTTGCAGTGAGAACACCAGGTCCACCAGAGAGCCATGTAAACCATAATGTGGCATAAGCAGACCTCCTATCTCCAAAACTGTAACTCTATATGTATAAAACCTTCTTTATTACAAGTCATTTGGGTTCATTAACAATGAAATGGCAGTTCAGACAATACTGTCAGAAACATTGATCCTTCCATCTTCTAATCCACTTCTAGTTCAGGGTTGGAGGCTCTGGAGGCTACCTTGAATCATTGGGCAGAAGACAGGAATACCAGGATAACACACAATCACACTAGGGGGAATTTAGCATCCACCTAACAAGTGTATATATTGGAGGTAGGAGGAAACCAGTGTATCTGGACCAGTGTTCCAAGCAGAAACCCACATGGACACAGGGAGAACACACTAAACCCCTCACAGAGAGTGACCTAAACAGGGATCGAACCCACAATTACTTTACTATAATAAACCACAACCCCAGGCCCCTGGAGCTGGGTGACACATACTACATCGGGCGCCACCATGCCACCCCAGTTAAATTCAATGCAATTCAAGTCAAAGAAGCTGTTTCTCAGGTTAGTGGTTCTACACTTAATGCTCTGCAACTACTTCCCTGAGGGGAGCAGGGCAAAAAGTGTGTGCTGGGTGAGTGGGGTCCTTCATGATTCAGATGGCCTGATGGTTTATCTGCTCCTATTCTGTTGGCAGTACTTCTCTACAGGGACTAGACAAACTGTGTGTGCATCTGCATATCTGTGTCAGCAATGGGTGAAACTTCAAGGAGCTGAATGCATTCATTAGAAAGCCTGCGTACAAACGTTTGGACATACACTGTATTTCATTATGATTCAAATTTGATGAAAAACTTGTTGAATGTTTTTTTTTTCCAGTATCTTTGTGTTTAATAGAGAAAAACACTGTACTAACTTGAGACATACAGAGATCAACTGTAATTATAATTTTTCCACAGTAATATTTTATAAGGCTCAGCAGGAGTTCTCTTGATGCTGGACAATCAAGCGTTTAACTAGAATTGTACAACTCAGCAAGTGAGTGCTGTAATAAATCATAGAAAATTCCTCTGGCTGTAGTCAACATGCTGACCATAGGTGTTCCAGATGTATGCTGTGTTAGCATACTGACGGGTCATATTTTGTCAACAATAGTTAGACTGTTTTATATAATAATAATAATAATAATAATAATAATAATAATAATAATAATAATAAAATATATAAAATAAAATTGGTCTGTTTTGTGATATGAGCTTTAAAAATTACATTAGAAAAAGGTCAGAGTTACGATGTAGCTGTCTACCACTCGGCCCTGAATCATTAATTACAGAGCTAACTATTCACTATTTAACTATATATAAACAGTAAAGCAAACCAAACCAGTATTTGGTGATCTAATGATATGACGTAATGATCAATTAAATAAATATATATTTATTCACATGTGTTGTTTATCTGCATTACCAGCCCCTTTCCTGGAACAGCGTGGGTTTAGTGGTGTGAAAGGTGTGCGGATGTGAGTAGCTCTATCTTCTGATCTGTGAAATGAAGGGTCATGTGTCCAGCCAAGGAAATGATGTTGGCTTTACAAAAAGGTAGCTGTAGGTTTTTTTGTATGGTCGACTGGAAAGATAGATTTGTGACATGCCACTGGATTCACCTTGTTGTCGTTTCAAGTTTGTGTATGTGACCATCTTGTTTTTAGTCTTCATTGTCCATTTTATCAGCACCTCTTACCATACAGGAGCACTTTGTAGTTCTATAATTGCAGGCTGTAGTTAATCATCCTCCTTTCCCCTTTTCTTCAATGGTCAAGACCCCACAGGACCACCACAGAGCAGCTATTATGTGGGTGGTGGTTCGTTCTCAGCACTGCAGTGACACTGACAGTGGTGGTGTGTTAGAGTTTGTTGCACTGGTATGAGTGAATCAGACACTGCAGTGCTGCAGTGTCCACTCACTGTCCACTCACACCAGTGTAACACACTATGCCAGTGTCACTGCAGTGCTGAGTGACGCACCGTTCACATAATACTTGCTCTGTAAGTACAGTCTATTATATAATAGAAATGACTCAATTTTTGCTGCTATATAGAACCATAAATAACAAACAGACAAACAAACCTGGAAAAAAGTTTCCTATTTCTTAGACTGGAACTGGGCCAAGTTTCCTACTTTATGTTGCTCCCATTGCTGACACAGATGTGCAAATGCATGCACAGCTTGTCTAGTCCCTGTAGCGAAATCCTGGCAATATAAAAAGCCAATGTTTTGATAAACAAATACCCATATGCACAGGGAAAGTGTGTGTGTGTGTGTGTGTGTGTGTGTGTGTGTGTGTGTTCGGTCTATTTGTTTGACTTTCCTTAATTTTGGTATTTTTCTTTATCTGCAACCCCTCCTTCCCTCAAATATTATCGATTTTTGTTCTCTTTCTAGCATTAGAGCAAGTTTGCAGTATTTCAGCAGTGGTGTTCATACCGCACTCAGTGCTGCAACAGATTAGCCCTGCTTGCGGTTGGATCGATAGACCAAATTACACCAGCCCTACGGAAGGGCAATAACGCTCTCTTGCTTTAATGGAAATGCACCGGCATACCAATATTGTTTGCTTGAAAACTAATCCCCATTGATTTGTGGGGCCACTTTTATAAATTGAGAGTTAGTAAGGGCTGTGGAGGGAGGAAGGTTGGGAGGGGCTAGAGCACATCTACTTATTTAACGCCACAGATCTTGTAGCTTTCTGTAAGACTTATCACTCTGTCAGCCAGTTTGCCAGACGATGGAGAGATATGTGTATATATGTGTGTGTACTGGGAACAGTAGCTCAGGCCTGGCATGGAGGTGTGATTTCACAATCATCTTCAGAGCTTATTAAAGTGCACTGCATTAACTGTTTCTGTGCCACCCATCTATCAAGCTTATTGCTTGCACAGTCAACTTGTTCTGTTAACTCACTCCAGGCATTACGAATATTTAAGGCAATTCCTCTAGTCTATTTCATTATGGAATGACTTTGTTGAGGGTGTCATCAGGATGATTCTTACACTGCAGAAGTCTTTCACATAGCTAAAATAGGATTAGGGCCAGGATTTTGCATGCATTATTAGATTTGACTTCATATGACCTCAAATCAGTATCACAATTAATTTAACATTCAATTCTGTAATGATTAATGTGATCACCACCCTACCTCATATTTTTCCCAACTTGACTGACTGAAAAGTAGTAAATGGAACACCATCCTTCCAGAGAAAACAGTTTCAATGCTCCACACCTCAATGCTGGGGGGCTTTAAATCCCTCTAACCCACTCCAGGCATTAAAGATGGAACCAATCGGTTTGTGTTTGTTTATCTGCTCCAGAGACATATTCTACTGGCAGTACTTCTCTAAAGGGACTGGACAAGCTGTGTGTGCATTTGCACATCTGTGTCAGCAAATTGGTAAAGTAGCTGAATGCATTCATTAGAAGTGGTGTCCACAAACTTTTGGACATATAGTTTACTTAAATTGAGTAAAAAAACGAGCCAGCTAATTGTTTCATCAGGCTGGTATTTGGTTGCATTGACACAGCAGGTGAAAGTGGCCCAAATCTGATATTTCTTGTAATATGTGACATAGATGTGTTATCTGTGTGTCAGCGTGAACAGCAAAAACACTGAATCTGATATTTTCGTGTTCCGATTTGTGCTACTTTCATATGTGGTATTAAAATCAGATACATTTCTAATATGCAACGTAAGTCTGAACAGTCAGATCAGAATTTGTCAATCCAACTCCTAAAGGCGTTTGGAGAGGAAGGGAACATGCAACAGCTGTGAGGGAGGTGTTCAGTGGTGGGATAGTGAGGTTACAAGACTTGTGATTGCTTGGGGTGATGTCCCTGTTCTTGCAATATTTGAAGGCAGATATTGCGAGTGCTCTGTGGTTTAAAGAAATGTCTGAACACGGCTGCTAGAGGGCATGTCTGCAGGAAAATAAAAGGCTTAAAGCAAACTTTAGCAACCAAGAATGCAAACCAAAGTCAGTGTTGCCAAATATTGGAATAACATGCTCTCAAGCTTGGTGATAAGCCCTTCTGTCTGCCACTGGAACTCCTCAATAGCTCACTCAAAGGCTCATTTGGGCATTTAATCACCAGTCGCTTCCCCTCTCTCACTGCATGTCTGCCAATCAGCTAGTATTTGGGCTAATCTTAAATCCAGTGCACGACAGTGAAATTGGACCTAAAATTGGGTCAAAATCTCACAGCATATGCCTTGCTTAAGGGTTGTTTTTACACGGAGCTTGGAGCTTCCAGATGCACCATACTTATTCTCAGCTGCAGCTAATAACGCTGTCACCTCACAACAACACTGCCGCCTCACAGCACGAACAGCACAGCAGTGCCTCCTTCTGGAGAAAACTGTTGAAGCATAACAGCTTATTTCAATGCTACACTTTGTGGAGCTGATGTTAAACTATGTTATTGTAAGTAAAATATGCACAAATGAATCAATAGTGAATCAAAACAAAACAGCAACAGATTCTAATTGCGACCTTGTGAATCAGATAACCAGCCCTAGTGTGAATGTACTCAACCAAATCCAAAATGCGCTCAAGTACCGTAATGAGAGTAGTTGTCGTTAATTACTGTTCCACCTCTGCAACTCTATGATGGAGAAAGAAGTCTTGGCCTCAGGGAGAGTTTATTCTCTTCTCTCATTAAGATGAGGAGAACGATAAGCTCCCATCCGAAGTCCTGGCAACGTCTCAGAACAAAGGAGCTCATCATGCAAGAAATGTTCCGGTTATGAGATGGAGCTTACAGTAAAGTGATACAGGCCTGCTCTGTTTGAATCGGTGTGCATCCTTTTGTCTTGCAGGTATAAGGAATTTAGACGCTTCATAGCAGGCTTCAGTTATCCAACAGCTGTCTCCGCTGCTGTATGACGAAGATGGTTTAGGGAGGGGTCGACTGTCGTTTTCTTCATTAAAGTCGAGTCAGCCACAGCCATGATCCCTGTACTTACACTGCACAAAGCTGGCAGCCACTGGTTGGGTTTGCGTGAATGGCTCCGGTAGATAACTCTCAAAGACGCAACTCCAGTCCCGAGGGCCTGATAAAGGAGAGGCTCTGACAAACACAACTGCTTTAGAAAGAGCAGTCGTCTTTACTGTATCTTCAGGTTCTGTGTTAGTGCATTCATTGGTAATGCTGGAGTTGGCATACGCCTGTTTTCCAGAGGAATCCTAACAAGGCCAGACCAGCAGGAGGGCTGCAACATTATTTGTGTCAGATGAAACTATAGTTATACACTTTATGTCCAAACAATAGCAGACACCCCTTTTAGTAAAGGCATTCGCAGCTATTGTAGATCACACCTACTGCTGACACAGATTGATTAGAAGATTGTCTAGTCCCTTTAGAGAAGTACTGCCAGTAGAATAAGAGTCTGAAGCAGATAAACAAACATGAACCTTTTGGTACCATGCCTAAAGCCAGGCATGGACAAGAGGGGTATAAAGACCCTCGGCATTGTGCTATGGAGCAGCGAAACTGTATTCTCTGGAATAAGGGTGAACGATCATCTCCAAAATGCAACAAGTCAGAGATGAAAGCAAGATGCCCTTTTTACTTTACACTATTACAGTTAAAATTTAGATTGTGATTTAATATTCCAAGTTGAAGTTGTTTGGGTGTTTAACATTCCTCAATCCATGTCATGCATATACCAGGAATATGTCATAGAAGGCATTTCCACCCACAGTGGGTATTGCAGTGGCTGTCCATGTGCACTTAATGATGGGAATGGCATCTGGTGTCTGACTAGAATTGTCCATATGAACTCCCATGGGATATAGGATCAGAAGACCGACCACAGTGTCTGTTAACACCATGACACCCAATCTCACCTGGGTTTGTGTGGTTGCTAACTGGACCTTAGAGAACATGTGCTGTGGTCTGATGAATCATGGTGCAGTTAATTTTGGAGCTGACGGTAGGGTTCAGGTGGCACAGACCCCATGATGCCTTGGACCCAGCAAGGCAATGTGCAGGTTGGGGGTGGTTCTATACTGGTGTGGGATGTATTCTCTTGGCATGGATTGGGTCCACTGGTCTGCCGCTATCATGCCTCAGTCAACCTTAGTCAGAAGATAACATCTCATTACTTATACAGATGTGGGCTTTCCCATGTGGTAATGCTTATGAGGTAATGCTCCTTCATAATCGTACATACTGATATCCCATGACTTTTACATTGTCATGACTCGGTGCTCAGTGTATACACACATACACACACACACACACACACACACACACACACACACACACACACACACACACACACACACACACCATATTTTAGTGTATAATATTAAGTGCTGAATGTCCTTTGTATGAAGTGTATATATGAGCAGATATGAGGATGTATCTGTATGTTACATTACTGATATGATAAAAAATACACTGTACATTTTAAAAGTAGCTCTCAAACTAGGACAGCTCACAGAAAGAGATGTCTGCTCTACAATAGACTTGTTTACCTGTCCGCTACGGAAAGCATCTTGTTCCTCATATAGGTGCGAGCTGTTCAGGAAGATAAGAGCTGATATGAATTGGTCACTATAGGCTGGAAACTGTTAACCACAGATACAGTGTTGTAGACAGCGGGGGATTTTAGATGCTTATCGCCGTGTTTTTCTGGCACACGCCTGAAATTGAAATCCCACCAGCTACCTTTTTTTAGTATCTTTCATTGGCCACACAGGACATGAATGGAAATAAAGCAATTATATGGCAATTTAACAAGTTCAGCTGAACTGTATTAGTCTCTCAGTGTGTGTAAATGTTGCTGTTTGGGTCATTGTTGTGTGTGATTGTATATATTAGTCTCAAAATTGTCAGTCTCATATTATATCTCGAAAAATTTGAATTTTACAAGAATCATTTGCAAAAAATTGTTAGAAATCCAATTTTAGGAAAATATTAGGAAAACATTAGGACTCCCTATGTACTTATGGCTGGTATTCCCTCCTTTGGTTGAAATAATATAAGGTGATTTTATGAAAAATAATTTCTTATACAGGGATTTTTTTTACTTCAGGTAAAGGTTACATTTTTCTAGAGATTGTGGTTCTACAATAAAAATTACATTTATTTTATTACATTTATTACAAATTTTAACCAGGGGTGCCAATAATTGTGGAGGGCCCTGTAAGTGTGTGCTCACAGCTACCAGCAGTGGCAGAAATACAGGACATTTTCATGTGGCGTGACAACAAACTGTTGATTTTGGTGCTGACCACAGTGCAACCACAAGTCATTGGTCGTTTCCAACAAAAGACTCCACGACAGTCTGGCACAACACCATTACAGATGTGCAACTATTTATTTTGAAGATGAGTGTTTGTCACTTATAATGTTATGAATATAAATGATGACAGTTTACGTTTTTGAATAAAATTCTAATTTTACAACATTGTCAGTTTGGAAGATGCACTCCTGCACTAGTATGGTGCCTCTGTACTGTGTTTACCCTTTCATTTTATGAACCAGTTCAGAGCCCTGGTCAGCAGACATCAGCATTTCATTCCATGTGCTGGGGTTATGTGTCATGCCAGGCTACTGTGACTGTCACTTCCTTTCTGATCCCAGCTGATAGAAATGCTGGCCTCCAGGCCTCCCCTTCCACCCTGCTCTCTTCTCTGTACGCTGAGGCGTAACTGAGAACATTACCCCCACATTGCATATGTCGTCATGCCCATGCCTCCTGCCCACACAGCTGCCCATTATTATACCATCTTCAGCGCACTGCACTAGTTTAAACTGGCAGATCCATTCAAAACTAGGCATTGGCCCAGTCAGTCACCAGCCAGCTTCTTCATACTGTGCTCGAGATGCTTTTGATAAAACGACTACAGTCATGTGAAAAAGTTAGGACACCCCATTAAACAACTTTGACTAAGTTATTAAAACATATGGATGTTTGATCTTCATTTGAACTACATTGAGAGATGGGGGTGAAATAACTAAACACATAAAACTGAAGAAATGTCTTTTAAACATAATTTTAAAACACAATTAATAGAAATGAATATGTTGCCTATAAACATTACCAGTCTCTGACATAGTCTGCAAGAGAGATTGTGTCACTCCTCCATGCAGAATTATTTCAGGTATGTGATGTTAGAGCATCATTCTTTGTACAAACAGACTTCGTTACATGTCTTGGAATGAACTTTCTAGGATGGCCTGACCTGTAGAGAATGGTCTCTTCTTAACTAAGTAAATGAGTCCATGTCTCATTATATAAACTATTACTAAAATAAAAATGCTGAAATGATTTTACTTCAGTATTAATTAGCAGCTCATCATGTCTTAACTGTGAGGTTATACTATTAATTCAAAGATCAGATCAGAATCGGTATCGGCTGATGCTCATGTCAATGAAGTGATTGGGGGACAAAATAACTTGATGAGGACAATCCCTACTGCCAATAGATACCAGAGAGTCCTGTTTTATTGGTAGTACAGGGATTAGACATGCTGGGTGTGTGCATTTGCACATTAGTGTCAGCAGTGGGTGCAACTTAAATTAACTGAATATATTCAGGTGTCCTCAAATATTTGGACACATAGTGTAGCTTCTATGCAGAAAGTGGTGGTTAAAAGTTAAAGGCATAAACCTAACACATTATACGTGATATGAAAGCCTATTTTTACGTTAAGCACAAAGACTGTACTCATGGCGAATGCAGTGGATTTATGCGGTGGTTGATTTCTGCTACCTGAATCTCTGTTTCCTGATTGGGCCAAGTCATTTTCCTGGCAGCACGGCTTTAATCTTAGTCGTGCTCGTTTGTGGGTGCCAGCTGGGTGGGAGATTTATGTGTCTTCTTTGTTCTTTGCCATGCAAATTTGATGAGCTCGCCCTGATCGTCATTAAAGAGCCGATGATTAGGCCCTTATATGAGTCTCAGGCCTGTACGTTAAGCTGGTAATAAACACTGCGCTGCAGCCTCGTAAAAGAGCATCGGGCCAGCTGAGAAGTCGTTTAACGGTGTCAGAAATAAGCGAGCAGCATGACAGGCTTTTTTCTCTGTTTTCGCTGGCACCTACATAGGACAAGATATCAAGTCCTAAATACAGTTTTTCATAAGGCAACCTCATTTTATGCGGCACCTCTCTGTGAATACAAATCAGAGTGAATGCACTGAAGTTCCTTTCAGTCATCTGTTGAATGAACTGTCAGTGTGACAGTGAATGGTTGTGAATGGTCGGTCTAGCTTTTCCTTTACGTTACGTGCTTTCAAATATGTTTAAACAATGTGTCCACTCACTGTCCACTCTATTAGACATCTGTTTCTGCACAGTTTGTGTTGGTCATCTTCTAGTCTTTCATCAGTGTTCACAGTGTTCTGCTTGGTGGACTATTCTCAGTCCAGCAGTGGCACTTGTTGAACCTTTTCTTTTGATTGAGTGTGTTATATTGGAATACAGAGAACACTGGGACAGAAACAGGTGGTAGTGCTATATCGTGCAATATTTCCTTATTCAAGTTGTTGATTTTGCACATTTTTGGAGCTAGCAGCTGTGTGGGATTTCATTCAGTCAGAAAAAAAGTGGATGATAGCTGTTTCTCCGAGCTGGATTGCTCACTATTGTTGATGCAAGGTCAATGTTAATCTGGTAATCAGTGTATTTTGATATGTGTATCATATCTGTAGGTTTGTCAGTTTCATTGGCAACAATTATGAGTAACATTTTTTGTAATTGGGACAAAAGTCTGTTTTCATGCTGCAAACAAAAACATCAGTTTAATTGATCCAGACTGAGATCACCTCTTTTGGTTGAACCAATTGTTGGTCCTTTGGTCCAGACCTTGGTCCATGGCACTTTTCACAACTGATATTGTGGTTTGGACAAAACTGAAAGATCCGTAGATCTAAACAAGGTGGTGTGAAAGCACCGTAACATTTGGCACTATGGTTTTGCTTGTCTTGTCAAGTATTGCAACTTAACCTTCAGAACATTTGATGTTTGATGTACTTTTATTTGCAAAGAAATTTACTCTGAATCTGAGTTATGAATCTTAAAATACTGGGATGTAGCTACCGTAGTATGTGGGCGTTTAGTTGTACAACCAGTCTCATGGATTGACCTGGTTTTCCAATACCCAGTCCTACTAATTTTGATTAGTTATTAATATCAGGGCCCATATCTGATCCTAATGTCAGATAGTTGCATTCCTAGTTTGAGTGAGGCAATCCAGTGTAAGCTGTATAGTAGGCTGTGCCCTTGCATTTGGCTGGTGTGTGTTCCTGAAGTTGAGTTTGGTTTCCCTGCCAGTGTGTATTTGCCTCAATCTAGCCCAACATCACATAATGTAAAGGTTCATACAGCAATATCTAAGCCTCTGTATGTATTAATATGGCTTTCTCTTCCATATACTCTATGTGCGGTGGCCTCCATTTAACAAGGTGGACCTGAAGGTCAGGAGTTACGCACAACATGAGTTCTCCATCCACCAAAGTGGTGAGGTGGGAGTGGGGCGCATTTCCAAGCAACATGCTTCCTGTAAGCAGAGGAGAGTGGTAAGTGAATAGTGAGGCTAGACACACCGCTCTGACCTCAGTTAGGAGGCTGTTATTAAACACACGCTACAGAAAAGGATTCAGAAGCTGTGGATCTTTCATATTGTATTACCGTATAAAAGAAGAGTGAAGCTTCCTTTGTTGTTGGATGAACTGGACCGCGAGACCATGCAGACCAGAAAAAATATTTTGTTTTCAAGGTTTGTCAGTTTCAGTGGCAACAATTATGAGTAACATTTTTTTGTAATTGGGACAAAAGTCTGTTTTCATGCTGCAAACAAAAACATCAGTTTAATTGATCCAGACTGAGATCACCTCTTTTGGTTGAATCAATTGTTGGTCCTTTGGTCCAGACCTTGGTCAATAGCACTTTTCACAACTGATATTGTGGTTTGGACAAAACTGAAAGATCCGTAGGTCTGATCTAAACAAGGTGGTGTGAAAGCACCGTAACATTTGGCACTATGATTTTGCTTGTCTTGTCAAGTATTGCAACTTAACTTTCAGAACATTTGATGTTTGATGTACTTTTAATTTGCAAAGAAATTTAAAAAAGTATTTATAGGGGACACGCATTCCAGAAATTGTTATTTTATCTACTCAAAGTTGTCTTCATTTGAGATGCAAAATCGAATTTATATATTTCTGTGAATTTGACCATATGTTTACTTATAAGGACTAAAAAAACTTTATATCTTGGAAATCATGTTAGAAATTAATAAACCAGAGGGTTCTGAGCTGAAAATGCAAGAATTTTGATGAATTATCTGTAAAGAATTGATTGACAAGGATTTTTAAAATAATACATTGTTCAGAATACTTGACAGTAGTTCAAATAAGAACCCTGAATATTCTTTTTATGTATGTATCAGTATTGTTCCTTATCAGGACTGTTATTCTGAAATTTGGACACTGTGTGAGCAAACAGAAAGAGAAAACAGCCCTTCCTTTTTGTTTTCTGCTGTAATCCAATATCTGGGCTTGTGATGTCATGAACCCTGGCCACTTTCTGATCATTTGGAGACTGTAGGTCATGTAGGTTGAGCATGTTCACATGGATAGAGCAGTAAACATGCACTGGAAGGTGGCTATGGCATTTAAACTGGGATTTATTAATCAATACTCCAAGCTACAGGGGTTGGACAATGAAACAGAAACACCGGTCATTTTAGTGTGGGAGGTTTCATGGCTAAATTGGACCAGCCTGGTGGTCAGTCTTCATTAATTTCACCAGTAAGAGCAGAGTGTGGATGTTCAATTATCAGGTAAGAGCACAGTTTTGCTCAAAATATTGCAATGCTCACAACATTACGGGTGACGTACCAAATGTTCAAAAGAGGACAAATTGTTGGTGCACGTCTTGCTGGCGCATCTGTGACCAAGACAGCAAGTCTTTGTGATGTATCAAGATCCACGGTATCCAGGGTAATGTCAGCATACCACCAACAAGGACAAACCACATCCAACTGGATTAACTGGACACAAGAGGAAGCTGTCTGAAAGGGATGTTGGGGTGCTAACCCAGATTGTGTCCAAAAAATGTCATTCCCGAGATGAATTGATGCAGTATTGGCCGCAAAAGGAGGCCCTAGTACACCATACTAATCAATTATTGTGGTCTAAAAGCAGGTGTTTCAGTTTCATTGTCCAACCCCTGTAGATAACTGACTGATAATTCATCACACAGTCACAAGACCATGGTTACATTGGGTAAGTATTTCAGTTTGTTGTGTGTGTATCATGTCTGTAGGTTGCTCTGATCACGAGTTAGGAAGCCTAGAAAACAACATGTAACTGCCAGCAATGTACAGATCCCAGGTTCAAAGAGAACATTATCCGCCCTTATTTTTCTGAACACCCCCCCCCCCCCCCCATTTCTCCAAACTACGCTGCATCCAGCATTTTGAAATAAGTTCCCCGCCCAAACCAGAGTAGAGAAAATGATGTGTCTACCCATGAGTGGCTTACTTTCTCATCTGCCATGGAGATCATAACGTATCTGTCCTCATAAAGGTATGTTCTGTTCACTAAGATTGAAGTAGAAACTGTGCCTGTTCTGTCCCAGCCTGTGTGCAGTGGCCTTGGTTCATCCAAACTCCGATGGGAAAAATGAGTTATCCGTCTTTTGGAGCATTTGGAGAGGTGGTAGCAGATTGCATTAAAGTATTCTGGGGCAATCTACACATTCAGCTATTTTCGCAGACTCCTGCCTGAGTGCTCACCCGTCTCCTTGATTTTGCTTTTTTAATCCAAATTCAATTTGAAAATCATTAGTGATTAAAGTGCCTAAAGTGTCAGAGTGAGTAGTTCCCCCCCCAACCCCCCGCACACCCAAGCATACACACACTGTGTGAGGAGGGACCTTATTTTGCACATCTGGCTCTCGATTCATCTCAATTATCAAAGACATGTCTTTGCACTGTATAAGACTCTCTCTCTCTCTCTCTCTCTCTCTCTCTCTCTCTCTCTCTCTCTCTCTCTCTGCCTCCATCGCTTTACACCAATCAGCCACAATATTAAAACCACTAAAGAGTAAAATGAACAACACTGATTATCTGGCTACAATGGTGCTTCACTGGAGGACTCACATATTAGACAGTAAGTGAACAGTCAGTTCTTGACGTTGATGTGTTGGATGCTGAGGCAGAAAGATTCTGGCAAGAATTAACCTGTGAAGTTCTAGACAACTGGGTGACAGCATCTTCAAAACAACAGGCAGGTCTTAGCAGTTCTTTTTCAGATCCAAAAAAGGTGCATAAAGAAGTCTCCAACAATCATCCCACACTCATCAATGTGCATTAAATCGAATCCAAAGTTGAATTATTTGGGCATAATAACAGAAGACATTTGGCATAAACCAAACGCAGCTTTTGAGGACAAGAACCTCATACGAACTCTGAAGAATGTCATGATTTACTTTGCTGCAGCAGGGCCTGGAGATCTCTCCATCATAGGAATCATATGAAATCTTTATTGTAGCAGAGGGGGCTTGAAATGTAAGACTATCTGTGCAAAGACTGATGCATCACATAGCTGATAGTCGATGTCAGAGACTGGCAGGCAATTGTAGGAAACGTAATTGATATTATTTCAGCCAAAGGAGCAAATACCAGGTATTAGGGCATACGGTGTCCTAAATTTGAGATGATACAGGAGCCATACAAGACATTTTTACTGATGTAGACATTCATACACATTAGTAGAAAGCGATCCTAGATGATTCACAATAATGTCTTTGATCCACATTAAAGCCTTACGCAGGGTGAACTTCAGCAGAAGTGAGATGAATTTCTCAATAATTCCTTTCTATTATTGCTTCTCTGTTCTATGCAGGTTGTTTTAAATGACATATCATGTTCATTTTTTTTCTAATCCAGATCACTACGTTCTCCCTCTCAGAGATTTTATGAACCGATCAATGAAGGGACTGAATGGTGGCTGTGATAATGAATATGTTTCTTCTCCCATAGAAATTAGTGGGCGGGCTGCCCAGTAATCTGGATCAGAAGCCCAGTAATCCCATCAACCATTCTCCTTTTTCATCCACAAACAGAAACGCATGCTATTGTCTCAACAGCAACACAATGATTGTGTCCATTCTCTTGATTGTTTCTCTTTGCTCCTGCTCTAATTCCAGCATTCTTTAAGTCGATTGGCTGCAAAAATGACCCTCACGCCCATTTCAAACAAGGAGCCATATGCCTGACAGTGTATTGAAGATTTCAGCTTTATAACAATTCAGATTTCTCTTCAAAACCCTTTGGTTTTGGTCAAACCAGTCACAGATCAATGAGATGAATGCTATAATCATCTACCCGTCCAGTGACTTGAAGAATGATTTTCCAGCTTCTCCATGTGGAATTCTTTTAGGTATGTGATATTTCAGTCTTACATTTTTCCTCAAGCCCCCTCTGATACAATAAATATTTCATAGTGGGTTCTATGATGGAGAGCTCTCCAGGCCCTGCTGCAGCAAAGCAGCCACAAAACATGACACTTCCACCTCCATGTTCCAGAAGTCCTGTTCTTTGTCTAGGTGTTCTCTGGCAAACATTAGTCTTGACCGGGTGGGTTTTTGGACAGTAAGGGTTTCCTCCTTGCACACCTCCCATGAAAATAAATATTGTTTCATCATTTTCTGATGGTAGATGATGCATTTTGACTTTGATCAACTGTGCCAAGATCCACCTGTAGATCATGTGGCATTTTAGGATTGTTGAAGAATTCTTTATGCATCATAGCAGTCTGCTCTTGGGCTGAACTTGCTAGGATGTCCTGACCTGACCATATTGGCAGTTGTTTTTAATCTTCTCCACTTGTTATTCTTTTTCCCGAGTGTGGAACAGCTGGTTTCTAAATGTTTTGAGATCTTTTTAAATCCCTTCCCAGACTCATCTGCATCTTAAGTCTTCTTTCTGATGGTGTAAGAGCTCCTTAGATCTGGCCATGGTGATACCATCCAAACTAATGTCTGAGGTTTAAATAAGAGAGCCTCCTCTGGTGTATAATATTATGTTAGATTGGTTGCATGCACTCTCCAGTGAACTCACACTCAGTAGTGTAATCTATATGTGTAGTGTAGGAAAGAACCTGAGCGACACTACCTCAGCAGCTGCAGCCATAAGAGGAGCTAGTATAATGATAGTCACATTGAGATACTTTGTAGCCCCCTGTGAACAATTAATGGAACCTACTACTACAACGTTCTATGAAAATACTGCATAACGACTACAGCAGCAGTGTGCTTCCAAAAAATCCTGAGGAAGGAATGCTTGATGGATGGGGAGAGGTGGAATGTGAGCGTAAGAATGACAGCAGGAGAGAAGAATCAGGGGAAAAGCCGAGAAGATGGAGTGATTGAGACTCCCCCCCCCCCCCAAACCAAGAAGCTCTAGGGAACCTGCTGTTGTTCTCCTGTTGCCATGGTGATGAGAATACAGCACTTGTTGGAGGGGGGTGGAGTAAGAGAAAGCGATTTAAGGAAAGTAGCTGAGAGAGAGAGCGATGCTTTAGCCTTCTAATCCCAGTTGCTTTGACCTTCTTGTGTTCTCCTGGTCAGAGGCACTGCTCGAGTCTGTGTGAAGTGCTATTTTAAAGCATGCCCAGAAATGCTCTGCAGCGTGATGTACAGATTCAGTCTGAAATGAAGCAGAAAATCATATCATTTCAGAATGTCTGTATGCAGGGGGGAGGTGTGTACAGTTAGCTCTGACTTCTGGGCCACCCTGTGACCTGCACAGTGACCTTCGTCCAAACACTGTTTTCTTGCAATGAGGTAAGCGTAGTGATTTTTGCAATGACACATTTCTGATGATGCATATTTCCTTAAAAAAAAAAGAAAAAAAAAACCTACGGAGCCCAAAATGTGACGTCCAGCATAAATAAAAATGTCATGCCAACGACTTACTGAAGCGTGGTAAGGCTTACCTTCCTTTTCAAAATCTCCCTGCGGTCTCATTACAAAGAACAGACAAATTATATTGAAAATGGAATGCTGCTTCATATTTCGACCGGTGGGTGCGGTTATGTTAAGGGAATCTTCCCGCATTCAAAACTGGACCCTGCTTTTGATGGGAGAAAACTCCCTGACAGTACAAAAAAACATATCATGGTGATAAAGTGCACTTTTCCTGTTGGCTGTAACTTATAATGAGTAAAGAGGATTTTCTCTCTATTATGTCGCGGTGGGTGGCGAACTTCCAAATGATGACCCTTCCACTGGTCACCATGGTGACATCTTAAGCATAAAAGGCTCTGCTTTCCCGTTTATACCCTGGGCAAATCTCACTAAGCCCCACCGACGCATGCGGATTCTGAATTTACCATGAGAATACATCTCACACCAGTATGGATCCACCAGCAGCCTGCACAGTACCTTGTAGATGATTTGGGTCCATGGCTTCACAAACCTTACCATCATTCCTTAACTATTGGTACTGTGAATTACTGGACCATGGACGTAAAAGAACACTGCACTGAATTGCAGGATATGCATATCAGACTCTGCTTTGAATGTGTATGTGATTTCTGCCAGAGTTGCTCATCTGTTCACTTGGACATTTCTAGCCAGATGCTGCTGGTCACAATGATTGCCACCCAGTGCACTGTCCACTGTGGGTGGTAATGCCTTCTATGTATGGTTTTCCCAGTACACACCTGACAGCATGGATTGAGGAGTGGTATATGCCCACACAGCTTCAGAAACGAGTTGTGTGGGCATGTGTTCCGATCTGATAAATCACGTCTCCTTGGCACATGCATACTGGTCTTCAGCCTCGCTCATAACACCTCACAACTTGTTTACATGTTATAATACGTTTGGGCATTCCCAAGCCAGTCCCTGAAGTAACACCACCTCATAATTAATTTGACTTTTGGCATCATGTAATTTTCATTCTCATCAGTGAGCCTTGTTGTTCACATCCTTCACTAAGTTCAGCATTACAACAGCCCCTGCTTTTGGAAGCTGGAATTTTTTTTTGGTGGCATTGATTTAATGTGACACTGCTGCCAAAATTACTGCTTATGTTCACACAATCCCGCACAATTCCATGTCCTCATCTAATGAGCTTCATTAAATGAGGGTTAATGCAGTAATGCAGTGGCCCTTAAGATGGCTTTGGGAATTCCCACAAGAGGACTGAACACGTCAACAAGGTTATGTCATCAACAGTGTCACAGCCCTGTAACAGCATAGTCTCTTAGCTGGAATAAACTGATTTATACTGGTCTGGTGCTGGCCTAGTGATGGTTTACCCAGCATACTCATACCAGTTGACCCACAAGCAGCAATATGATGGTTTGCTGATGATCCATATACCAGCTTTCCATTCTAGTGATCAGCATACCTTCTTCCAAAATCTATAAAGTACCTGTTTTCTAATACGTGCATACCCCATTGTGGACAAAAGTATTGGGACACCTGCTCATTAGTTGTTTCCTCTGAAATCAAGGGAATTCAAAATTGTTAATCCTGCTTTTGTTGGAGTAACATTTTCTACTGTCCTGTACTGTGGATTTTGGAGCACTGCTGTGAGGATTTGATTGTATTTGCTGGATGGATGATCATCACCACAACTCCCCAACTCATCCCATTGCTCCACAGCTGAATGCTGGAGGGCTTTTTATACCTGCCAATAGGTTCACGTTTGTTTGTCTGTTCCAGAGAATCCTATTCTATGGCAATATTTCCCTACAGGTACACAGTAAGTGGTGTATGTGTATTTGCACCTTGACACAGGTCATTTGGACCACTCAAAGTAGATGAATGCATTCATTAGAAGGTGTCCACAAACATTTGAACATATAGCATCACTCAATATACACTTAGAATAGTTGCACCTAGAAGGATGTGTGGGATTGCAGTCCTATTGGGATGGAAGATAAAAACTATTAGGCACAATAAATCATTCCACATTTAGACTGATATGAGCAATATTTATTGATCCATACATACACCTCAGTATGGCGATGGGTATAACCCAACATGACAGATGTCTCAGCATGGAGTTGTAGAGGTTCCTTTGGTGTCCTTTGATAATCCATCCAATGCAGCTTGAATACTCTCATGAGCTCTTGACACGGCAGCAGTATTTGGATGAATGTTGTCCTGTTGGACTAGTGCACCGTAGTGATTACAGGACATCATTAACATAATGTTGGGATGTCAAAGTGCATCGTACGAAGTTGGACCATCATTACACCAGGTCTTCTGGACATGTGACGCGTGACAGTGCGCTCTGACCACAGTGCCTCCACACAAATTCGTTGGTCATCTCCACTGGGAGAAAAGTGGGACTCATCACTGAAGATGTTCCACTGCCATTCTGAGTGACTCAAAGACAGTCTGGTAGTTGGTTAATATCATCTGGGTGCATCTCTTTTTGGATGATGATTGTGTAGAGTTGTAGAGTGATACTGCACAGAAAGATGAAAGATATTTGAGATAAACCAACAACTGATGTTAGAAGTCTAAGGCAAACTGTTCGAAACAGACTTTTAGAAACAGACCTACAGCACAGCAGTCCTCAATAAAAGGCAGAATCTGTCTAGTGTTTCTTTTCTTTTTGCTGAGACAAATTTACAGCCTCCATACCAGCAGCAATACATTGACTGAATTGCTAGACAGATTTATTTGATCAGGTGCAGCCATGGCTGTGCAATGCAATCTGCAAATTGTGCACAGTATGTCATATGATCTGCATTTGTGAGCAGTTGCCTTTATGTAAAAGCGGCCTGTTGCGGTTCTCATCTCTTGGCTTTCCATTACCATACTGTATGGCCAAAGATGTTGCCTGTCATCCTCGCTGAAAGAAAGCCCACTTTAATCAGTGAACTGCTCCATTTAATTTAGCAAGAGTGAATGAATCTTAGCAGCCTATCGCTGGGCCAGCAGAGTGGCACTCAGGGCCTGGAAAGCCTGAGATTACTTTTAGCCATGAGGACACTCACTGACTGGCAGCCAAGGCTGGAATTTTTCACCTGTAGAGCTTTTCCGCTTTAAGTGAAAGGATAAAGGGATGAGTGCAGAAAGAGTAAGCTTTCAAAGAGAGTTTTCAAGATTGTTTGAGAGAGAGAGAGAGAGAGAGAGAGAGAGAGAGAGAGAGAGAGAGAGAGAGAGAGAGAGAGAAAGAGAGCAAGCAGCAACTGTGTTCAGGTATCTCTGTAATGGTTTGGAGCAGACAGGAACTTTTATTGGAACTTTAATTGGAGCATTCATTCCCTCAACTGAGGATCAGATCTTGCGGAACATTTCAGGAAGATGTTAGAGTGACAGATTTAGATTTAGCGTTACTTGAATACCTTACAAAATAAATGCCAGAGCATGACACTCACTGTCCATTTTATCAGCTCCACTTACCATACTGAAGTGCTTTGTTGTACTTTAATTACATCTATAATCTGTTCATCAGGACCCCAGAGGACCACCACACAGCAGATATTCTCAGCATTGCAGTGACACTGACATGGTGGTGTGTTAGTGTGTGTTGCACTGGCATGAGTAGATCAGACACAGTGTCCACCCACTGTCCACTCTATTTGGCACTCCTACCTAGTTGCTTCAGCTTGTAGATGTAAAGTCAGAGACAGAAGCTCATCTGTTTCTGCACAGTTCTGTGTTGGTCATGCTCTAGTCCTTCATCAGTGCTCACAGGACATTTCAGATATTTTTGGACTGTTCTCAGTCCAGCACTAACACTGAGGGGTTTAAATACCTTCAGAAGGTAGATTTCATTATGTGTGTGTGTCTGTGTGTGTGTGTGTGTGTGTGTGTGTGTGTGTGTGTGTGTGTGTGTGTGTGTGTGTGTGTGTGTGTGTGTGTGTGCAGAAAGTGTAAGAGATCAGCACACACTGATCTGTTGGACAGTGGATAGGTGCTCAGATATCAGGGCTGTTGTGTGTGAAAGTGAATTTTATATTTATTACATGTAAATCCAGAATCTCAAATTATTTGAATATTTCATTTTGAGTTTGAATAAAATACTAATCAGACAGAATCAACATTAAAACTACAATGTTTGAAAAGTCACTTTAAATGCAATGAAAATAAATTCAAATAACCTTTTCAAATTTTATATATTTTTAAATATTCACATTTTTGGAGAGGCACTACCACATACCATCACTCGAACAGCTTCACTGCACTTGTTTGTCACCTAAGGCCAGAGCTCAGTGACCTACACACTGAAAAGCATTCGGGACATCCCACAAGATGAGCGTTACCATTATTGAGGCTCTGCACTCTAACTGATAAGATCAACTCCAATACGATTACCGAAATGGCAAGGTCAGAATCCCACCCACTCAAATCTGATTTGGAGGAGGTATGGCGAGAGCATCGCTTAACAAGCGTGTGAACCCAGGCAGGCAGAATTGAGCATCCATTCAGATATGAAGTCTGTAAAGGCCTCCGCTTCAGGAGACAGCATTCACCTGGCTTCCACGAAAAAACGTGATGTAATTGTGGAGAAAATGAAACAACCAGACATGGCACAGAGGTTATACTCGCGGTATCATTAACGTGGCAGATGGGCGAAGTCTGTGGATGAAGATGCGATGCAGCAAACGCTGTGATTGTTTGAGAAAAAGGGCTGGGTCTTGAATCAAACATGGACAGGTTTGAGGAGCACCGCTTAGAGCCAGAAAACAGTGGAGATGCCAGTTACAACATATCCCTCTGTTTCACAGAAGCTATGTCCCAAAGCCAAGGTGGCAGCCTCTGTAGGGCAAGTCCTCAGTAGGACTGTACTCTGAAGACTCCTAAGTAACCGATTTGCCACACAAATGGATCAATCTGGAACAGTCTGGAACGAAGCTGTGTGTTGACTACAGCCTTTTCTCATATAGTGGCTGAGAAATGTAGCCTAGATTTTTGGACACAGCCAGCATAGGGGCACTTGTCATTGACCGGTCCAAGAAGTTACCCAATTTTGGGCACTTGGGAGTAACGCCTAGATGCCCTCGTTTCCTTAGCTAATCGATTCAAGTATATTGGGAATCCCTTGGGAATTCCTTACAATTTCCTCCAATCAACTGGCGAAGGGAGAGATTGGAATTGAACAAGACTCAAAAGTGGCTGATACAGTTGTTCTGGCTGTCTGGCTTTTCAGTCATGTACCCAATCCTAAAATGTCACCGCACCACCTGCAGTTTTGGAGTGCAGTGTACATGGCATTTGATATGGCTTCATTTCGCAGGAAGTCACCCAAGGCCTTAATACGTAGCCCAGTTTTGGACACATTTTAGTGTTCTAATGAAGAGCTTGATAATGAGCTATTGATCTCATTGAGCTGTTTGGACAGGGAAAGCACTAACGTGTTCAGTGCAGGACGAGTCTGGGACAGTGGCAGGAAAACACTAGTCTGCTTCAGGAGATTGTGCCTCGAGATGGATGGATACAGTGGATGTGAGATTGGGTTTGTAACACACAGGCTTGCCATGTTGGAGAATTGGTGGCTATGTTGAGCTGTGATATGGGACGTGTGATATTGCTGCGAATGCTGCTGTGAGGCTGATTTCAAATCTATTCAATGTCCGTTAAAAGCTTCTCATGGTCGGTCAGGATCTAAAATATTGAATATCTTCAATATTCAGATAAAATATGACCAAAACCGAGTTACATTTTGCCCAACATGTGCAGCAGGTTTGTGATATTAATTGATAATCAGAGCTACAGAGAACAACCAAAGTCTTATACATGCAGGTCATATGGCCCAAATCAGATTTCTTCACCAAATCCATTTAGAGTATCCTACACTATATGGACAAAGGTTTTGCGACACTTGCTTCCTTCATTGTTTCTTCTGAAATCAAGGGTATTAAAGAGTTTATCCTGCTTTTGTTGGAGTAACTGTCTCTACTGTCCATGAAAGACTTTCTACTGGATTTTGGAACATTGTTGTGAGGGATTGATTGATCTCACTGACAAGAGCCAGGGTTAATGTGGTCAGAATCTTGGCTTATAACCACCTCACCTTATCCCCTTTTCCTCAACCCATCCCTCTTAAAAGTATTGGACGGAACACCATCATTCCAGAGAACACGATTCCACTGCTCCACAGCTCAATGCTGGGGGGCTTTACACCCCTCTAGCCCATGCCTTGCATTAGGCATGGTTTCAGCAGACTCATGTTTGTTTATCTGCTTCAGAAAGTTTTTTTTTTGCCACTTCTCTACAGGGAGCAGACAAGCTGTGTGTGTGTGTGTGTGTGTGTGTGTGTGTGTAGTATTCCTCAATGACAGTATTCCTCAATGACATCCCAGGCTTTGAGACATGTCTAATGTGTGACTTTGCAGGGCTTTATATACTCAAGCTCATATTTTTAGCAGTTGTCCTTTCAGTTTTTTTGCTTTTCCAAAGCAAAAGGTTAAGTTATTGATTTCTGCACACTATCTTCATTCTGAAAAACTGCAGGTGCACATGTGGGTGAGGATGCGAAGGCATGGCGAGATTCCGGTCCTGTTAGACAATCCTATGAGTTAGCTTGTGATGTGTCAGTGCCTGTATACATTGAACTACCATATCATTATGAGCACCTCCTTGTTATACGTTCACTGTTCTTTTCATCAGCTTCACTGACCATACAGGAACACTTTGTTCTATAATTACAGACTGCAGTCCATCTTTTACTCTTCCTTTCAACCTGATCTTCAATGGTCAAGACCCCACAGGACCACTGCTGACTGACCACTGTCTTGTGGGCAGCGTCCTATGAGCACTGATGAAGGACTAGAGGAGGACAGACACAAACTGTGTAGAAACAGATGAGCTTCTGTCCCTGAGATTACATCTAAAAACTCTAGCACTCACCAGCACAACCCACACGAACACACCACCACCACCACATCAGTGTCACTGCAGTGCTGAGAATGACCAACCATTTATATAATGCCTGCTCTGTGGTCCTGGCCACTAAAGAACAAGGTGAAAAGAGAAGGATAAAGAATGCAGAGAAACAGATGGACTATAGTCTGTAATTATAGATCTACAAAATGTTCCTGTATGGTCAGTGGAGCTGAGAAAATGGACAGTGAGTGTAGATAATGGTATGGTTTATTGGTGTATGTAGTTAAATGTACTGTAGATATGTGTGTGCTTAGGTCTTGGGTATTGTACTGCATTCCAGTGGTGTGTGTGTGTGTGTGTGTGTGTGTGTGTGTGTGTGTGTGTGTGTGTGTGTGTGTGTGTGTGTGTGTGTGTGCGCAATGCATGTTGATGCTGAGAGAGATTTGCAGCCCCTTCCTCTCCGAGGGGTAAATGGGAAAACATTATGAAGGCTGGCAAGAAGCCAGAGAGAGGTTTCCACGGCAACAGGACCACGTCACCCATTTCTACCAGAAGACTCTGAGAAGTATGCAGAAACGGTTTATTAAAACCAAATGTGTACAATCAACATTATATGAGTTGTCAACTACATTGGCCCTGTAGTTGGGCCAGGTCTTGAACCAACCAGATCCTGCTAGGTACAGAGGCAGGAGCAGAGCCAACCCCCTGGACAGCAAATGGGTCCAAACTGGTGGTGGCAGGGAGGAAGGATTGAGTCTTCCGGTAGAACTACAGCAAGCTTTCATTTCGCTCCATTCTCCCCATGACTTACCTATAGAATATAGCAATACTCGGTTTCTATGATGATAATCGAGACATACCCAAGTTACAGTTTGTTCAATCTAATGCCATATAACACCCCCTAAGATAAATAATACAGCCTGTAGTGTGATGATTAGGCAGCAAAGTGTCAACGTTACCATGTTTAATGTGTCTCAGTAGTGTAGTTTATTAGTGTAATAGTGAGTGTAGTGTAGTCTCTGTGCAATGATTTTCACTGAATCATGACAGTTTGGTACGGATATATGTAACACTACATCCCTATTGTGTCCAGTTCAAGACATCCGTCTATCTGGAAAACTTTGGTCTTATCACAGCAGTGGAGTTGCCTAATTACACCTCTATATCATCACTGTTACACATAGGTCTGCCACTGTAACTGTTTTTTTTTTTTGTTTTTTTTTTTGGACAATATAGTCCCAGAAATCATTGCAGTAAATAATATTATTGTCATCTTAAGAATTTATGGCACTGATATTATAATTAATCATAAATGAAATTTAAACAGCTTTTAACAGTGTCAACATACTGGCTCAATCACCAATCACATTTAGGAGATGAAACTTGGTGGGCAGGGTTAACATTGTGAGACATGATTCAAGTCTCATATTGCTATACCTGACTGTCTATAACAGGGTTGTTCCGTTCTGTGTGCTTTCCAGACTGACTCATGCTGTTGTGTTGGTAGCATCCTTGGCAACTGAAGTATGCCTCTTAGAAGAGTTCAAAAGCAATTCCAGCAGCTGGACGAGTTCAAGAGGGGTCACATTGTAGGGCTCTTGGAAGCAGAGCGGCATTGACATGTTGTGTACCATACTGGTCATGTCGATTGCTATTATTCAGCAAGAAGTGATGCCCTCCATGAGTCATCCTTTTAGTGTCACCACCATCACAACTGCCTTTAACACCACGTCAATGTCAAAGACTGCAGTGGAGTCACTCAGAATGACTGCAGGTCATCTTCAGTAACCAGTTTAGCTTTTGTCTTAGTGGAGATGAACGAATCCATACGTGGAAGCACTGTGGTGAGCGCCATGCCAGACCTATCACTGATTGGAAATGTGTGGAATGCTATGGGATGCACTATCAACACTTCACCCCCACTGTACAATCTGCAGGAACTGAGTGAGAATATTCAAGCTGCATGGGATGGATTTTGCAAGATACCATTAGGAAACTCAAGCATACATATCACCATTTCTCTTAAGCATGTTGAGATATAAGATTTTTAGCCATATTTTGCAGCCCTACCTTCAGATCATCTTATCTGAATATATCACTGAAGCTTCAAATGCCTGCAGGTAGATCTGTTGAATCTTAATAAAACACTGCCATGGTTATACAGTGATGTGTGCAACTGGAGACTGTTTATACATTTATGTTAGCATTTTAAATGTCAGGGCATGTCCCCTTCTTGACCCCTTTTCTTCCAGCCTGGGAATAGTAATCTTTTAAAACTTTAAAACTTTTAAATGATTGAGTTGCTCATTTAGAACGGAGAGCTGGAATTTAAAGCAGAGTGCTAGTTTTCATGCATAGGACAGTATTTGTTTATATGGATTAGATACGGCCAAGATGTTAATCACTCATTTTTGTTCCTTTATTTATTCAGTGATAAACCTAAAACTGAGCTTGATTTAATATAAAATTGTTAAATAAAACAGATTTTCTTTATCTGTGTTTCACTGAAAACCCAAAAGTCATGGGACATAAATAGTTATCATGTCCCGTAACTTTTGACATGTCCTGTAGAGCTGCAGGATATGTGTGTGGGGCTCCTGCATTGAATGTAGATGTGATTTCCATCACAATCATTCCCATCCACTCCACTGTCCACTGTGGGTGGTAATGCCTTCTATGACATATTCCTGGTAAACATGTGACGCTGTGGATTGAGGAATGTTAAATGTCCACACAACTTCAGAAATGGAATGACCCATCCATCAGACGTCGCTCAAACTGATTATTCACATCTCCTTGTCATAAACACTCAGCCCAGTGTTCAGCCTCACTCACAACACTAACAGCTGTTTAATGAAATCTCCGGGTTTACATGAGTCAGGAAAGATTCAGATTTCTATCCTGTAACCAGCCAATAGTCTCACAGAAGAGGGTAAATGGGGTAGGAGAAAGAGTGCATGAAAGAAATCAGACTAAGCTGTATACTTTTGAGGGGAAATCCAATTTTAAAATCAGATTTCTACACCTTACTCAGTTTACCTGACCACTTGAATAATATTGTGATACTTTGTTATATTGACATTTTCTTACCAACCCTATTAACCCTACTCATCAGATAATGTCTGAAATGGATATTAGCTGGGAGTCCAAAACCATGTAAATGCCATACTCTCTCTCAGCATGATACGAGGCAGCACAAGCATATATCTGTTTAATATTTTCAATCTTTATAACCCTGGGCTAATTTTGTGGGATAAAATCCTGTTCTCAGGACATTTAATCTGAAATTTGAACACTGTAAGAGAAAAAAAAGAGAGAGCAAACAGCCACTCACTTCTCATTTTCCTCTGTAATTTAATATCTGGGTCATAAAGTGCATATCTCGTGTTCTAAAAGTTAAGCACTGATGATATTCACCAAATCCACTCTCTGTAATGGAATGTTCAGTAGTTTTTTTTATTTATAGGAGACAGTCGTAGATGTTAGATACTGTCATTTTCAGGCTGCTCAAATTTGTTTTCATTTGAGATGTAAAAAGAATTTAAATATTTGTATGAATTTGACCTTGTTTCTCTCAAGAATTTACTTGTGCCTACAATTTTTTTGTGTTTTCTTTTCTTTTATTAAGACATAACACACTCAAATTCCTGTTGGGAATTGATCATCCAGATCATTGTGGTGAGTCATTATAAATAATGATTAATAATAATGAATAATAAGTTGTTCAAAATATTTGACAGTAATAATAATAATTAAAAAAAAATTAACCTCTGATATTCACAATATTCAGTTTTATATCATAGCAACAGAACTGATCATAATTTCATTAAAATACAGTCATATTGTCCACCTTTACTTATAGTTTACTTGTAGTTGAGGAGTTGGGGACGAGGTGGGGTGATGGTCATCCAAAATTCTGACCTTAGTATCTCTTTTTGCTGAATGCAATCAAATCCTCGCAATGCTCCAGAATCTATTTAGAAGAAACAACGAGCATGTGTCCAAAAACGTTTGTCTTTATTTTCCTACCTGCCTGAAAAAATGTATCTTGGACCAGCAGGGCCATCAGGATCATCTTGTGTGGGGGTAGGGGGATCTGCAGGAGGGTCTGGCTTGTGTAAACACAAACATGCACACATTGACTTTGAGATTTGTCCGGGTGGCAAATCAGCCCTTTATTCTGCTGATGTGAGGCTGACATGTGGATGTGCTATGGATTTTCTCTCTCTCTCACTCTCACTGTGGCTGAAGGATTGTCATATATCAGCATACATCGTAAATAACACTACTATGATTAATGGTGGCTCCCCAGATACCCTCACCCCCCATCTCTCTGTCACCCCCCATCTCTCTCTCAGTCTGTCTGTCTGTCTCTCTCTCTTTCTCTCTCTCTCTTGCTCTGTGTTTCTCTCGCTCCTTCTCTCTCTCACTCTTTGTCTCTCTCTCTCTGCCTCACTGACTCTTGCTCTTTTTTTCTCACCCTTTCACTCGATTCCTCTCTATCTATCTATCTACCTCTGTAAATAGGAGCTGGGGGAACAATATTGTATTTTATTGAGCACAGCATTATTATTACTGCGCTTCAGAGACCTGGGAGGATACTGAAATAGAGGATTCAGAGAGTGTTACCATTCAGTGGCTGTTCATCTTTACATATCCACTTCAGGATCTGCAGGACCGCGATTACTGCGCGACAGCGTTCTGCTCTCGCTTTTTCATATCTAAAGAAAAAGAAAGCGTGAATCACGTACAAGCACGTGAAATATTAAATACATGGGTATAAAATAAGACAAGCAAAATACCCACAACCCTCACTCAACTGAGCTGCTTAGACTTCTGTTAGGTGGCTTCTACTGACAGCTTTACGTCTCCAAAATGGTAAACTAAAAGCAGATGAGGTTACTAATCTCTTTATTCTAAAGCACCCGAAATTAGTTTGCATAGTGTCTCCTCTCTGGCATGCCATTTAAACCACATGGCGCATAATTTATTAACCTTTAGAACCCTATACCCTAGGCCGTATTTTGATATACTGATTGACATTAATTATTTTTGGTATTTATGTATGTATGAGTATGATCCCTTCACAGGACTTTTATTCTGAAATTTGAACACTGTGTGAACAAAGAAAGCGATCAGCACCTCGCTTCTTGCTTTTCCCCACAGCCCAATATCTAGGTCAGTGATGTCATCAGCCCTGCCCCCTCTTGTTGATCAGTCAGAGTCTGCATGCAGGTTGAGCAGTAAACAAGCACTGGAAGCTCCTTTGCATTTAAACTAGGATGTAATTCAGTTAGAGTTTGGGCTAATTTCTGAGCTTGATTACTTGCTGACATATTAGGTACATTACTCTGTGTTAAGCCTAGACAATGGCATGTAACTGCCTGTGAAGTGCAGATCTCAAGGCTCAAGCCCTGACAATATTCACAATATCCAAATTTGTATCACAATAATTTTGATAAAATATCATCATATTGTCCACCTCTGCTCGTACTTAGGGATGAATTGGGGAGTTGAGGATGATGATCATCCAATATTCTGACCTTGCTAACTCTTGCTCTTGTCGCTGAATGCAATTAAATCCTCACAGCAAGGCTCCAAAATCTATTCAGAAGAAACAACGAGCAAGTGTCCGACTGCAGCTTCACGTACTTACACAGAAGACACTGCAAACTCCATTTCAAAATATCAGAGTTAGCCAGCCAACCCCCCACGTTACAGTCGCTAGGGGTTTGGGACTACTTGCAAAATAAAAAATTTAAAAAATAAATAAATAAATAACATGTATTTGGTGACATTATAGATTAAAATATCATGTCATAAATGGTCATTAATTCATTTCAGTGATTGAAAATACTGTGATACGTTTTAAATGTTATGGTTCTATGAGCTTTGAAAATACATTTTTTTTTTGTTAAACTATAGACAAAGTGGACTATATTTTGGGAAATGGTAAAATTATTACTTTCCCAGCTGGCATTTCATCGTTTATTCACTGGTGAATCAATGTTGTGGTCACAGTTGAATCAACGTTGAAGCAATGTGTGATTTTGAAACGTGAATGGCAGCAATCTTTCAGTGTTATGTCAACATTTTCAGAGTATCATCACAATGTACCCATAATGTCTACATTTCCTCAGATCCTGTCCTTAAGTCACTTCTCTCTCCAATTTTATTTTTACTCAGTAACAAAGCTGATTCATATCATCTAGTAATTATCAAGCCCTTCATGAGTTTGATAATTACCAGAGAAACACTGTGCTGTACAGGCCTCCAGCACTGGAGCATATTTGCTCCTTTATATCTTTATATATTCCTCTAAAGCAGTTACAATCTGTAGCCCATCTTCTTTCACGGTTGGTCAGTTGCAATCAACCTCATTCTTCGTTGGTCCATATCTTAGCAAAGAACTATTGTTGACCAGATATTACATTGGTGGTGACAGTCCTTCTAGCAAATTAATTCTAGCAACTTTTTATGTTTGTTCAGCAAGTTGCATCCATTGTTGACACAGATGGGCAAATACACACAAAGAGCATATCTAGTACCTGTAGAGAAATAGTGCCAATAGAATAGTACTCTCTGGAGCAGATAAACAAAGCTGTGAGCTGTGGAGCAGTGGAACTGTGGTTTCTGTGTTGAGCTGGAGAGTTGTGGAGGATGATGACTGGTGATCACACATCTTTCCATGGACAGTAGAGACAGTTACTCCAAGAAAAGCAGGATAGAGCCTTTTAAATACGCTTGATTTCAGAAGAGAGTGGATGAGCAGGTGTCCCACTACTTTTGTCCATGTGGTGAAGGTTGAGCCTTGTCTACAGCCAACCATATCCAGCCAAGAGCAGCCCTGACTATTGAAAGTGCACCTGTACACTGTACACCAGCGAAGGTGGATCTACAAGATCTACAGTTTTCACCTTAATCTGGCCGCCGTGGATCATAGTGCTCATCTGTTAATGTAAATTGTATAATTTCCAGACTTTGAGCTGCCTTGACTTTTTACACGCCAGCTTTGAGTAGCTGTTGGACTTTCTTCTGTAGCACGTTAGAGCAGTGTTCTCCTCCCAGCAGCAGAGAGGATTCCCCTGCTCTGTAATGCACTCATAGCCAGGCTGGATGTCTGCTCAGGCCACTGTAGCTAATGTCAGTAAGTGTTGTGTCTTAATCCTGTTCAGAGTGTAGTCAAGGGGAAAATCCCTTTTCATTTGCACTTGCTATCCATGCTTCTTCCCTGAATATCACCCCTCCACAGGCCCAGGCAGGCAGGCGAGGAACCACCACCTGGACCTCAGCTCATTCCCCTGAGGGTTCAGTACACACCAGAAACTCCACGATAAAGCGTTGGATGGGGTGGGGGTTGGACATTGGACAAGAAACAGAATACAGCATTCAGATGACCAGAAATATGTCTTCTGACTCTCACACACTGGACATGAGACTCACACATTTGGCTCTAATCTCACACTCTCATGCCACACTTAACATTTCTCATTTTTTAAATTGTGTCTTGTTTCCATGGGGCTATATCTCTGTATATTTGTTAACGAGGCCTTAACATAATGACACACACCCCCCACCCACGCTCCCGCACCAAAGCTGACGAATGAAAAAGACAACAATGACTGCTGAGGACCCTCTCCCCCCGGTGGAGCACACTCGTGGGCTGAGCCCCAGGACTGTGCGCTGTGAGACCACACCCCTGATTGTTCCCCTCAGAAACCACCTCCGGATTAATTAGATTACAGCTGCCACCTTGAAATTCACTGATTAAACACATTCTTGACTGACATCTGTGGCCTTCAGAAGGAGATAAGGAGATCACCACCTTTTCCAGGCTAGTAGCTGAGGATGGCTTCATTAATGAGTTGTGCACCTGAGTAATTGTAATTAGGCTTTACAGCAGAGAGATCAAATAAGTTTTTTAAAGTAGGGAAACCACCAAACTCTGCTGGAGAGCAGCCTTATAGAAGACGATTTGTAGAGCCCAGTTCTGCATGTTGGAGACTGGAGATATGACTAGAAAACCAATTTCTTAATATATATTATAATATATTGTATAATACAGTATATTGCAAAGCCTTAACTGGAGTTTGTATCATGCTCATAAAGGAACTAGCACGTTGTATTGGCAAGAACCTGCACCTTTGATATTACGGTTCATGAAATTTTATGATTCAGTATATTGTAATATATTTTGATTTTGTGAGGCAATATATCAACTTTTATAAAATGCATAAAATTTGAGGAAAAGAAAAGTTAAATTTTTTATCCAATCAATACAAGGGGATCTAAAGTGATCTGCATTTAAACAGGCAGTAAACCACTGTCTTTACCTGCATCAGAACATACCATACCAACACCTAGAAATACTGATTCAAACAAATATAGGTTTGAATTGCCCAAGAAGATCTCAGCATATATGAATCTTCTTTGCATCCCAGGTGGCTGCTTATGAAGCTGCTTCAGAGAATGCCAAGAGCGTGTAAAGCAGCATCAAGGCAAAAGGGGAACTGATGTGAAGAAGCGGGAATAGTGGAAGAATTCCACAGTGTTTTGAGGTCTTCACCATTATTCTGAAAGATGAAAAAAAAAATTATGTTAGTCAAACTGGCTACTTTCAATGTTGAATACTATTTTAATTCTTTTTGGAGTATGGAACATATTCCGCTGGGCTTATTTAGTGTATTGAACATGTAAATGGAAAATTTTACCTGTTTAAATCCCAGTCTTATTACAACTAACCCTTATTATTCAGTACAAACTGCACGGGCTATTCTTAGGTTGTAGAAGTATAAATAGAACAGAGGTTACAAAAGTTAAAAATAGAGTGGTTGATCAAATAGAGTGAACTTCACTTAATAATCACTGCTAATTATGCAACTAATCAGTTACATGAATTTGCATAGTTGCGTGAAATAAGTATTTGAAACAATAGAAAAACAGAACTTAATATTTGGTACAGAAGGTCAGCTGTTTCTTGTAGTTCTTGATCAAGTTTGCATTTCTCCAGATCTTTCATGTTTTGGTTCTGTCACTGGGCAACGCTGAGTTTCAGCTCCCTCCAATAATTTTCATTTGGGTTCAGGTCTGGAGACTGGCTAGGCCACTCCAGAACTTTGAAATGCTTCTTACGGAGCCACTCCTTAGTTGCCCTGTCTGTGTGTTTTGGGTCATTGTCATGTTGGAAGACCCAGCCACAACCCATCTGAAATGCTCTTACACAGGGAACTAGGTCATTGGCCAAAATCTCACAGTACATGGCCCCATCCATCCTCCCTTCAGTATGATGCAGTCATCCTGTCCCTTTTGAGGAAAGCACCCCAAAGTGTGATGTTTCCACCCCTGTGCTTCACGGTTGGGATGGTGTTGGGCTGATTCCTGATTTTTACAGAATTGTTCTTATACCATAAGGCAAAATATTGCATGGATCCCTAGACCAAGGAAGACTGACAGTCATCCTCGGTCTTGGCCACGGTGGAGAGGTTGGAATATGATTGAATGAGTGTGTGGACAGGTGTCTATTATACAGGTAACAAATTCAATCAGAATTCTTGCTGGTTGGTAGGTGATGAAACACTTATTTCATGCAATATATATACATTTCTTTAGTTTTATGTGTTTATATCACCTCCAGCTCTCAATGTAGAATAGTAGTGTAATGAAGATCAAATGTCCAATAAATATGTTAAGGTCAAATGTGTTTATGCCTGCATATTCTACGTTTATTGCAGTTCCGTACAGCCGAACGTAACAGGAGTGTAAAGAAAGCTGAGTGTAAGCGTGTACAAATTTGTGAGCGGAACCACAAGTCCTAGCTCAGCACTTTCTCAGCTGTGTGATGAATGTGGGTCCTGTCAGTGAAGCCTGAGTGAGTGGGCCGGGCTGAGTGTGAGTGCTAGTGTGAGAGTAATGGTGCTGCTGGCTTTGTGGAGAGTGTGCTGAGCGCTGGTCTGTGGGGAGCTCTAAATGGGTGTGTGCTGTGTGTGTTTGAGGTGAAAATGAAATGCGAGAGGCAGCAGCAGACTCTCCAGGGCAACGCAACACACACGTAGCCACACACACACACACACACACACACACACACACACACACACACACACACACACACACACACACACACACACACACACACAATGTGTCCTCTATTTACACTACTACCTTTGGCCTGAAGGGTCAGCTTAAGGGAGCAGGTGCAACAGAGTGAGAGAGAGAGAGAGAGAGAGAGAGAGAGAGAGAGAGACAGAGAGAAAGACAATGTGAATGTGTGTTCACTGATGTGAGTGAGTGGAGAGACAGAGCAAAACTGACAGAGGGTGAATAGAGAATTAGAATGTGTGTGTGTGTGTGTGTGTGTGTGTGTGTGTGTGGTGGGGGGGTGGGGGGTGGGTGCACTAGAGGTGAATAATCCAGGTCCAAAGAGTAAAGTATACTCAAATATCCGCAATACATATTCAGCGATTATTGATTATGATTTTGATGGTTTTTCTACAATGTGACATGGAAAGGGAGTCTATACTTTATAGTGTTATTGCACTAACCTGCCATAACTTCACTCTCTATTAAGATGAGTACATTGTACAGACCTGTGACTTGGTGTTTAACATGTTTTCCTCAACTGCCTGTTCCAACTGTGTTCTCTGGAATGATGGTGCTGCATCCAATATGTTTAGTTAGGGTTCAGCTGGAAAGTTGAGGATGAGGCGGGACGATGATCATTCAGTCATCCATCATGCTGACCTCACTAACTCTTGTTGATGCTGAATGCAATCACATCCTTACATCCGTTCTGCAGCACATTGACTTCCCTGGACAGTAGAGACAGTTACTCCAACAACATTGGGATGAACTGTTTTTAATACCCTTGATTTTAGAAGGAACAATGAATGAGCGGGTGTCCCAATACTTTTGTCCCTCTCTGTGGGTGTCTCACAGACAGACACACAAGCACTCAGCTGAACATGGGATCAATAATTCATGGGAGCAAATAGAAAGTGAAGCCTTCACATCATTCTCTCCTCCTCTTTTCTTTTCTTCCTGTCTTTCTCACTCTCTTATCTCTCTCTCTCTCTCTCTCTCTCTCTCTCTCTCCAAATCTCTCTCCACTTCCTGCCCACCACCTCTCCCACCCTCTCTCTCTCATGCATTATGGAAATAGGAAAGGGAAATAAATACAACACCAATTGAGAAAAATAAATAAATAAATAAATAACCTTGCTGGAAAAATATAATCTCGCTCCGAGCACCAGGAACAAATTTATGCCAGTTGCAGGAAGATTCTAATGATGACATCAAATTATCATTTAAATCAAATTGTCTCTCGTCCCCCAGAGACGACAGTGTGCACAGATTGAAAACACACACCAACACACTCTATTAGCCAGTAGTGTTATTTGGGATGGTCCCTCTGCTATGCAGGAATATTAAATCAGCTGTTTTAATCCATTGACTTCAGAAGACTCTGGAGTATATTTACGCTCAGATCTTTATTGTCCTTATGTGGCCTTTTCCTAAACAGGGCAATGCAGACGTTCAGGTTCCCCGATCAACATTTCTGCCACTGTGAATAGTTAGACAAAGATTTTATTTAATAATGGGCTTGAGAATGCATTTTGCACTCACAATGTTATGACAAATACTGTCATCGTCAAAAATAGCTGCACCCAGAACAAATCAAACCAATGTCCTGATGGGTCATCTTCATTGATGAGTCTTGCTTTTGTCTTGGTGGAGACGATAAATGAATCCATGTGTGGAGGCACCGTAGTCAGAGCCAGAATCAACGGTTTGTTGTCACACATCACACATGGTGTCATTGTATGGGGTGTAATTTCAGACAATGCTAGATCACCTTAGGTCTTCATTACAGACAATTTGACCGCCCAACATTACGTTAATGAGGTCCTTTAACCAGTGGTCCTATCTTTACTGAACACACACTCGGGTGCACTATTCCAACAGGACAATGCTTGAAGACACAGATGAGTTTCATGTTAGTGTTTCATGTTAGTGTTTGAGTTTCAATGAGTTAATGTTCCTGCTAACCTTTATCTTTCTTCCCAGTCACCTTGCAATCCAAAGCATCCTTCTGGGAAAATTTCTGGGATGCTTTGTGTGTGTCATTTATTTTTGAGCTAGGCAACTGCTTGGAGAAACCCAGGTTTAAGGAGCTTTTCATTTTATGCCTTTTGAAGCTCAGTGTATCTTCTACTCCCTTCACTATTCATAGTAACAGAAAACCTTAGCAGAGGTGCCCAAACCGTTGGATGCCACTGTATGTGTTTTGAGTTTCGCTGTGCTTCAGTGTCGATCTGAGGTCTGTTTTGGTCTCATGCTCTTTCCCGCTGAGCCACAGTTTCCCACACGTCCCAGCATTTCTTTTGTGATCACAGATGATAACGTGATCCTTGTAATGTTTAGTGTGATTGATCTCTCAGGCTCACTGATCTGTTCCTGCGTTTTTGGCACCAAACAAATTTGAAAGCAGTATTTGTAGCAAGTGGCTTTTTTTGCTTTGCTTTATTCTTCTGTGTATATAACAGCAGTTGCAGCTATTGTTGCTAATAAATATGGATGTGGGCGAGGACTAGATTATATTACATTAGTGTTAAACTGGTATTATTACTGGGGGGATGCCCTCCCACAGACCTTTCGAGTTCACACCAGCTATGTCAAAAAGACACTGTCCCTGAGCTGTCTCTGACCTATGGACAGTCAAACTCAACTGTGGAACAAACATCTCCAGTTCAGCTGCTGGGGTGATATTGAAACTCGCATCCAGTGGAATTATGTCAGCAGGTAAATTTTGGGAGAAGGACCATACACCAAAGTCCTCCTCCTCAGCTCTATACAGCTAATCAGCCTTAACATTTTGACCTCCTCCTTGTTTCTACATTCAGTCAATTTTATCAGTTCCACTGACCTTACAGGAGCATAGTCCATCTGTTCCTCTGCATACTTTGTTAGCCTCCTTTCACCCTGTTCTTCAATGGTCAGGACCCCACAGGACCACCACAGAGCAGCTATCAGAGCTATCAGGTCATTCTCAGAACTGCAGCTACACTACCATGATGGTGTGTGTAGTGCTGGTACAGGTGGATCAGGCACAGCGTCGCAGACTCTCCTACCTAGTTTCTCCACCTTGTAGATGTAAAGTCAGAGAGAGAAGCTCATCTCTTTCTGCGCAGTTTGTGTTGGTCATCCTCTGTTCCTTCATCAATGCTCACAGGACACTGCCCACAGGAAGCTGGTGGCTGGATATTTCTGGTTGATGGACTGTTCTCAGTCCAGCAGTGACACTGAGGGGTTTAAACAGTCCAGCAGCACTGCTGTGCCTGATCTACTCATACCAGGACAACCCACATTAACACACCACCACCCACATGATACCTGCTCTGTGATGGTCCTGTGGGGTGCTGACCTTTGAAGATCAGGGTGAAAGCCTCCTGTATGATCAATGGAGCTGACAGTGTACTGTAGAGTGTACTTTATATGGGCTGTGATATAGTTCCTATAACAAGTACTATTTTTCCGGTCATGTAAAGGATTCTGGTATAAACTATGTTCAGCTCAGTAAAAGAATTCCTGAGAGAGAGAGCACCACTGGATATGAGAGAGAGAGTGAAGAAGGGGAGAGATGAAAAAGAGCAGTTTGCTGGAGGAGAGAGTGTTAGTGGGTAATAGAGGGTGAAGGAGAAAGAGAGAGAGAGTGTGGGGAAAGGGCTCGCAGCTACTGTAAAAGTGGCTATGAAAACACTCAGCCTGAGCGTGTGATAGCTGTAGCGTGCCTGCGGGGGTTTGTAGTGTATTTCAGGCCGTGCTATCGCACCACAAGGCCGTCCCCACACTTGAAATATTCAGAAAGTTTTCACATTGCCAGTGAGGAGGGCAACTTTCCTGTCCCTGGTGGCACCCTGCTTCATTTCCCCCAGTGCTGCTACTGATGCTGCCTAAAATTGACTCGTACAGCGTCTCGTCTTGGTCACTGCCTCGAACTACTGGCTAAAGAAATTGTTTTCTTTTTCCGCAGGTGCTGCTGTCAGGTCTGATTGGAGTAGTGTCATGGAAAAGACCCCTCTCTTTGGTGGTGAGTACAAATGGGCATTCGTACTCTGTAGCAGCTATCAGTGTGATATTCCATAGAACTGTTAGATGTGATGATTAAATTAGAAGTGATGAATAAAATGAAAGTTCACACTGTTGTTTAATTTTAAAATTATTTTCGTTTTTTATTTTTATTCATTAAAATTCTCACTAGCAGACCAACACATGTCTAGTTTTAGTTACTAAACACTGTTTGATCATGTCATTGTACATCACATCGATGTTGATGATAAATAATTTTTGTTTAATTTTATTTTTTTTCATTTCCTATTATTATACAACCTCAGGTGGGTAAAACACTATGTGGAAAAAAATATATCTTATATCTTAAATATATCTCTATGAAAAGAAGCTACACTTTTTAACACATTAAACCACACTCCAGCAGTTTTGCCCTCTTTTCTTTTGTTACCTTTGTAGCATTTGTTGGAGTTGCCAGTCACACTGGTGTATGAACCAAGGCTGGTTCCAAACGTAATCTCATTAAAGTAAAGTCATGTTGGACGTCACTGTAGCTTGAGTCTAAAATACTGGCTTAAATGCGATGGTAGTTCCTGTTTGATGTCAGAAGATCAAGTGGAAGTGGAGATGCAATAAGACTGACTTTGGATTAATCTTCCTATCTTCATGGTTCGGAATATACTAGGAAGGTTTGGGGGCACATTGACCGGAGGAACGAGTGAGGGGAGTACAAGAGATGGACGTTTGATAGCTGTTGGAGAAAATAAAGTTACAACAAAATAACAAAATAAATAGCCCAAAACTCCTAAGAGTTAAGGATTAGAGCATTGTTTTACAACCCTGGTCCTAGAGAAACCCCATGCCCTGCATATGTTTGTAAATTCCCTGGTTTAACACATCAAGTGCAACTCAAAAGGGTTGGGGTGCCTCTAGAACCAGGGTTAAGAAACACTGCTCTAATCCTTTACCCATAGGGGTTTTGTGCTCTATCTCTATCTCTAGCAGCACTGCTGTCTCTGATCCACTCGTACCAGTGAACACACACTTGCAGTGCTGAGAATGACCCACCATCCACATAATACCTGACCATTGAAGATCAGGGTGAAAGGAAGCCGGTGTATACAGTGAAATGGACAGTCCGTAATAATATATCTACAAAGTGCTCCTGTATAGTAAGTGATCTGATACATTGGACAGTGAGTGTAGAAACAAGGTGGTGGTCACAATGTTATTATTGATTGTTGTATAATAGTAGAGAGAAGGTTACCATGAACTGTCAAATGTGGGGGTTATGGTGCATGCAGTCATACAGAAATCTGCTCCATACAAATTATGCTGCAGTATCTACATTCATTAGGATTGCAACATACAGCAGCTGTGATATGCTGTAGAGTCTATTTAAACACATTGATAGAATTGTCTGTGTTGGTCTACACACACTCCTTGACTTTCTAATTTATGAAAACAGTAATATGGCACCGTTCATGAGGCTCATCATGAGCTCATTTGCAAATTGCAGCCTTTTGAGTCACATATCTGTGTTGAAAAGGCCACGACTGATAAAACAGACAATAACGCAGCCCTCGTCTGTGGCATTCAGAGCCTCCTGCTTTTGGTTTCCATGACAGTAAACGAACGGTCATTAGTCTTAATCTGTCCACCTACTTGCAGTATCCATCACACAGTGACACTGAATGCACCTCACATGCAGGAGTCACAATTACGTTACTATTTCTCTAGTCAAGCATAGTGCTGTTCTGACTGCTGTGTCATCTGGAACAATACATGCGACAGTAAATCATAAAAATCACATGTCTGCCCAAAATATTCTGAGTCACTCCATGAGATTTGTGGCACTGAATTTTTTTTTTTTTTTTGTCCTCTTCAATTTTAATTATGTAATAATTTTAGCAAAAATAAATGAACAAATTTTCTTCTTAATGCAGGTAGTGTGTGTGTCATGCAGCTATGGGGTTGTGGGTTCGATTCCCTCTCAGGTCAGGTTGCTTGGGTCACTGTCTGTGAATAGTTTTGTGTGGTGCCCACATGGGTTTCCTGCGGGTACTCTGGTTTCCTCCCAAAAATGCACATGGTAGGTGAATTGGCCTTGCCAAAGTAGTATGACTGTGTGCGTGCTATGTTGTGGTGGCCTGGTTCCCTGTCCAAGACTACAAATGCTGCAATACTGTACTTGTGCTGAAGGGAAAGGTTAAAAACTTTTAATGAACACATTTATGCCTGAATAACAAAATGAGATATAGTCATTCTCAGAACTGCAGCGACACTAACATGATGGTGTGTGTAGTGCTGGTACAGGTGGATCATAGGGGTGGCCAGACGTGACCAGACGTGACCAAAATCAAAAGCTGTTACTGAGTTTCAGGAATATATAGATCAGTGGATAATTGTGTCAATATGAGATTTAAGGAACTGCACACTGATATACTTCAGTTTCTTATTTACAGTTCATGTCACTAATTACACTCATTGACAAAAATACTATAACGCCCCAACCCGCACTCAGCTGAACAACCCAGATTTCTGTTAGGTGCAGCCAGTTCACTCACTCACTCATTAGGACTCCCCTCATCATGTAATGCTCCTTACACTAGGAGGATGAGGATGAGCGTGTAATGTAAAGTCAGCTCCTGCCTCTTTTTGAACTGCTTCAAGTGCAGCATCACAGGGAAGCCAACACATTTGGAAGAAAGTACCAGATCCTCTGCTATGATACATCAGCCAGCAGACACCTGTCTGAGTATGATGCTGCCTTGGGCTTCAGCTGCTGATGGCCTAAACCTAAACTGTGATTAAGCCCTACCTAGAATTTGGAAGTTTAAATGACACGGACACAGACACAGCAATGCTGCGGGAGTTATTAAATGTGTCCTTTCTCTGTCCACTCTATTAGACATTCCTACCTAGTTGCTCCATCTTGTAGATGTAAAGTCTGTTTCTGCACAGTTTGTGTTGGTCATCCTCTAGTTCTTCTTCACTGTCAACTGGATATTTTAGATTTTTTGGTCTATTAGTAGTCCAGCAGTGACACTGAAGGGTTTAAAAACTGCAGCAGCATTGCAGTATCTGGTCCACTTGTACCAACACAACACACAATAAAACACCACCACCATGTCAGTGTCTCTGCACTGCTGAGAATGACCCTTCACTCACATAGTACCTCTGTGTCTGTAATTATAGTACTACAAAGTGCTCTTGTGTGGTAAGAGGAGCTGATAAAATGGACAACGTGCATAATAATGTTATGACTGATCGGTGTTCCCGATAAACCTGGGTCTTTGCCCAGTTCTGACTTGCTGCTTTAAACTCACAATTTTCTTTATGATTAATAAAGTTACGATGGAGAGGCAACTTGGTAATTAAACTGGCTAATTAACCATCTAAATTATACTGACCCTCTAACTGGCTAATTCCACCAAAGACCACATCTGGGTCCACAGCTGTACCAAACCAGAAGCATATCATGCATGGAGCCTTTTATTTCACAAGGACAAAGCAACCTTTGCACTTTATATATTGATAGCTGATTCATTGGGGTTAAAAAAAATTGTAGGTTAGGCTTGTTCCTTTTCCTGGCTGTGTAAAGCTCTCGTCTGCATCGCAGCAGAGACCCTCTATCTGCGCCAGCGCCGAGAGTGAGCGTGATTGCCTGCCTGTCATGCAGCAAGCCACAGAGGAAAAAAAAAAACAGAAACACAGAGCTGGAAAAAAATTGCACCCTACGCCTCACAGGCCTCGGGTGGATGGGATGTAAAGTGTATGCATTGAGTTCGCCGTGTTCCGTCTGCCTTTGGGCTCATGCATAATTGGGAGGGAGTGGATTCGGCACGCCAGCTGAATTTTTCATGGCCCCCACGTTCAGTGGGATGTTTCTGAACCTGAGGTGGCATGATAATGTTAACTTGTAGGTTGTACAAGATTGCTGATAGCGAGATGGGTGGGATCCGATTAAGTGAGAACAGTGACATAATAATATATGCACACACTAGGGGGTTAATGATGCAGAAACTTCACGATATAATTAGTGCTATGAATTTTGCACCATAAGTCACATTTTTGATGGGATTCAAACTAGAATTCTAATATAAAATAAGTTCAGTTTGTTATCATTATTAACATTTTAACAGTGTTTACAAAATGACTTACCGAGGACCCAACCTAACTTTGTTAGGTTTGGCTTTGGCGTGCAACTATGTTCATGTTTTGGTAGGAATAAAAGATTACAAGCCAGGCTTTATTACTCAGGAACATAGTAATCTTCAAACATAATACACATATCGTAACACACTACAAGACCTACTTTATTGGTGTCTTGGTGATCGTTTCAGCAAGTAGTCCATCTTAGAAACCAGGGTTAGAGAAGTGGGGTGACCTCAGGCCTCTTAAAAGCAGATGATATTAACTCTTAGAACCCAAGATCTCTGGACAGCTTTTGGGCAGTTAACTCAGGACCACATTAACCTAAATATGATACATCATAACAAACTACAACATGAATTATTGGTGAGTAATCCAGCTCAGAAAACAGATAAAATTCATTTGTTTCCAACTATATTAAATCCCAGTTTAAATGCCAAAGCAGCCTTCCAGTGCATGTTTACTGCTCTGTCCATGTGTACAAGCTCAACCTGCATGCTGACTGATCAGTGAGGTCATGGGGATGATGATGTCACAGAGGAAAAGGAGAAGGCAGGGGCTGTTTGCTTTCTTTCTTTCCTCACACAGTGTTCAAATTTCAGAATAAAAGTCCTGAGAAAGGATAAAACTGATACATACATAGATAACAACAATAATCTCATAATTACAAATAACATTTTTCTTTTATTCAGGCTAGAGGCCCAACAGGGTACTAGAGCCTCCTTTCAATTGTTTAGTCCGTATCACCATTACATTCACTTGTAGAAAGCTTCACTCCATTCCAATGACTCCTTTTTGGAGCGTTTGTGTATTCTAACACATCCAGTGAGCACGCTTGTGTACCCAGTAATCCACAATGCACCAAGCTAAAGCAGCTGAGGTGTTGCTCATCATGTAATCCCAGCACAGCAGTTTCTTGTCGGCTCCCCCACAATGAGAGTGACACTGTTTTACTGGCTGTCTGTTGAACCAACATGGAGATTTGCTCACAGCAGCGGCCCCAGCTCTGCACACTACCCTAGCGAATAGAGAGGTGGAAAGAGAATTCTCGCCCCACATGCGAGACCGGAATGGCTTATTGGCTCACTGCTGAGGTGTGTTATTGGAATATTTTCATGCTTGTGGAGGTTGGTCCAGAGGCAAATGGAGAATATTGGAGTCTGATTGTCAGTTCACACATTTCAGCTGCCTGAATGCCTATAACTCACCATCATATTACTGGCATGTATGATCAGGACTTAGAAAGCACAGTCTGTGTAGGCTGTTGAGGAGTCAAGCATTCTGCTGTTTTCCGTTCGATTTGTGAGATATTCGTGACTCATTTCAGTCCAGCTGTCATCTAGACATTGTGATGAATGAGTACACACACATATACAGACACACACACACACACACACACACACACACACACACTGAATTTACTGATACATAACTATATATTTGAATTCAGCTCTTAAGCTACATAAAGCTCCTTCAGTCTGATATGACAGCTTCTGCTGTAACAATGGAACAGTCACGCTGGTTTATGGTTTGTTGAGACTTGGTCTCATGTTAGGTAAACACCATCTGTTCCTTATAAATTAGTTTTAAAAACAAGTATTTTTCTCATTTCATATTCGGAAAGGTTCCTTTTGAACCCAGGCTTGTCGTGCTATACTGTAATCCATCTTGTTTCTCTGCATACACTGTTATCCTCCTTCCAACCCAATCTTCAGGACCCAACAGGACCACCATAGAGCAGGTATTATGTGGGTGGTGGATCATTCTCAGCACTGCAATGACACAGACATGGTGGTGGTGTGTTAGCATGTGTTGTGCTGGCGTGAGTGGATCAGACACAGAAGTGCTGCTGGTGTGTTTAAACCCGTCAGTGTTACTGCTGGGCTGAGAACAGTCCACCAACCAGAAATATCTGGCCAACAGCAACAACTAGGTAGGGGTGTCTATTATCATTGGACAAGGTGTTTAAACACTCCAGCAGCACTGCTCTCTGATCTGCTCATACCAGCACAACACACACTAATACACCACCACCATGTCAGTGTCACTGCAGCACTGAGAATGACCCAACACCCACATAATACCTCTGTGGTGGTCCGTTGGGGTCCTGACTATCGAAGATAGGTGTGATGTGGGTGGTGGGTCATCTGTTTCTGCAGTTGTTTTTTTTTTGTTATCCTCTAGTCCTTCATCATTGCTCACAGGACATGCACTTGAATGCATTTGGACATATAGTCAGTGTATGTTTACATGAAATAACCAGATATCAGGATTCAGGAGTGTTCAGAGGCCAAGACCAGGTCAGATGTGAAACTGGCCTCCTGACGGTTTCAGGTAGATGTGCTGAGGTTACCTGCTTATATGGCATAATCGTGTCGACAGTGCTGTGTTCTCCAAAGGATTCCCTTGCAGTTTTGACCTGGGTCAGTGGTGGCCTGGGAGAATCTGTTGAGACCTGGTGAAGTGCACCCAGAATATGTGTTGTCCATGCTCCAGTGAGTGTCGATGAGACAGACCCTGCCAGCTCCTCAGGGGTTCACAGAGTCACAGATCGAATGGTGAATACAGAAATAATACTGGAAAACCGTGCCTGTGCCTGCCTGCTAGGGGAGAGACCTCTACTCCCTCAGGGTAAATATCGATGATGCACCGATCAATGGAGGCTGTGTTCAGAAAGCGTCTCCACACGTGCCACTGCAACGCTGTAGTAAGCTGTCAAGGCCGAGGGAGATGAATGAGCCCTCCATAAAAGGAGGGGGCATTCATCACTTTTCTGCAGGGGTCCAGTGGAGGGGGAGGAGGAACAACGGAGAGGATGGAGTGCTAGAGGCGGGGGAGTCAAATAAATGCAATGGAGAAATGGAAAGGGAGGACGTGGATTCCCTTTCCACTGCAGTTCGGTCATAAGTTCCTCCCCCCTTCTGTCTGACAGCTGATTGCTTCAATCAGAGCCCTTTAACCTGGAAGACAGGCTTACAGACCCTGGGAAAATGTATGTGTATAGGATTATTAGTGACAATGTTCGGGGAAAAATCAAATTTAAGACGATGCCTCCTGCAGATGGCGCTGTACAAGAATAATCAGGCTATACATATCTGAAAGGTGTGCAATGGGATTAGATTGAGAGTTAGCACAATGTAGTGTATGTCTTGCTGGATGTGTGGAAAATGGGTCACAAAGCAGACCTTAATGATTGGGTAAAAGGAGTGATTGCATTTGGGGAAGGCCACTGTGTGAAGGAAGGAGCTGAATTTGCAGCTCAAAGGAAATGTGTGCTCATATCGGTCTACCAGTGGCAGAAATCCCAGACTACAGAAGATACCCTTCAGAATTATCAATGTATATGTTTATATGTGTTTATATCAACATGGTGTTGATTTAGCAGTGAATGAATGGTGAAATGCTGGCTCAGCTATTGCACAAGCATTTGGATGGAGCACCAGTGCCCCTTTATATGCCTCTAGCCCATGCCTGGCTTTAGGCGTGGTGACAATACGTTCATGAAAATGGCATTACTTCTCTACAAGGACTAGACATCGATGTGTGCATTTGCACACCAGTGTCAGCAATGGGTGTAGCTTAAAGTAGCTGAATGTATTCATTAGAGGGGGTGTCCACAAACATTAGGACATACAGTGAATCTTCATGATGAATGAGGAAGGCAGTCATGTGCTGGGACAAAGCTTTGTCTGGGGTTTAATGGGTAGCAGAGGGGCTTCTGTCTGAAATGATCCACAATCAGCTCCAGATTCCTCCTTATGAAATATTAATGCCATAATCAGGAACTTCAGAGGAACAATTAGTAGCTCCGGTGTTAGATTTTCTAAAGGGCTAGAGGAAAGGATGAAGAATGCTTCCTTCAGGACAAGCTGAGCTTCAAGTTCATCAGCCAGATGGTCATGATGATTTAAATAATTACACAATTTAAGGACTTCATTTATGTTCTGGAGTGTGTTTCTAAACTACGGCGTCAGAAACATCCTGTTGTTGCTGTAGATAGGGTATGATAGTGAAACGTGTGGTAAAGGTCATTGATTATGCTGTGAATAAGATGCAAAACAAGTAAATAAAGAAAGAAATAATGCATTTACCAGTAACTTACAGTACAGCTGTGAGAGAACGGTGTATGTTCTATTAGTGGGAATCAATTGGGGCTGGTGTTTTTTATTAAAGAAGAATGAGAGAGAGAGAGAGAGAGAGAGAGAGAGAGAGAGAGAGAGAGAGAGAGAGAAAGAGAGAGAGAGGTCCCAGATTGATAATCGTTTTTCTCGCTTGGCTTGCTTAGCCCTTTTCTGTGTTTGTGTTTAAGAGTATGCCAATTAGTTCTTGTTTAGTGAGCTCTCAATAATGCTTAGCCCTGGTATACATCTGACCTGGTACATAAATAATAATAAAATCACTGATCATCCATAGCATTGAAACCACTGATGAAAAGTGAAAAGGAAACGATTTGCTAGGTTTCCATCCACAAATCTAAAAAACGTAGGCAGAACAAAGCAAACCGATGATGACTCAACGTTGATTCACTTTTCAAAATCGCACATTGATTCGATTGCAGATCACACATTGATTGAAGGTTGATTCACTGTTCAAAATCTAACATTTATTCAGTGTTGTTTCATTCTTTAGAATGGTACACAGATTGACTTTATAAAACTCCACATTGATTCACTTTCCAAAATGACTCATTGATTCATTGTTGATTCACTTTTACGAAATGTAGGCAGAAAAAAGTGAACTACGCCATCCACTACAGTTGGCGCAGTTGAACGAGATGGCACTGAAATAAGCAAAATGCAGATTTGACTTTTTTGCTTTTAGCAGAGTCATCTTCACAGCTGTCTGTTTTTTCGGCTGTGTTGTTTGCAATTCAGAGACTCCTGGCAGGAAGAGCAGTGGCCAGTTAACGAGGGCAGAAATTTCTGTGCCACCCTGATGACAGTCTGTAAATTGTAAATCTGGGAGCGCAAACAACTCAACTATTCTGCAGTAGACAATTCTGGAAGAGCCATTTTTCAGACAAGCTTTGGATATGGCATTTCAGAATGTCAAAAGCAACCCTTGAAAAGCTGTCCATGGGGCCAGTCATTTCTCTAGTCACTGGCCACCTGTGACAACTGATAAGAGAGTCGCCATTGCTTTAAACAAGCTGGACCTTTGAACAGTCAGGTCTTGAATTTGATTTGTTGAAGCAGCAAAAATGGGCAACTGGAAATCTGAGACACTTTGCTGAAAACCAAAATGTGATGTTCTAGATGACTGGGTTAGAACATCTTCACACCATCAGGTAGGTCTTGTGGGGTTTTCCCAGTATGCAGTGGTCAGTACCAACCAAAGTGGTCCAAAGAAGCAGAGTCCATGATCCAGAGACATGTCCATGGGCACTCAAGGCTCAGTGATATATGTGGAGAGCAAAGCTTAGCCCATCTGCTCTGATTCCTCAGAAGAGCTACTGAAGCACAAACTGCTGGAAAAGTTCATGTTGGATAAGTCCTGTGTGGTCCATACACAATATATAGCAAGTAGTTTTAACGTTGGTCAGTGTTTATTTTGTTTTGACTCAGTATTTAACTCTTAGAACCTGAGATCTGCAATTAGATGCCGTCGTCTAGGCTTCAGAAAACTCAGAATTAGAGTAACTTACAGACATGAAAGCTGAAGTTCATTCATTTCCAACTGAATTTAACCCCAGATTAAATGCTGGAGGAGTGCAGACCTGCTTACAGACTCTGAGTGATCAATGAGAGGGGGTGGGGCTGATGACATCACTGACCCAGATATTGGATTGTAGAGGAAAACAAGAAGGGAGGGGCTAATATTTAATGTAAATGTTAATATTTACGTCTCAAATGAAGACAAATTTGAGTACCTTAGGGTCTCCTGATAATAGCAATATTTGGCATTGCCTCCTATAAATTCTTTCCTAATTTTGTGGTGAATAAAAAATCACACATGGACCTAGGGTATAAAGGATTAAGTTGCTAAAACATATGTGTGTGAGGGCAAGACAATGCCAGCGAGCCTTCAAAATGTACCACCTATCTCATTATAAGTATTGTATGGTACTGTATTTTACACCAAACTGCCAGTTTGTTGAGTAGTGCACCTCATTTGTCCTTCAGAATAGCATGACTAGATGCCTATTAGATGCCAGATGCATTTTGTAGGAATAATTCACTAATGGTTTGCTCATTAGAAATGATAGAGTTGTGCATTTGCTGCAAATGAAAGAGCTACCCTTTCCACCTTCCCACTGTGCTGTCCTCAGACAACTAAGCTTGATGGAACCCGATGGAGCCTGGTCAGCAACAGGGATCCGATACTGCTTGCTTTGAGATGTTCTTTGGAGAGCAGCATGGATTAGAGGTCCCGTCACAAGTATGAGCCCGAACATCTTCACTTATATGTTAAAAACAAACATGAATATGAAAAAAGCGGAAGAAAATTAAAGAATGGAATTTTTCAGAAAAAATAAAGTGCCCAAATATATTATATGTAGGGGCCTATGATGTCCATGATTATATGATTTTGAAGAAGCCACTACCTACTAACTAATTCCACTAGTTCATCTAACCTGCTTCCCCCAGCTCATAAGATGTCCCTACAACCCACCAACACCTGTGTTAATCCAAGTTTGCTAGGCATACTGGCCACATGGTTGCTCATTTAAGCTCTTTGTGCTAGTTTAAGCTTTTTTTTTTTTGTGATATTGTGTTTGGTTGAATTCTACAGGGTCCCATGCAAACCACTAGCAGGGACTCTTCCATCAGTGTGGTTTTCCATCAGCCTTTTTGTTGAACATTTCCACCTCACAGCCATCTTCAGTTGATGCAGTTTGTTTTGGAACATTCTGCACAGCAAATTTGCCACTGTCAGTTCAGCACTTGAGTTTGAATGAGTGTTAAATCCACACTGTGAGTGTTACATTTAACACTGCAAGTGTTTATTCAGCACGGGTCTGTCATCTGTGTGAGGTGCCATTCTGCACACTGGTGCAGTACACACATGTACCTGATTGTTGACAGTTACTTACCTTGAATTATTCTTCTCGTTCTCCTTTGGATCTCATGGTTAACTACTGTCTACTGTCAGTTTCAAAGTCACAAATGTCACCAGTCTTGTACATTCTGTCAATGTACCCATTATATTGCTGCATCAACAGGCTCTGCTATTGTAAGAAGTCTTTCTAAAAAAAAAAAAAAAAAAAGATGGAATATTGCTGTGAGAATTTGTTTGTACCCAGCCTTCAGATCATTGGTGGACACATGGATGGATGGTGGATCACAGATGATTAGACCATCCTTGGAGGAGCCTGTCTAATTTTAACCTCAGGTATTAGTTTGGTTTGCTCTTGATTGTTGAAGTGAGAGTGATCATCATGGCCAGATCCAAAGAGCTCTTTGAGGTCTTCACCTCCGTGGTATATATCTATAATCTTGATGGGAGGTGTGCAAGAAAACAAACAAGCAAAAACACAGGGACAAGATTAAAGTTTGCCAGAGAACATTTAGACAAAGAACAGGATTTCTGGAACAATGGGCTTTGAATCCAAGCTGAATTCCTTGGGAACAGTAACAGAAGATGTGTTTGGCACAAACCGAACACAGCATTTGAGCACAAGAACCTCATACCAACTGTGAAGCATGGTGGAGGAAGTCATATGGTTTGGGGTTGCTTTGCTGCAGCAGGGCCTGGAGATCTCCCCATGCTAGAAACCACTATGTAATCTTTATTATATCAGAGGGATCTTGATAAAAACATAAAACTGACACTGAAACATCCCATAGCTATACAATTTCTGCTTGGTCAAGTGGGCTACCAATGTAACACTAATCAATGCAATTTACTTTCCTTCACAAGTTAGTGTTAATGTTATGGCTGAGCTGTTTATAATATAATATTTATATACAATATACAATTTGTAAGGTCACATGCATTGATTTTCTTGTAGAAAGTGCTTTAATTTCAAACAAAATGAAGAGAAGCGATATAATCAGGCTTATCTGACAGCTGGAGCAAGACCACTGCCTTTACTGAGGTGAGAATTCCAGAAAGGGCTGAGGAAGATCCAGGAAAATCTGTGCTGCCTTTAGAGAGTCAACAGGCATTTTCATCAAAGCTGGCTGGGCTTGGGCTTTCAAAGCTCCACCGACATTTTTGAGGAACAGAATCATTTTAAGAGGCCGCTTTGTTATGTCTGACATGACATATTTCATATTTAGCATAGCAGATTGGGCAGATTTGTTATGGAAGCTTGAGTGGAAGTGATGCCACCTTTGATTTGTTTCTTCTAAACCATATTTAGCGTGGTGGTAACTTATCCCGAGTCAGGCTGTGATTTTCTTTGGTACAGTAAAGTGTTTTTGTTATCCGTGTGCTTAGATGAATGGCTTTGTTATCATCGATTAATTTATAAAGCATTTTGCATGTAAGCTTCAGTTAGACTTATTTTATTTATTTGTTTGTTTGTTTATTTATTTGTACTGTAGACTGAAGAGACTAACTGAGCAGTTTATCATTACAGAACTGATGCCACCTTTACGTTGTTTCTTCTGAACCTAATTCAGCATGACCATGATTCATCCGACCAGTCTTCCTGGTTTGTTACAGTAGCTTTCTTTCCTGAATCATGTAAACTGATAAGAATCGTTAAGTTACATAACTGTAAAAGTGAAATTGTGTCCAAACAAGTGATAGTGCAACTGAAAAAGGGAATATTGCAGTTTTTTTAAATAAAAGTCTTTTTTTCAGGATATCTGTTGTTCCCTCAAGGTAAGGTTTCTGGGTTTTTGGAATTTTGGAAAAGGTGGCAACCATCACTAAATCGCATATACAACTGAATTATCTTGTTCCCATACCTTATTAAGTCATTTGTTAATGATCTAATTTTCCTTGTTTTGCATAGTTCCCACACCTTAAGAGGTCATGGCCACTGCTGAACTATTTCATTCTCATGCTTTACTTAATCGTTCCCACACCTTGCTAAATCATGGCCACGATTTGACTATTTTGTCCCCACAACTTACATAGTTGTGGCCAAAGCTTAAATATCTTGATCCCATACCTTACTAAATTGTGGGACAACTTATTTTTTTTTATTTATGCTGCATATCACCAACTTTTTTATGTTTAAAAACAAAGCTGCTGTTCACAATGAATCAACTGTAATGCAAAATAAAAGTCATGCATTAAGAATGTAATTTAAATTAAATAATTGTTGGTTCATGCTTTAAAACTCTAAAAAAAATTATTGGATTTGTTGAGAACATTGGATTTGGGACACTTTCCCTGCTGTGTTGTCCTAGTTCTGTAATATTTGCAGGTTAAATACAAGCTTGCTTCTATTGAAAGCCTAAATGGATGAGATGTTTCACAGCACACTGAATACAATCTACTGTGATGGCTTTTAGTTTACAATGATTGTAGTTCATGTGATTTTGTACGCTAACAGAATAAAGGCCACAGGTCTGAATTCAGGTCAGATGTGTTCACTGTGCAGTCGTTGATATTCATCTGGGTGGAAGCAGTGAGTTTACTTGGGGAAATGCAGGAGTCTATATATTATGGTGGCCTTTTCTCTTCCTCTATTCTGTGTTATGCATTCATTAACCTTTTCCGCTGACAGACCCATGCTTTGTGTTTGGATGTGTGTGTGGATGTGTGATTGTTTGTGTCTGTTTCCCACTGTTCTTAGAGACTACTTTGAGATGTGATCTCACTGAGATCACTTTGCTTTGAACAAAAAAAAAAACAAAAAAACATGAGGTTCCTGTGGTCTTTGCGTTCTCCAGCAGATGACTCATTCTCTCAGTATTTCACCGCTGTTCCTCCACCACTGTTCAGCGGCTGCCACAGTAGTAGATTATGTCACAGTGTTAAACCGCTATCTCCTTCCAACTACCAGCACAGGCTTTAATCACATGAATGCCGTGAAAAAGTAAAAATACAAGTAGAAGCAGTTCATTCCTTGCCTGCTGGAGACTCACTAACAATGATCCCACTCAAAATAGTACATCCAGAATCTCATTAACGTGTTAAACCGACAAATTTGTGTCAGCCTATCCCTTCATGGATGGCAAAAGAGGGAAGTCTCGGCTAAATTAACAAAGGAAAAAGCTAAGTAATGAAGACATTGGCAATTAAAGGCTGTCCCTAATCAATGGGGATGACCAGCCAGCAGCATCCTGTGGGCAGCAACCTATGAGCACTAATGGACCAGAGGATGACCAACACAAACTGTGCAGAAACAGATCAACTTCTGTGACTGCTTTTACAATAAGGTGGAGCAACCAGGTAGGAATGTCTAATAGAGTGGACAGTGACACTAACAGCCACAGACATCCTGCGGCCACATGTTGCCTCTCATTGCAGGGTTTCCAACTGGCATTTTTCAGAACAACACTGCTCGCCCACACAGCAAAGCTTTCCCAGGAATGTCTCAGACAGATTGCAACACTTCCTTGTTCTGCCCGTTCACCAGATTTATCATCAGAAGAGCCACCTGAGCATTTTCTGGCGGCTGGGACGCCAGCTTCATCAACCTATGAGTGTGCAGGTTCTAAAGGCAAATGTGCTGCTGGATGCTATACGGATCCTGTTTGCCTCGTTGTCCAACCATATCTCATCATACATCCAGGCTAGAGGCCAAACGGGGTTCTAGAGCCTTTCACGCACATATATAATATGTGATCATTTACATATATAATCGTTGCGTTCACACAGAAACAAAAACAGAAAAAAATCCATTCCAATAACTCATTTTTGATGTTCATCTGTGAATATACACTGTACATACAGTATATAGAAATGTTGACCAGTTTTAGGCTACCTCTCAGTCAGCTATCATATGCAGGTTGTGTACCACAGTTAACCCAGATCTCAATCAGTTCTTTCTTGTATTTTTGTAGCTCTCAGTAAAACATTGGGTTTGTGATGATAGTGTGAAAACACCATGCAATCTTGACCTGAGGTTCTGAAATGAATATTTCATTGTGCCGTTGGTTGGGGTAGGGATGAGAGTGCATTTGTATAAAATCCCCTGGGTAGCATGTGTGCTGGTACAATGGGTTCACCTAGAGTTCTAGCAAGGTGGATGTTGTTCAGTTAGAGGGAATATCTTCAAGCTCCAGAACTACACACAGTTTAACTGCATTCTGATTCAGGTCCATTTCCTGTATATTCAAGTTCAACAAGTGATGCACTGGCCTTTGGGAGAACTGGGAAAAATCCTGGTGGACCACTATCAGTGTGGGCCAACTCACCCCCACCTTCCTCGCCTTTCTGTGATTATTAATAATGAAGCTTAGAATAGTCACAAATGGTGGGCCTCTGGCTGTAAGAGTTACATTGAATGGATGAGTCCCATGTATTTGCCTTACTCGCTGATACCAAATCCAGCTAATTTTGAGAATATCGGGCTGATACCCAACTTGGATCTGTACATCCTTAATATATAACAAATAATTGGCAACTAAATGGTGCATTAAATAAGGCAAAATATGCTGATCAACAAAGATTCTGTCAAAATTATAAAGTTCTCAGTAATGTCCAGTCGGGGATAGGACAGTCTCTTGATCATACATGTATTCATTTATTATTTTTTAACTTTAACACTGGTTGTTCCTGTTTACCTCTCCAGTCAGAAGTAGATTCCACTTAGTACTGGATGTTAATTTGGTGCTAGTGAGTGATTTATTTGCATCTTTATCTTTATTTCATTTATTTCTTTTTTATGGTACTTTCTCCAGTCATGGCTGAACACAGCTCAGCTGGGAATCATATCAGTCAAATTGGTCAGCTTGCTTGGGACAGCTGTGGCCTCAAAGGTTAGAGAAGTGGTCCTGGGACTGAAAGGTTAAGGGTTGATCCCATTGATTGGCAGAAAGTCAGAGTGAGGGGAGTGACGGAACAGTGCTTTCTCCAATGTTTACAACCCTTGAGCCAAACCTAACCTCCAGCTGCTCCTGGGCTGAGGTGGCTGACTACACGATTGTGTGTGCATGTGTTTGTATTAACAGTCACAGGTCACCGTCTGTGTTACATGAATGGCGAGCCATGCTAGCCTCTGAGCATAAATGCAGGCACAAATGGCATTACTTCCACCACCATGTTTCAGATGGGATACGGTTTTACTTTCTCCAAACATAACACTTCTCATTTAAACCAAAAAGATCTATTTTTAGCTACTTCCATCCACAAAACATTGTTCCTTCTGGTAGACTTCTGGCTTGTCTTAAAAATACTTATGTTTTTGGTGTATTAAAGGACAGCCAATCCCTTTATTTTTGCAATAGACTATCAAATAGAGATCAAAGTGATAAAAGATCAATATTTTAGCTTTTATTTCCAGATATTTACTTCTGGATCTGATACACAGTTCAGAAGATAGCATCTTTTTCTTGTGATCAAAAGCATTGGGATAATAACGTAAATAAACATAAAATGGATCAAAGTGAATAAGACAATATTTAGATAGATTCAACTTTATTATCATTGCTCAGTACAAGTACATAGCAACAAAATGCAGTAAAGGTGTGTTTATCGCTGCGAGCAAGGTTCGAACCTGCGCGGGGAGACCCCATTGGATTTCAAGTCCAACGCCTTAACCACTCAGCCATCGCAGCTTGGCACTCAATCATCGCAGCTCGCCACTCGGCCATCACAACCCCACAGCATGAATCCATAAGAAGAATCCATGCAACCCCACAGCATGGCACTACCTCCACTTTAACAGATGTTTGGGATCTTGAGGAGGTCCTTTCTTTCTCCAAACTTTGGCCTTTTCATCGCATTGGTAAAGGTTCATCTTTGACTCATCAGTCCATAAAACGATTTCTTGGCTTGTCTCTTTACTTCTTGGCAAATTCCAGCCTTCTTAATTAGTGGTTTGCATCTTCTGGTGAAGCCTCTGTACTTTTGATCATGAAGCCTTCAGTGAACCGTAGATTGTGAGACCTTCATTCCTGCCTCTGGAGGTTGTTGCTGATGTCACCAGCAGTTATTTTAGGGTTTCTGTCATCGACTGCTGTTGTTTTCCTTGGTCTAGCTGTTCGACATCTGTTACTTAGTACACCAGTGACGACTTTCTTCAGGACATTCCAAACAGTTGTACTGGCTATGACCATTATTTGTGCAATGGCTCTGATTGATTTTTCCATCTTCTCTCAGCTTCACAGCTGCTTGTTTTTCATCTGCAGACAGCTCTCTGCCTTTCATGTTGGTTACTCATCTAACTATAAATGCAGGCAAAACCCAAATCTGAAACTCAGCGCAGACATTCAGCACTAATTATTGTTTTATACTCAGTGTAACAGGACACACTTGGGCAACAAACCTGTCAGTCACATGTTCCAATACTTTAGCTCACAAGAAAAATGGCTAGGTTCAGACAAAAGGTGCTATCTTCTGTGTATCAGATCCAGATGTAAGTACTTACCAATAACTGCTGAAATATACACCTTTTGTCTCACATTCATCATGTTTTCAGTCGACAGGAAAAATAAAGGCATTGCCCTCACAGGGGGAGTGTATGTCAAACTAGGAAAATATCCTGCACAATTGGCCTAGAATTTAAAATAAACATCAGAATATTGAAAAGCTTCTATAAAAATTATGTTTTTCCACCCAAAAAATGTTTTTCCTCCCACCAAAAGAGTGTATGTTTTAGATTGACTGTGGTTCTGTCCAGCCTTGACCCATCCAACCCTCCAGTTTTCAGCACAGTCTCTTGTTCCAGTGTATTGTTGACAGCCTTGCTGGCCTCATATATCTGTTTTCTTGCATTAAGCTCAACTGTCATGTCTCCTTCTGGCCCTGTGAGGTGCGTGCAGATTAATGTGAGACTTTTTTTTTTCTATAAGAACATTTGAATATCTCTCTCTGTTCAAAGTACATTTGTGTTCTGTCTCCAAGGTAACCCTACGGCCATCAAGATGCTCATAGAAGAGCACTCAGAGCTTAAAGCTTTTCCATGCTCTTCCTGAGAGACCCAGGCTGTTGCCGAGAATTGGAAGGAAATGCCTCTGGGATGAAACAGTGGCGGCACACCTAAAAGACTCCAAAAACACACATTTATCTTGTGGAGTCAGGTGGATTTCTTAATGTCCCTGTTGTTTTATTTAGTGTTAGTTGTGTCTGGAATTACACACATCGTCTCGCTACCTTCACATTGATATGGCCTATTTTACAAGAGTACACACAGTCTGTCAGATCCCTGAAGCCTCCAAACTACCAGATTTTCTCTTATTTATTTATTTATTTATTTTTATATTCTACCCCAATTTAGAAATGCCCATTAGCTAACCCATATTAGGTACCGACATCCCACCCCCCATTGCATACGATGGATGAAGACAGTACATATGAATTGAGTCACCACCTGCTGCCAATGCATCAGTGCTGAGCAGCGAGTGCACACAGAGGAAAGTGTCAGGTCCCCAGAGCTGATCCAATGGCCTTTGCCTGCCCACAAAGGTCGGGAGAGAGCGCCATCTACCCACCAACAGAGAGCACGGCCAATTGGGCTCTCTGAGACTCTGGAAAGCAGCATAATCCAGGATTCAAACCAGCAATCCTTGGATGATAGTGCTAGTGCTCTAGAGTGCTGAGCCAATCAGATCTGTGCACAAGGAAGTGAAGATAAACAGCAGTGGGAGAAGAAAGCCACGGTCAGGTCTCCACCAGTATGGCTCACATGTTCCCAAACCATGGCCAACTATGGTTTATACATTCCCACACCTGCCACTATTAAAGCATGTTGTCTGCTTGTGAAATGATTGTGATAAATATCACATGCCATGAAAATGTCTTTAAATATTATGATGTAATATTTTAGCCATATCAATCACCCTTAGTAATCCTTTAACAGAGGCAGGGGCTGTAGAAGGTATGGATTCGTGCTATAAAAGGGAGACAGCAGAATGCCCTTCATTTGATTTCTTCATGGCCATCTCCTTCATCCACCCCACCCCCGTTGTGTTTTCACCTTCAGCTATCTGGAGCTGGAGTACATTCTCTTTTTTTGCTGTAATGCTCACATGTATTACCTGCTGTATTTGTTTTTAGGCCGTCAAGAAATCAATTGCCAATTGCATCAGCTGAACAAATGTTGGATTGATGGTTTTGGTGTAGTCTGTCATCAGCTAAGGTGAACAAACATAATCTTTTTCCAAGACATGTCCTCTTTTCTGCTCACACGAATTGCATCCAGCCCAAAAATTAATTGTGGGAAATATTGGAATTACACACTGATTTCACATCAGTGTTTGCTTCTACAGTCACCAAAAATCCTGTGTGTGGATGTTTACACCTGTAACCATCTGGTTAAGCCCCACCTTCTTACTGCCACTGTTGGTCTAAATTTACCTTCACCTACATTAACCAAACTGCTTCCCACAGCAGCTAAAAATAGAGACGTTATAAATGAGGAGATGGTCACTGGTTGAAATATGAATGGGAGCTCTCATAACGCTTTAACATGACGGCTGTTTTAGATAAAGAAAAGACACAATCAGCTTGCTGGTTCAAAAATCTCCAGTGCTCCACCGTTCAGTGTTGGGGGGGGGTTTATATCCCTCTTACTCACTCCTGTCATTAGGTATGATACCAATAGGTTCAGGTTTGTTTATCTACTCCAGGAAGTTCTTTTCTGTTAGCACTACTTGTCAACAGGGACTAGACAAGTTCTCTCTCTCTCTCTCTCTCTCTCTCTCTCTCTCTCTCTCTCTCTCTCTCTCTCTCTCTCTCTCTGTGTGTGTGTGTGGTGATATTGTGTGTGTGTGTGTGTGTGTGTGTGTGTGTGTGTGTGTGTGTGTGTGTGTGTGTGTGTGTGTGCATTTGCACATCTGTGTCAGCGATGGGTGCAACTTAAAGTAGCTTGAGTACTAAGATGGATGCTGACACATCACATAGCTGATAGTCAATGTCAGAGACTGGAAGATGATTATAGGAAATATCTAATTGACATTATTTCAGCCAAAGGAGGAAATACCAGCTATTAGGACATAGGGTGTCCTAACCTTTTCCTCACTAGAAAATTGCATTTCTGTTCATTACATTTACAAACTTTGTTTACATTTTTTTTTCTTCAGTTCTGTGTTATTTTATTCTGTGTTTTTATTCTGTGTTTTTCATCTCTCAATATACTTAAAATGAAGATCACATGTCCATCTGTTTAAATATGTTAAAAACACAATGGTCTTCATGACTGTAATTATTATGTACTTATTTAGACAGTTATGTAACTATGTATAATAATTATGAAATGTAAATTGAGAGAAAACGACTACTCATCTCTGTCCATCTGTAGCACTTTTGTCTTTGCACGCCTGCTGTGGCCACAACCTCTACGCATCTGTTAAGGGGATTGGAACTGGCATGGATCCGCTGCATTATTTAGCAAGTCAGGTTCCACTGTTGTATTCAGAATGGGAAGGGACAGATATGTGGCATCCTGCCTGCATTCTACAAAAGGCTGAAAAAGACCACCGCTGACCCTAGGCCTGACTTTAATCCGTGTTTTTGCCTCTATGTGCTGTCCCCCCTCATCCCCGGAAAGGTGTCAGGAAAAACCTGTGTGTCCATTATAATCAGATAATTGCTAGTAAAGGGAGGTAATTAGTGGCCAGCTCTGGCAACGCTGATGCCAGAATCTCAGTGGGAGGGTGCCGATATGTTCTTTTAGCTGCCATGGCTTCCAAACAAGCTCAGGAAGGAGAGGTAGGAGGAAACTGGACTAGAGCAATGTTTTTTCTAAAGGACCTGACCTGTATGTCAATTTCAAAGAATCTAATTTTGAACTGTGGATTTGTCAGGAATCAGAATTCCCACCATTAAAGAATAAACTGCTGGATTTGGTGGATAGTTTGAGTTTATTCGGTAAAACTGTTGGGGCACCTATTCTCCATACAGTTGAGCATGGACGCATACAGGTTCTGAATGGCATCTTGCAGCACATGTAGCTACAGAGGTTGCAGCTGTGCCTGTAGGTCCTGCACACTCATAGGTTGCCAAAGCCGACATCCCAGCTGCTCAAGAGAGCTGCAGTCTGGCAAAATCATCCTTATGGCTGACTGTCATATGCAATGGCCCACCAGATCATCACACCAGCAGTTGGACTCCAATGATGCACCCCTCTCTGTTTGTCAGCTGGGCAAAATGTCTTCAAGTGTGTCATATAGGCATATGTAGCTGTCAATGATCTCTCACCAAGAGGTATACTACCCAAAAGTAGCCTCTGAGAGCCAGTGGGGGAAGCACCCAGTCCCTAACCAGACCACTCCTCATTTACTTATCTGCCTGAGACACAACTGCATACCGAGTTTGGCAGCAATTCTAAGTGGGTGCTTAATGTTTTAGAAATGATCTAGACCTATATCGTGGAACCAAAACCTTTCATCTCAGTAATCAAGCAGAAGATAATACAACCATTGTCTGGGAAGTATTGCAGCTCAATGGCTTTATATGCCTCTTATTTTTTGTTGTTTTCAGCTGTTGTTGGCACAGTGCAGTCGACGCAAGTGTTGTTTTCAGTGGGAGAACAGCCTTGCAGGGCGGATAAAGTTATTTTCCAACTCGCAAGCTGTTGGCTGCATCTGAGTTGCTAGGGTAGAAGAGCTTCGACTGGCTTTTCACTGCAGGCATGTATGTGAGGTGCACGCCTGTGATGAGTGTGTTACATGTCTGTATAGGTCATGGTCATGCTTGAGCAGACAGCACAGATTTCAGAGCTGCCACCCAGAAGCATAGGTTGTGCCTGTGTTTAATAGTCTGCATGTTGGTTTGTGTTTTCCTGAATGAGGCCTTTTCACACCTGAAAGTCTGGACTGAGGTTCGTGTTTTTGTTACATTGTATCTTTTGGTTTGATTAGTTCTGGTTTTACACTGCAGTTAAGAACTTTACTACGTCCCAATGCCATCACCTACATATGCTCCGTCTCCTTATACCTGACAGTGATTGGTTTGTAGAGGGATTCATCCCTCATCCCTCATCCCTCCTTGCAAGAATCTGACTCCTTTTGGGTAGTGTCACATGGCAGAGTGAGCATGGTGACCATCAGATTCCTTTAGTTTCTGTTTATAAATAAAGATTAATCTACAGTAACAGTAGATATGAGTCAGCTGTGTGACCTGTTACTTCCATACTTCTGCGTGACCCCAGTCAGATCAAGGGGAGTCTTTTCACACACAGTGTGACCACGGATTTTCACACAGTTAAATCTTCTAGGGCTGGATTTGTGAAGATAGCCTAACATAACTTCTTTTAATTCTATGTGCAGTACTTCTCTATAGGGACTAGACAAGCTGAATGTGTGCATTTGCACATCTCTGTCAGCAATGGGTGCAACTTACAGTGGCTAAATGCATTCATTAGAAGGGGTGTCCATAAATATTTGGACAGGTAGTGTCCAAACAAGAACTGAATATTGAGGAGAGGTGGGGGTGTCGGTACACATGGTGTAGATGGTGCATGTTTGAGTTTGTGCATGCCAGGTGAACGTGTGTTCTGAGAGGAGAAATGAAGATGGTGGGTGTCGGACATCCATCACGTCTCCAGCATGACAGCCAGTTTGGCACACATGTCACAGTCTGGCACTTGTTTATCTCTCTCTCTCTCTCTCTCTCTCTCTCTCTCTCTCTCTCTCTCCCTCTCTCTCTCTCTCACCACCCTTTCTGCTTCCCTTCTGATTTTGAAACGAACCGACTGGCATGAAACCCTCTCATCTGATTACACCTCTGATGTCCGTGGCGTCCTGGTAAACGCTTCTGACGTGATAGGAGAGGTTATTTTAGTCAAGGGTGTGGGGGTGCGAGTGTATGTATAAGTGTGTGTCTCTTTTAATTATTTGTGTGATTGTGTTGCATGTGAAAGTGTGAGTGGAGTGCATTTGCTCAGAGGATGGTGTGTGTGTGTGTGTGTGTGTGTGTGTGTGTGTGTGTGTGTGTGTGTGTGTGTGTGTGTGTGTGTGTGTGTGTGTGTAAATATGGTGTGTGTTAACACGATTAGTGAATGTTTACGGAAGGTGCCTGTGTGATGCAGCTTATTAGAAATTAGGACACAGAGGGCAGCATGACAAAATTTCCTTTACAGCAAGGTGCACCACAGTTCACAAATCCACTAAGGGTCATTTTTATGGACAAAGATTAAGCCTCGTCTTGGACTATACAACATTATGGTAGTACAGATATTCTCCAAAAAGTCGACGAGCACTGAGAGAGCTGAGACTGTCACGAATGGTTCTGGTGGCCCGAGTGGCACATTTATTAGAAAGGGTGTTCACAAATATTTGGACAATGATCAACCGTAACATTAGGGCCACCTCCTTACTTGTACCCTCCTTGTCCATTTTATCAGCTCCTATTCTCATACAGGAGCACTTTGTAGCTCTATAATTACAGAGTGTAGTCCATCTGTCTTCTCTTTGTTGTTGGCCTCCTTTCACCCTGGTCTTCAATGGTCAGGACCACTCAGGTCCACCACAGAGAAGCTTTTATTTGAGGGGAGGGTCATTCTCACCACCCTCTCTCACTGATCAGACAGAGTCTGCAGGCCGGTTGAGCATGTATAGGTGGACAGAGCAGTAAACATTGGAAGGCTCCTTTGGCATTTACACTGGGGGTGTAAATCAGCTGAATATGAGTGAATTTATCAGTTCATTACTCACGTATATGAGGACTGGTCAAAGCCACGTAGTGTAGTTGGTACATGTTTGAGTGTGTGTATGCCAGGTTATATAGTGTAAGTATTGTAGTTTGTTAGGATCTGTGTATCATGTATATAGGTTACTCTGATTCTGAGATATGAAGAATAGACAACAGCATGAAACTTCCCACAGAGTGTGGATGTCAGTGTCCAAGAGCTCTGGAAATGAATCTTGCCGTCGGTCTGTTTCATGGACTGATGATACCCACATTGTTCTCATCATATCAGATGTTCCGCCTCCCTCTCTGTATCTCCATCTTGAAAGACAACTGTAAGCCTCTCCTCTTGTCCTCATACCACCCTTTTATCTCACTTTCACTCTCTTTATCACTTTAGCTAAATATTTCTCACTTCGTCCCCTCCCTACATCATCTTCCCTCCGTCATCCACCCACCTTACATTGCTCAGTTTTCCGATTGTTCCCAACTGTCGTCTCTCCAATATAATCACCCAAACACCCACATGCTGTGTATCAGCTCAGTCGCAGTTGTCTGAGAACAAGCTTTCATTTGGCCCCTCTGGCATCCTCATCAAATTGCCCGCTTATGAGACAGAAAGAGGAAAACACACAGGGCTTTGCTTATCTGTTTCTTTAGCTCTGTCTGGGTTGTGTAATTTCTCACATGATTATGAGGATGAGTATAGTTTTTATTGCACATCAGGAGTCATGAAGCCAGTTTGTTGCACAAGAGCATGCTGGATACACATATCCCTTGTAAAAAAGTAAATGTTATGCTTGTATGATTTGAGTTATCTGTACTATCATAATGTTGTATAGTCCAAGACTAGGCTTAATCTTTGTCCATAAAGATGACCCTTAGTGGATTTGTGAACTGTGGTGTAAATGAAATTTTGTCATGCTGCCTTGTCTTCTTTACAAGGGATGTAATGCTTGGTGATGTTCACCAGCAGGTAAAAGTGGCCCAAATCTTATCTTAGTTTCTTATTTGAGCCACTTTCATATCTGGCATTATAGTTGTTTTCAGTGCTTCAACACATTTTCTGAAACCCTTTTCTTAAAACATTAAACACAAAACTTCATATTCAAGCAGCATTTACCAAACCTCTGAGTCCTCTTTCACCTTAAAACCAGATTTACCTGTGCTCAAAACCAAACCCTGCTCTCAAATCATGAACAAAGCATTCAAATCATATACACTATCAAGCTGTCAGTAAACAATACACCAAAAATAGTAAAACACACTATTCAGAACATATTTTTCTCAGGGAGATGTAAGGAACCGCCCGCAATGCCGCTGTCCAGCCACCAGGGCCGGCTACCAGTAATCAGCGCAATTGAGATCAGGTGCGCTGGGGTTATATATGCAACCAGCGTCTTACCGTTCACGTGATTGCTTGATGAATCTAAGCTGAACGCCACCGGTGTTATCTGGCATTTCTCTCTGCTCTCCCTCGTCCAAAAGAGGAGTGATTTCCTCCCTTTGAAAAGAAAAGGCTTTTGTTTTTCCTCCTTGCAAACTGCAGGAGTGGTTTTGTCTTCTAGTCCTCCCTCCGAACGAGGCAATTTACGTTATCCCCGCCTTCTCTGTTCAGAAGTACTTTAAGTTCTTCCCTTTCACTTGTTGATTGTTACCCCAGCTGCTCACTGTGTTCCCGAAGTGACAAGTTAGCTCACTTGGTTAAAGCGCTCGCTGTCGAAGTGCAGCATGGGTGTGCTTGCGGGGGTTTAAATCCCATGTGTGACAAATTCATCCGTTTTCTTTACTTGCATTTTTTATTTATTTTATTACTTAATTACAGTGTTCGCCCTCCTTCTTGTTTTCATTTTCATATAGCTGGCGTCTTCTGCTCCCACGATCTGCCACTTTACTCTCAGTACACACTAAGCACATCACAATACTCAAACCCTATCAGCCTATAAGCCACTCCCACTCCTATAGTGCAGTGGTAGCATCTCTGCCCTTTATCTCAGTGGCCCGTGTTCAAAACCAGCTCAGAACCCATCTGCTTTGTTGGCAGTTGAGTCCAGTAAAACTTAACATGCTGACGGTCACAACCCTGGTGTGTTTCACAAATTAATATGTGGCAGCCTTGCAATTTGGCAAAAAGTAGATAAGCAGTTCCAAAAATATTTATTTATTATACTCTAGAGTGCAGAGCATGTTTGGAGAATGCGAATGTGTTTAGAGTTTTGAGGAGCGCACACATCAGCAGCAGGGTTTAAACACTCCAGCAGCACTGCTGTGTCTGTTCCACTCATACCAGTACACTGAGAATGACCCACCACCCACATAATACCTGTTCTGTGGTGGTCCTGTGGGGCCCGGCCATTGAAGATCGGGGTGAAAAGAGGATAACAAAGCATACAGAGCAACAGGTTGTCTCATGTCTAGCCCTCTGATGTCATTGCATCAATGTGTGTGAACCACAGCCTGGGATGAACGGTCAGTGCTGCCGCCACACGAGTCATAGGAGAGGCAGGAGGTAAGAGAGGGAAATACAGGAGAACGAGTGTTGAAAGAGGAGGAGAGAGGGTAGTGAGGAAGCTACAGGTGTGTATGTCCAGCTGTCACACACACACACACACACGCGCACACACACACACACACACACACATGCACACACTCAACAGGCAGCTCTTCTCCCAAGCCACCAGCTTAAGTGCCTTGAAAATTAATTGGCGCGTTCAGAGATGCGCAAAATGAAACCCTTACAGTCCTCAGATCCTCCTCTTCTTCACCGTCCTTCTCTCTCGAATTAAACACTGTGCTCACTCTCCTTTCCACCCAGTCCAGATGAAACCTGATGAAACACACTCACCCACACACCCACTGCTGTCCAAGTTACTCTGTAAAATTTTGATCAGTACACAAATGTAATCATTAATGATTTGGCAGTGATCAGTTGACAGCTGATGATTTTAATTAGACCACTGAAGGGGGGTCCTGTTGCAAGGTCTGGTTTTCCCAGTTCTATGTTTTCAAGTTCCTATGCCCCTAGTGCTCTGTGTTCATCGGATCCTATTTCCCACAAGTTGTAAAATCGGACGGTTCACAAGGAACACCATGTGTCCTTTCTTCCAGGGGTTTTGCTTTTGCTTTTTATGTTCCTGGACTCCTACATTCCCAAGGTCCGATTTCATAGTGGTTCTGGGCTTTCAAGGTCCTATGCTCCCAGGGCCCTTTGAATTCTAGGTCCTATGCTCCCCGGGTTCTTTGTGTCCAAGGTCCCCTGCTCGCAGGGTCCTTTGCATCCAAGGTCCAATACTCCCAGGCCCCTTAGAAAAAGGTCCTATTCTCACAGGACTCTATGCAAGACATAAGTAAATATTTGTGATCAAAACATGGCCAAATTCATACAAATATCTAAATTCTGTTAATATTACATCTCAAATTAAGACAAATTTGAGTAGCCTAAGATCTCCTGAGAATAACATCTTGCACATGTGACTGTCTCCTATAAATATTTAGTAAAAAACTGGTGAATGAGGGTATGTGAAACCACAAAAACATCTTGTAGAATTGGCCTACAGGTCTAAGAGTTCATGAAGTTCTGTGCTCTCAGAAACAGGGCAGGCCTGCAGCTGACGGGACTGTGTTTGTCTCGTCATGTAGTGCTGTTCGGGGTCCTGCAGCTGCAGAATAATGGGGCAAGTAATTCCGAACAGCAACCGCATTCAACCTCTAGATTGTCCTTGTGATAAAAAACTCATTCAAGGTTTTCCTGCTCTGTTTTTTTGGGACAAAGGAAAAACAATCCGGAATCATTCGTTATCTGTCCTTAAGACTGGAGAAGCATGATTACGGTGCAGAGGGCATGTGGCTAGCATGTATGTTTAAGCTTTTTTGTTTCAGGGGGAAAAAAAACATAATTGCTCCACTTCAATTCCACAGAGCCGATATTCCCAAAATTCCTTCTTCATCAATGCAATTACAATGTCCTTAAAGTTGACAACATAAGCGATCTCTTCCTCTCTTTGTTAGGGGCATGACGGCATTAAAGAAATCACTTCCCTTCCGTCACCATGGGAGATAACGGAGAGAGAGTGCTTAAGGCATAGAGGGAGAGAGCTTGGCACTGAGCTCCGGCTGAGCGAGTGAGAGAGACTGCTTTAAGGGCTACAGACAGGCGAGAGAGCTTTAATGGGGCTGAAGAGAGATCCAGCACGTTCCAAGTGAACGCACGAAGACTGTGTTCACTGGATGGCGGCTAGGGACCATCCTCACACTGAGAGAGTCACTGAGAACGTCAGAGGATGAAGCACTTCAAAAGAGAACAATGAATCTATATTCGCATTATGGGGTTGAAGTAGCACAGATCTAATTTTCTAACCAAACCTGTCGCAGGTCTGAGTCGCATGTGAGCATAAATTAGAGGCCTGATATGTAAAATAACTATACTCACATATTTCACCTTTAGAACCTTTTGGAACCTTTAGAAGGTTAATTTTGTGGGTTGTTTTTGTAATTTGACAAATCTTTATTCATCATAAAATTAGTAAAAAAAAAAAAGTCAAAGTGTTTTTTTTATACTTTAAATGACTGTTTTTGATATTTATATATATATATATATATATATATATATATATATATATATATATATATATATCAGTATTATCCCTTTTATTATGAAACTTGGAACAGTGTGTGAGCAAAGCAAGAGAGCAAATAGTCCCCTTTCTGGCCTAATATCTGGGTCAGTGATATCACTTTCCCCACTGCCTCTCATTGATCATTTGGAGTCTGTGTGCAGGTTGAGCATGTACACATGGACAGAGCTGTAAACATGCCCTGGAAAGCTTCCATGTCATTTCAACTGGGATGAGTGAATTTGAGCTGTTTGCCAAACTGATAGTTCATCACACAGTGATAAGATTGTAATGATTAAATAGGGCAGGTCTTGTAGTTTATGATATAGCAAGTTCTATGTTCACAGACACAAAAAACAAGCATACAAAGAACATTGTGCCTACTGTGAAACATGGTGGAGGCCCGGGTTATGTTTTGGAGCTGCTTTGCTGCATCTGGCACAGGATGTCTTGGATCTTTGCAAGGTACAATCAAATCTCAAGACTATCAAGGCGTTCTGGAGTGGCAGCAGTCTGTGGATGAGTATTATCCTGTTGCAATAGCACACTGTAAGATATATCAACAGACCCCCTGCCGCATTGGACGCTCTGACACAAAGGTGGAAGAAACACACTCTTGAAAGTGGACCTGACAGAATAAAAGCATGAATAAGAAATATTAGGGATGTAAAATATGCACTGGTCCTTATTATGGTTTTTCAGCTTTTTTGGAGAAAATAAATATTTAATTCCACAATCGATTTGAACCATTTAATAGTGACAGCCTTAATATAAATGCAACACCAGTATCCTTTTTACACTCCCACTGGCAGAGCATTTACAGATGATGAGTAGCACCACTGAATTGGCCCATGATTTCTGACCGTCTCTCATTAGCCTATCCTGTCACTGACCATTCCAGCTACTATCAGTTCACTGAGGAGCTGCCAGGGCAGTGCAATCTTTTTATGTGCTTACTTCAATTCAAACTCAAAGAAAAATCCCTCTCGTCCACCTACTTTCACTCACACTCACACACACACACACACACACACACACACACACACACACACACACACACACACACTCACACACACACATCATCCCTCACTCAAGCTAATGAAGGATGGGGGATGGGGAGCAAGGGGCGGGTACAGAGTCTTAAATAAAGACGAGCCTATATTGATCTTACTGGCACCCAGGTAAGCAGGGGGCAGATTGCGATATTGATTCCAGCAGGAGCCGCTGCTGAAACCTGCTCCGGTTCAGACACTCATTAAATCCAGCCAGCAGTGACGGTGACAGTGGACAAGGTAAAATACCAGTGAATGAGTGACTAAGTGGATGGGCGAGTGAGTGAATAAGTGAGTGTGGTGGTGGGTGAGTGAGTCAGAAAATGAGTGATTATAATATTAAAACAAAAGATTGATAAACGTGGGCTGTTGTTCACCTCTCTGAGTGTGGATCTGAGTCTGGGATGGGTATGACACCAGTACATTGTGGGGTTTAGATATTATCTGTGACCATGTTATTCATTTATTTACTATATATATATATATTGTTTTTCTAAAGACCACAAAGTTTGAAATATACACCTCTTCCAAACATTTGAGATAAAGGCCACAAATATCAAGCACAATTGTAACAGTTTTGTGCATGAATTATGAAAACACAAATCAGGACTTTTCTCAAATGTTTTTATTTTTTATTCATGCGTCCGTGCAGGTGTTTAACTACACGTGATTTTACATTAATGGCCAAATTAATGGAATGGAATAAATAAGTTTTTTTTAATGCTGTAGAACAAATTTTATATTATTATACTATAACTGTATCACTCTCGCTACGAAAAAACCTGAACCACAGTGCACACCGTCCTGTGGTTTCAAACGAATGAACGTATGAGTGAAACAATGCACTCAGAAAATAATAATTTTAAATTAGTTAATTTTTAATAGTTTTAATTTGCTGACCACCATGCATGAAAGGGCTAACGTGCAATGAGATGTGAACTTGAACAGATTTAACATCTGCAAACTCCACCAGAATCCCTTACTTGTTGCTGACTGCCAAAAAAAGCTCTACCAAAACATTGAGCAGAATGTTAAAGGGTTAAAGTAAAGCATTAAAATACAATAAAAGGAAGCAGTGATTGTCCTGCCAAAGCTGCAGGCTCCGTTACTGTTGTTGGATGCTCTGTTACCAGTTTCTGAACAAGCATGAGCAAACCTTCACAAACAAATCTTTCTTTTTTTTTTTTTTTCACATTGTTCAATCAGAATGTGGACAATTCTCTTGTGCCTTACTTCATACGAAAGATCGCCTCTAAAGAAGAATGAAGCAATTTTCCTTCAGTGGGGTTAAACAAACTTACTCTTGTCTGGAAGACCCTCTCTAAGTCCTGCTTTTGTCTTCCTCTCCCTCTGTCTTCCTCCCTTTTCCCTCTCTCTCTAACTGTCTTTCTTTGTATGTGTCGGTATGTGTTAGTCCGATAGTCTGTTAGTGATACAGAGGGAGTACTTGTGGGATTGCTTGTGAACACCTTCTATGATTGCTTGTCAGCTAGAAGAGTCTCGTGGGACGAAGAAGCTGTCACATGCAGCAAAAGCATTCGTAGAGAACCATCCCCTCCATCCACGGTCTCTCCTGTCCTGTGTTTTTGTTTTATGACACAGGAGGGAATAACTGTGTTATTACCTCTTCTATTCTAATCATGTATAATGAGACTGTAAATACATATGTTCATCATGAAAAAAGAAAAAAAGGGGGTGTTGCAATGCTATTGGAAAGGAAGATAAAGGTCACCACAAACTGTAGCAATATGATATGAGATATGAGCAATATTTATTTACACATATGAAATATGCCAGACATTTAGAAATGGAGTTGAATAGAAGACAACTTTGACCACACAGCAGGTCAAATGTTGTGAAGGTGGTGGGTCATTCAGCTGACATGGTGGTTGTCTGTTAGTGTGTGTTGTGCTGGCACAAGTGGCAGACACAGCAGTGCTGCTGGAGTGTTTAAACCCCTCGGTCTCACTGCTGGACTGACAACTATCCACCATCCAGAGATATCCAGCCAACAGGGTCCTGTGGGCAGCATCCTGTGAGCACTGATGAAGGATGACCTGCACACACTTTTCAAAAACAGATGAGCTTTTGTCCCTGGCTTTGCAGCTACAAGGTGGAGCAGCTAGGTATGCATGTCTAATAGTGTGGACAGTGAGTGGACACAGTGTTTAAACACTACAGCAGCACTGCTGCATCTGATCCTCTCATACCTGCCCAATAGGCCACCATCATGTCAGTGTCACTGCAGTGCTGAGAATGACCCACCACCCACATAATACCTGCTCTGGGGTGGTCCGGTGAGTTCCTGACCATAGAAGAACAGAGTGCTGCTGTATGGTAAGAGGAACTGATCGAATGGACAGTGGAAAGAGAAATAAGGAGTATGTTGAACAGACTAAAATGACTCTCTGATCATGTCCTTGAATGTCTTGGAAAATTGCGCCCACGGACAAATTTGTTTTTCTCTTTCCACGACTGGTGTCTTCTCTGGAAGATGTGTATCTTAAAGCTAGTCATCGAGGCACAGATTTGCATCTGTTTCTCTTCTGCATGTATTCAACCTGTTGGACTGGCGATCCATGCCAATAAAGGAGGCTGTTGGAGCCGAAGAAGGATGAGCAGTTGTTTCAGCAGGGAATGTTTGGAGAATTAGAATTCTGTCAGCAATGCCAGCGCTGTCTGTCATTTTCAGTAATTAGAGAAGTGTGAAAGGAGCTATTTGTTGTGGCTCAAGGCTGTTGTTTTTTATACCTTGGAGAGGGATTCATAACATAACAACACAAACATGTCCCACTCTCCTTCGCGATTCACCGCACACTTTCGTGATTGAGTCCGCCAGGCTCCGGAAAGGGCTGGAGTGTAAAACACAGATGTAATTGGAAGTGCAGAAGTCCTGAGTTTAATATATTGATACATTATATATTATATTTATAATATATTAATTCAATATATAATACATACACGCGTTGACAAAAGTACTGCAAGTGATTACAATATTAGAGTGAAATTATAAGTTTATTGGGGAAAACTGTACAAGTGAAAGAAGGCTGTAGTACCCTGTTGGGCTCCTCTAGCCTGGATACAAGATGAGATACTGTTGGGCATGAAGACACACAGATTCCATATGACATCCTGCACACTCATAGGTTGCCAAAGTTGGCATCCAAGTTGCTCCCATATATGCTCAATTGGTCACAAATCTGACAAGTGGGCAGGACAAGAAAGTGTTGCAATCTGTAAAATGCTGAAAAATGACAGTTGGAACCCCTGCCATAAGAAGCGACACACGTGGCCGGAGAATGTCCTGCACATATCGCTGAGCTGACCAACTGTCATATGCAATGATTCCCCAGATCGTCAAACCAGCAGTTCACAGCACTGACAGAGTGATTTGGACACAGCAGTGCTGCTGGAGTGTTTAACCCCCTCAGTGTCCAGAAATGTCCAGCCAACAGCATCCTGTGGGCAGGGTTAGGGTGGCTCTAGAACCAGGGTTAAGAAACACTGCTCTAATCCTTAACCCTTAGGGGTTTTGTGCTATTTATATTTGTCTATGTTTACACGGTCGATCTCTAGAAGCACTGTACTGGCACAACACACACTACCATGTTAGTGTCACTGCAGCACTGAGAATGACCCACCACCCACATAATACCTGTTCTGTGGTGGTCCTGTGGGGTCCTGACCACTGAAGATCAGGGTAAACGGAGGCTAACAAAGTGGTGATAAAATGAAGTGGTTTTAATGGTATGGCTGTTTGGAGTATACCACAATCAAAGGTACTGAAGACATATCCCTGAAGGGGATTCTCTTTAACTTTGCTGGATGTGTAATAATGTACTCATTTAATATTTTATACTACCCACTTTTATTTTACGTCAGATGTGCCTGAGGGAACACAGAGTAATTGCTCTCGTTCTTTCGCAAGTAAATAGGCTTCTGTATTCACTGCTGTAGGTAGGGCAGCTCCGGAGACTGTAGAGAATGATGGAGCTGTGCACTCTCTCGCTCACTGCGGACGTGTTTCTTGAGGAGCGCCTGACAGGAGAGAGCCGAATGCGCCATGGAAACACACTCCACTGTGATCAATCGAAATGGACACAAGGCACGAAGCGAGGGACAGTCGCTTGACCCTGTTTGAGGGGGGGAGGGAGAAATAGGAAGAACGACAGACAGTGAGGCAGGAAATAGTGTGAGAATAGAGTAGATGGGTTACTATTCAGAAAATACCTAAAAACACCCTTGTATGTTCTACACTACATGGACAAAAGTATTGGGACGCCTGCTCGTTCATTGTGTTTTCTGAAATCAAGGGCATTGAAGAGTTAATTGTGCTTTTGTTGGATACTGACTCTACTGTCCAGGGAAATCTTTCAACTAGATTCTGGAGCATTGTTTTATTTATTTCCAAACCTAAATCTAAACCCATAACTCTACCCTAACCTTAACCATAATCATTACCATAATCTAAATTTAGTCTAAACATAATGTAACTCGTACCCCAACCCTAAGTTTAACCATAATCATAATCTAAACTGCATCTAAACTTAACTTAAATTTAACCCTAAGGCTAAATGTCATGTAAACTTAAACCTAAAACTAATCCCTTACTCTAAACCTTACCTTAAGCTTAAATTGACCCTATACCTAATCTTAAACCCCTACTCTTACCATGACCATAACATAATCTAAACTTTATCTAAATGTAATTTAAACTTAACCCTACGGTTAACCATAATGTAAACAGACACTATACCTAAACTTATACCCTTACTCTAACCCTAACCTTATCCATAACCTTTACCCTAAGCTTAACCGTAATGGAAAATGAATCTGAATCTAAACCCTTACCATAACCTGAAAGCTTAACCATAACCATAAACTAAACTTAATCTAAACTTGAATTTAACACAACCCTTACCCTAACCCTAATCTTAACCATAACATAAATTGAACCTAACCTCGACCTAACACTTTCCCTATGCCTAACCCTAACCATATCCCCAGTAGATGAAATTCTTACGGTTTCTGCTTATTTAGAAGCTCCATATCAGGGGACAATCAGCATTCTGCCTATGCTTTCATGGTGTACATGCAAATTGTGTTCAGTGTTGGGGGGCTTTATAACCCTCTAGCCCACACCTGGCATTAGGCATCGTGCCAATAGATTCATCTTTATTTATCTGCTCCAGAGTCCTCTTCTATAGGGACTAGACAAGATGTGTGTGCATTTGCACATTATTTCAGCAACAGGTGCAGGTAGGAAGACATATTATAGTAGCTGAATACATTCATTAGAAGGGGTGTCCACATATATTTGGACACAGTGTATTTGAACATTTTAGTCAGTAGCTGCTATGGATTAATCTGCGATTTCTGTGAAGTTAATATCTAATTAATAACTATTACGAATGCCCACAGATCCACTGATCTTGGAGGGTAAATAGGAAAGTATTGAACCTGATTAGAAAGGCTTTCCTGATTACTGATTACCCTGCATAGGTCCTTCAGAATTCATGATAAACAGAGAGACAGAGGTCTCATTGGTATTCACTGTGTTCACCAATGTCCTGAACAACCATCAAATACACAAGTGTAGCACACTGCTGTTTATTTCTTCAGTAAACAACCGTGGATGAGATGTTTTGGCTTCTGGAAGTACAGATATGTCCCCTTGCATTTGGAAAATAAAGGTGTCTGTGTTTATAATAAAGGGACGTTATTGATTCAAATGTATATATTACTTCCATATACTCTTCTGGGGAGACTTTACAAAAGATGTGGGAACATTACTGTGAGGATTTGTTTGCACTATTGCTGTAAGGGTAATGACCCCAGATACTGATGTTGGATGATTAGGTCTGGTACTCCAGCTCATTCCAGAGGTACTGAATGGAGCTCAGTCACTCTAGAGCAGAGCTGTGGGCCACGGCCCTCCCAGTGGGCTGCAGTGGTACTACTTGGAGGCCAAAAGATGATGAAAAATCAGCAGGAGTGCTGCAGGTAGTGGGTTTGGAGCACTGTCCAGGGTGCTGAACTTTAGAATTCACATAATCAGTGCTTTGCCTGAGAATATGAATGAGTTAGATTGTTGGTTATATGGTTTGGCTTCTTGTTAAAACCTATTCTTGTTTATGGTTTCTCATACTATACTCAGAGTTTAGCTTTCACCATAACATTAGAACAACTCACCAATTTGACAAGATACAAATTGGGATTTTTCTATGTGACTTGGTTAGAACATCTCCAAAACATCAGGCAGGTGTTCTGGGGTGTTACCATTATGTAGTGGTCAGTATGACCCAAATGTGCTACAGGAAATGACCACCAGTGAGCTGACCTCAGGGTTATGGGTGCCCAAGACTCACTGATGCTCGTTCAGTTGGTTTTAAACCATTTACATGCTTCTTCAGTGCTCAACACTAGTTGAGAGGCAGAGTGGTTAGGAACAAGGCTGTTTGGTGTCAGAAGAGCATTGCGTTGAGCATAAGTGAGTAATTAGCTGTCAGTGAGTTTGAGCACCTTCGCTGCCTCCTGACCCCAGACCTGGGTGGCCAGCTGCTACCGCAGCCCACAGGACACTGTGGCATACAGCTCACACATTCCAGGCTGGTTGTGGCATTCCATTGATCGCTCTGGCACCTTATGGCCCCTGCTGCAGCAAAGCAAGTTGAAAAACCCCAGGCTGCTCTAACTCAGCTATATTTACCCAATTAAAAATGCTAGCATACACTTTGCTTTTATTAGCGCTGACTTTCTCAGTTTCACTTTGAGCAGCATTGAGAGTAAAACCCTGCTGTTCTCACTCTGCAGCTCTTTTGTTTATTAATTTATTTGCATTTATCAGCTTTAAAATCACTTTCCTTCCTCATGACAAATTCCAATGTTTTCAATATTTCAGGTCAGCCGGTACATGGGGAACTCAAAAGCTGGGAATAAAGAACATAGTTCTGAGGGTCCTTTATTTCTAGAGTCTAACTTCCCAGAGTCCTATGTTGACAGGGCCCTGTGATCTCAGAGTTCTATGTTAGTGCTGCATGTTCCCAAGGACCTTTCCAAGGTCTATATATTCCCAGTGCTATTCCCGTGTTTCCTGGCAATTGTGTTCCTACAAACCCATCCAAAGTCGTATGGTCTCAGCGTTGTATGTTTCCAAGGTCCATGTTCTCAAAGTCCTATGTGCTCAGGGATCTTTGTTTGCAGGGCCTGTTTTCGCATATGCTGACAGGACCTAGTGTTCCCAGGACTGTGTGTTCCCAGGACTCTATACTCCCAGGTCTACAGTATATTTTCTCAAGAACCTATGTTCCCATGATCAGCAGTTCCCAAGCATTTACATTTCTAGAGTCCAATGCTGCCAGGACCCAGTGTTTCTAGGGTCCTATGTGCCTGTGGGCCTGTATTCCCATTGACCTATACTTGCATGACTCTGTGTTCCTTTAATCCTTTGATCCCATGATCCTATGTTCTTTTAGATCGTTGTAAAACACATCAATATAATGCATTAAGGAAATCTTCACGGTCATGGTTAGGTCACGGGGTCATCAGAGATATGATTCAATTGACAACTAACATTCCTGAATTGATTTCAATGCATGACATGCTTTGACTTCAAAGAGCCTTTTCATGTAGAGGAAACAGGATTGAGGTACATGACTGAAAAATGGGCTCTTGGGAATAGAGCTGTTTCTGCCCAAATTAATTACAGAAAAGTTCTACTTGGGATTCACTGACTGCTAAGTTTCAGAATGGAGTTCTTCTGGTGAGTGCTTCAATCCTGCTTTTGCTGTGGAGTGACACACTCCAGCCCCAACTGCTGGTGTGATGATCTGGGGAACCATCACATACGACTGTCAGTCACTCCTAGTAGGGATACAAGGGACACTAACAGCTCAGATGTGCGGGACATCCTGTGGACATCTCATGGAGTTTTCATCTGGCATTTTTCAGCAGGATAATGCTCACCCACACACAGCAAGGGTCTCCTAGGAATGTCTCCACCAGATTGCAACACCAGATTTATCACCAATCAAGCATTTATGGGACCAGCTGGGATGCCAGCATTGGCAACCTATGAATGGATAGGATCTACAGGCCCAGCTGCAACAACTGTGGGCAAATCTGCCACAGGATGTCGTACAGATGCCAGCCTTGTATCCAGGCTAGAGGAGCCCAATAAACTGATCATTTGAATATTATAATCACTTACATAATAAGGTACTTCTTTTACAGCTACTGGGTGCATGTGAACAAAACTAATGCCTCTGAATTTTGACTGGCAGTGTACCCCACCTTGAATCTGTAAGATTCAGAAGCACTTTGGTGTGAAGTACCTTGCTCCAGAGCAGGTTGGGGTGGCATGTGTATGCTGACTCATTCAGTCATGCAGGTTTTTCACCAGCAGTAGATACTTTGCCTGCCAAACGGTGCTGGTATTCATGCCGCTAAACCTTGGGGAGATTGTGAGCGAGTGAGAAGAGGGAGAGGAGGAGAGAGTGCTGCTGCAGAATGATGCATGGGACATGGCTCAGGTTGGCGATAAGACTGATGAATGCTGCCCTGCCTCCAGAGGCTCACCTCACCTCAGCTCTGTGTCCCTATTAATTAGAATATGAATTATGCGCTTTATCTGATGTCTATGATGATCCGTGCTCAAGGCATCCATAGCAAATTTAAAGCTAATGTCAAATAATATTAAAGGCCATCGTGCGTCAGCAGGGTCTCTCAGTGGCAACCCTTCATTTCGAGCGGAGCGGAGTGTGTGTAATCTGTCCTTCCTATCACTGTCTCTGCCCTTCACACTGTGCCTGATATTATTGCCTTTACTCAGGCAAATTTATTCCGTGATACTAAAGAGCAGGACAGAATGAACCATGAGGCCATCATGAGTCTGGAGTCATTAGTTATTTGTTTGGTATCGATTATTTGGCTGTACTATTTTAATGTTTCTGATTGGTTCACATGTGCCCTTAAAAGGGCTTTTTAAAAAGGCTCTCAGAGAGGTAGTGTATCTCTTGGCAAATGATTGCTGACTACTAGCAGATAATGGAGTGCCAAGGCTTTCTTGAGGTGCAGCAATATAGAAAATAAATGGCATGTCAACACCACCAACCGTTATCAATGAATCCATGTGTACGATGTTCCAATAGTCACATCGGCATATCTATCCCTGATTGAAAATGTGTGGGATGTTACTGTACATGCTTTCAACACTCCACCACTACTGAACAATCTGCAGGATCTAAGTGAGAATATTCAAGTTGCCTGGGATGGATCATTGAAGTACACCATTAGGAACCTCTACAATTCCATGCCAAGATGTCTGGCACGTTGAGTTATTCCCGATGCCGTATTGCACATTTAGTCTACATTTTTATTGTTTCTGGTAAACCTTTATCTTCCTTCCCAATAGCATTGCAATCTCTATCTCTATCTCTTTCTCTCTTTTTGTGTTTCATATTAATTCCTTCTTGTTTTGCTGTGTCATGCCCTCTATGGTGTCTCTCTCCAAAGCACTGGTACAGTGAGGAATTCAGTGGCAGCAGTAAAGTCGGAGGTGCATTAAATCACTTCCCTTCAAGCAAGTGGCGAACATCTCTCCACATGCATTTCCATCCTGTGCTCCTCGGACTCGGTGCACTGGGTAACTTATCTCCAGCCAAGCAGGACTGCAGGGGCAGAGAGTAGAGACAGACGATGGATAGAGCACATTACCACTAGCCGGGTTGTAATGGGAGAAAGCCTCCTGAGCAGACTACCTTCCCTAGGGGTGTACTGAATGTGTATTTCTACTTGTAGTTTGGTTTTCCTGGTCTGGACCAATGCAGAAAGTATCTTCATCTGGAAGTCCATTTGGAAGTTGATTCAGACACACTCTGAAAAATTAAGGTGCTTGGGTATGGCAGAGAAGAACACTATATGTCCAAATGTGGACATTCCTTCTAATGAATGCATTCGCCTACTTTAATTTGCATAGAACTCTCTGGAGCAAATAAACCAGGAGGAAACTGTTGGCCTAAATCCAGACGTGGGATAGAAGGGTATAAAGCCCCTACAAATTGACCTGTGGAGCTGTGTTGTCCAGAATGCTTGTGCTCCACTCATTATTTTGGGATGAGTTCCATGAGATCATCACGGTGAGATCCAAAGAGCTTTTAGGCCTTCACAAAGAAGGTTGTAGATCCAGAAGAGTATGGGAAGTGATTTAAAAAAATCTCAAAACAATTAGAAATTGGTTGTTCCACTGTCCAGAAAGTGATTTACAAGTGGAGAACATTTAAAACAACTGCCAACTTGGTCAGGTCAGGCCATCCTTGCAAGTTCAGCCCAAGAGCACACCACAAGATCTATAAAGAGCAATCCTAAAATCTCCAAAAATCTTAAAAAATCATCACAGGAGATTAACTATACAGTCGAACAGATGAACTTGAAAGTTAAATTATTTGGACACAATAACAGAAGATATGTTTTGGGTATGTTTGGAACCTCATGCCAGCTGTAAAGCATGGTGGTGGAAGTTTCATGGTTTGGGGCTGCTTTGCTGCTGCAGGGTCTGGAGAGCTCTCCATCATAGACACCACTATGAAATCTTTAATGTATCAGAGAGAGGAAAGTGTGAAGACTGCAGACTGACACAGAAACTTCATATAGCTGAAAGAATTCCATATGGAGGAGTGGGAAAATCATTCTCTGATGCTACAGCTGTATTGACTAAATGGGATCTAGAAACAAAGGCAAGTCTCCAGCATCTAATCTCTCTCTCTCTCTCACTCTCTCTCTCTCTCTGTCTCTCTCTCTCTCTCTCTCTCTCTCTCCCTCCCTCTCCCTGCAGTCAGTATAATAGACCTGTACCCAAAACTCATTACTGCCTCTTCAGCCTTGGATCTCCTTGTTTAAGGTGATGGAGGTCAGAAACCGATTCAAAGTTGAAAACTTGGGGTTAATCACTTAGTGACCTTCCTGGGTGCTATATTGTGCACCCCAGTTCCTTTTAATCATTGAGTTCTTTTTGGTAGCCTTGTCCTGTCAAGCTATTATGGTCTAATTACCGAGGACTATCACACCTCTTTTAACATTCTCTTGTTCCCAATTCTCATGTTTCTTGATTGTAAACTTCAATTCAATTTGGATTCATTCTAATGCTGGTCCACAAACCATCTAAAACCATATGCAGTCATGTGGAAAAGTTAGAATACCCCATTAATCTCTTGACTTTAACATTTTTAAACATATGAACAAAGCCATACAACTGAAGAAATATCTTAATAAAACATTTGCAAAATGTAATTAATAGAAATGCAAATATAAATTGTACGAGAGGCAAAAAAGACCAATATATTTTGGCAAATAAATCCCTCAGTGACTGTCAATGTGATAAAATGATAACTGTGCCTTCAAATCCTGAGCATTTAGTAATTTGTTTAAAAAAAAAAAAGAAAAGAAATAATAATACAATTATCAGTGTCCCCAGCTTCAATACAGCAGCTAACAGACGCCTGTGCTGACCCAGAGAGAGCATGGCCAATTGTGCTCTCTTGGACTCTGGCTGCTGATGCAGTACAACCTGGGATTCAAACCTGCGATCCTCAGAATATAATAATAGCACATTAGACGACTGAATCACTCAGAGCCCCAGTTAAAAAAGTCTTTAATCTGCAAGTGTTCACATGTTGTTCTGTAATTAGCATATTGTAACCAGTTTACAGTAAACTGTCTAAATCAGTTATTTATTGAAATCATGGCGATGCCATGCTGTAATGTTACTGACACACACCTCAACTCAGAAAGTCAGGCCTAATGAAAGAATCTGTGTTTCCCACTAGTAAATATGACATTCATCTTGTAAGTATGATATTTTTGACAAGACATGAAGGCAGTAGAACACTGCTGAGCCCCAGAGCCCCACTGGTATTTCTAAAACAAAGGAAAACTATGTTTTTAATCATTAATCATTTAAAGACTAAATCCTAAATCAGTATCACCCAGCTCCATTCTGCTCTGGAGAGCCTACTCCAGAATCAGCAACAGTTGTTCTGTTTTCATTAGAGACACTGAAGAAACAGAACCGCAGAGAGCTTCTGACACCTGAATAATGGATTGTAACAATCGCTTAAACGCAGCGATTTCCTCAGAGAAAAACTGCAATTTGTAATTCCTCCCTCTCCCTTTCAGAAAGGAAAACAGATGCTGCTCTGGGTCACTCTGGTATGTTTATAGTGGCTATCCCAGGAGTTAGTGGCCAACAACTAATGAATCGATGTGTAAGTGATACCCAGCCTTCACATTTTAAGAGATTTTCCCTTTAATGGATCCTTCACCTGCAAAACCCATTACCAGTGCGGCTTCAGTTTCCCCTGTGAGCTTTAACAATAACATTGGGCCAGTTTGTTTGGATGGGCGAGGCCTGGGGGTCTGGGTTGACCTCTTGATTCAGCCCTGAGCATGCAAATTACTGCTCAGTGCTGGTGTAATCTGATCAGACTGTGACTGTGCATACTTTACACACCTGAGTTCAGCCGGGGGTTTGAAGGTTTAACCTCATGGACCCTAGGCCAATTTTGTAGGATTATATTTGAATACAGACCTACATTCATTAGTATTTATAGGAGACAGTCATACATGCCAGGTTATTTTCACGAGATCTTAAGCTACTCAAGTTTGTCTTCTGTTGAGATGTAAATATTAACAAAATTTAAACATAATTCAGTTTGGATTAAATAATAACATGTACAGTGTACTTGCACGTATAGTTTGTTTTTTGATTGTAAAGACAATAAAAACATCTCAGAACACCCGTTCAATATTGATGATCCAGAGTGCTTATAATACTGGCAGTATCAGTCCAAATAAAATAAAATTAAATAAAAATAAATAAAATAATTTTCTATTATTTTTGTTATTTATGTATGTATCAGTGTTATCCCTTCTCAGGACTTTTATATTCAAAGAAAGAGAGCAAACAGCTTTTCATTTTCCTCTGTAACCCAATATCTGGGTCATCACGTCATCAGCCCCGCCCCTCTCACTGATCAGTCAGTGTTTGTATGCAGGTTGAGCATGTAGACATGGACAGCACAGTAAACATACCATCATAGCAATGGCTGCTTGCTGCAAGCGTTACGCACATCTGAACCATACGTGCCTAAAGTGGCCCAGATTTGGCCTAAATATGTCTGCAATCTGGGCACAGAATCTATAACAAGTGTAAATATGATTTATTATGTAAGAACATAATTGCATGTTTAGTTGTGCAAATATTATTGCATACAGTACTTTGGTAGGTGACATTCTGCACAAATAAAAATACGTTTTGACAATGACTTAGTTATTGTTGCATGCTTTCCCAAACACCCCATGGTCCTTTGTTACAAAAAATGGCATATTACCTTCAAAACTTGGTGCTACTTCATTGTTAGGATGAGGGGGGGGTTGTTGGGGGGAAACCCCTACAGTCTTTTTGTTACAATTAAGCCACCACCTATGCTGTTCTGGCCAAGCTGTAAGTAGGTGTTGGGAGCAGTGGTTATGCAAGAGCACACACAGGGCTGGACGGATATACTACATCCTATTGTTCACTAAATTAATGGAAAAAAGGTCCATCCTCTGATCCTGGCCATTTTAGGGATTAAACAGCATTTTACTCTAATTCACTTTTTTTTTCTTGTTTAACTGGATTTTCTGAAGTCAATGTTGGCTCCTCTCAACACTCCTCAGTGTGTACACTGTATAAAACGAGGCAGGGAATGTTTTTCTAGTTCTGAATTCTACTCACACAACCCAAATAGGAATGTACGGCCACACTTTCTGTGTGTTTATTATATTAGAATAATACCTGAAACTGGAAGGAAAATCCCATGACAAGCCTGTCAAATAATAACCAAGATATGAAAAATGAATTGTTTTCTTTACCTGGCTACTGGCTGAAATTAGTCACATGCTAATTCATGCTTCATTTGCTGTGCAGCCCGCATACAGTCTATTTCCTCCCCTCGAGTCCTCATAAGAGAGGCCCACATTTCAGTTTTTTACTTTCATATAGTACAATAGCAGTCACCATACAGCTCATATTTGGACACCTGCCCATTCATTGTTTCTTCTGAAATTAAGGGTATTAAAAAGAGTTGATCCTGCTTTCGGTGGAGAAACTGTCTCAGCTGTCCAGGGAAGACTTTCTGCTAGATTTCAGAACATTGCTGTGAGGATTTGATTGAACATTTGTGAGCTCAGGATGTTGGAATGAACACCCCCCCACCTCATCCCCAACTACTTAAGCTCAATCACTCCAGACAGCTGCTCCACAGCTCAATGGTTTATATCCCTCTAGCACATGCATGACATTAGACATGGTGCCAATAGGTTCATGTTTGTTTATCTGCTCCAGAGAGTCATATTCTATTGGCAGTACTTCTCTACAGGGACTAGACATGCTTTGTGCATTTGCACATCTGTGTCAGCAATGGGTGCAATGTAGAGAAGCTGAATGCACTAATCAAAAGGGGTGTCCACTAACTTTTGGACATACATCATACATTCAGTCTCTGGATCACAAACGATTGCCAAAACACTGCCGTAATATAACCGTTCACTCCTTCACTCCTGACATGCATCTCCTGTGACTACTTATGATCAGATTTCGATGGAGGAGGCCTCACTCCCCTGCAGCTTTAATTTTGACAATGAAATGGATAGTGACTCCTTGCTCATGTTCCAGCATCACCTTTATCTATTAGTAAGTTTCGCATTGTATCAGGATCTGCTAACTCGTGTAGGTGTTGTGGTCTCACGGTTACTATGTATTTTCCAGCTGGGGCAGTGAAGTGGTTGATGTGGGCAGTGCTGTGCTGTCAAGGATGCAACGGGATGCTTTGGCATCCAGACTTCAAGAATAATGTGTTCCTATACGTCTCTGACCACCTCCAAATGCAGCTTGAGTGATCAGATTGCAGTGGTTTCAAGGTACACTATACCCTGTTTACTCCTGTACATTGTGCTGGCCACTTATAATTGGATCACCCAGGATGTATGTTAATGTCAGGTGTGAACAGGGCCTTATATTGAAGGAATGTTTCAGGCCTGACTGCAGAATGAGATGCAATAATGGGCAGCCAATCAGAACAGAATCCATTCAAAGCCACATAAATTCGCCTTAAAGACACATCATGTTTTATTGCGATGTATAAAAATTGCAATATGAATTTGAAAAATGAAAAATGTATTACTCAAAATATCAGTCACTATTATTCAAAGAAATAATCAAAAAAAATAAAAAATAAAATAAAAAATCACTCACCACTTTTGTCTTGGTGGAGACGATCAACAAATCTGTGGAGCCAGAGTGGTCTGCACTAAGGTCAACAGTTTGTTTTCGTGCATCACATGTCCAGAAGGCCATGGGATGATTTGTGGTGCAATTTCATTTGATGCCAGATCACCTTTGGTCTTCATTACAGGCACTTTGACTCCCCAACATTAAATTAATGAGGTCCTGCAACGTGGTCCTACCTTTTCGGAACACACACTCCAGTGCACTGTTCCAACAGGACAATGCTTGTCCACATACTGCTGCCATCTCATGAGCTTACCTTCAAGACACAGATACTATGCCATGGCTAGTCACATCACCAGACCCGATCCCCGATTGAAAATGTGTGGGATGCTATTGGACGCAGAATCAACACTGCAGTCCCACACTTTAAGGAGTTAACCTTTCAGACAGACAGAAGGCGATGGCTGTGAATCAGTGTTTGTGTTTGGTGCAGTAGTCTGGAGGAAAGGAACATTACACTACTGGCCAAAAAATTCAAACAGAGAAGGGAAAACGAGACAGCAACTGCAACACTGGCCTGATCTTTCCTCGCCTGAGATCACTGAAAAATAAATGATGGCCTGTCGCAGCGGTGCTGTAGACTAAATACTAATTTGTGTTGCGGAGGGACAAGAAGGGACTGCTTTAATGAATCTGCCAAATCTTTATCCCTTTAGAATAAAGGCGACTAGGCTTCTGCTTTTTAATCTACTCTTTTGTAAACTACTTTTGTAACAGAATTATTCAGCTTTTATCTAGAGAATACGACCAAACAAAACTCGACATTACTTATACTGTGAGAAAACAAGTCATTGAGATTGTTTACATGCTCTCATGTATGAAAGTGGCTCGAATCTAATTTGAAAGTGGCTCAAATCATTTAACTTTTCCACACAGCAAAAAACACAATCTGGGTTACTATGGCAAAAAAAAATCGGTTTTGAGTCACTTCCACCTGGTAATGTGAATGTAGCCGTAGTCCCATCCAGACTAAAACATCATTTCTTACCCACTGCTTCATCTCTTCGACCTTTTGAACTGAATCGGACAAATGAAACTCCCTGGTTTCGTTCCCATTCAGATACGAGAGTTTTATCACTGAGGAGACGTGGGAAATGTTTTTACAGACTTGCTCCTGAGAGCCCAGTCCAATCTAGTCTGGGTTTTGTTGTGCATTACCAGGTAGGACTGGACTTCTACTCCAAACTTCCATCTCTATTCGTATTTATCAAAAAGGTTAAAATCATTAAAAAGTGTGTTAGACTGCTTTCCAGAAATGTATATAGATGTGCAACATTTACATACTGCCAGCAGAAATTGCTCCACTGCCAGCTTAAATGGGAAAGCAGCAGAATACACCCTGGAATGGCTCAAGGTACTGTTACAGGGGGACAAAGCCAGAGTCTCTGAGTGTGACACGGGGCTAACTAACTCTTACCACACTGGCTTATACCCTGCATCCCGTCAAGACCCCCATCAGGCCTGACCAGGATTTAAGGGGTCACTGTTTCACAGATTGATCCTGATTAAACACCATTGTTTTTACAACTTGCTCTAATGATGGTTTATTTATCTTTACATTCACATCGTCTCACCTAAGAGCTAGGGGTCACTGTGAGGGCAGCCAAAGGCAGGGGTCAGTGAGTTAGTTTGACCCCTGAGCAGATGAACGTCTATGCATGCACACACTCATTGACCACAATTGACACACAGATCACAGGTACAGGATATTCAATCACTCAATTCAGTCCTGTTCATGCTAACTGTATTGATGCACCACTCCAGAAGAAACTACCCCTTCCTTAAAATGTTTAAATGGAATGAAGTTAAAGTCTTTTGGGTTTAAAATCTGTGGAACACAGTGGTGGTAGTGTCCTCATTTGAGCCTGTTTTGCTGCATCTTGGCAAGGACTGCTTGCAATCATTGTAGAACAGTGCAGTCTGGACTGTACAAGCAAATTCTAAAGGAAAATGTCAGGACATCTGTCTGTGAGCTTGGGTCATGCGGCAAGACAGTGACCCTAAGCACATAAGTAATGTTAACAAAGAAGGAATAAGTTGATGTTTTGGAATAGCCAAGTCAAAGTTCTTACCTTAATCCAAAAAAAATGTTGAGGAAGGACCTGAAGCAAACCTTTCATGGGTTAGGAAGCCCACCAACATAAGAGTTGAAGTTGGTTTGTACAGTTCTAAATCAATTTGTTTCACAAAAATCGTAGCATTTCACAAGTTTCACAAACTTTCAAGCACCACGGTGGACACTGCATTGGCCACTTGATTGTTACCACCATTAATCCTCATTAGATTGAACTGGAAAAGAGATGCCCAATTATTGAGCAGCTTGAGGCTGTACAAAATGCCATGCGGTCCAAAGCAGTTCTCAGGGAATTACCTTTCACAGGTTGTTCAAATCGCAATCGAGTTTAATAACAGTATTAACACCTGCCCAAAATCACAGCAAGGGTGGAAATGAACCAGAGTATGAATTAACTGAACTAATGCCAGGACCATTCCAGTCCCAGCCTCAGTGTCTCTTCACAGGACTAGCATCCTTGTCCCTATCTGAACAATTACCATTAAAATAAGCTCATACTTAAACAGAGATGCTGAGTGTTAATAGACTATCAGAAGAGCCCGAGTTAGATCAGCCGAGCTTAGATGGACACCATGGGTCTCAGGCTGATCCAGTCACTGTGGAACTGGAGTGGAAACTGAGCTCACTCTGTGTGTGTGTGTGTGTGTGTGTGTGTGTGTGTGTGTGTGTGTGTGTGTGTGTGTGTGTGTGTCTGCAGTGTCTGCATATAATGCCTGAATTCTCTTTATGGCTATGACAGTGATGGATTGAGTCATAAGAGCTGACTGGATAAGAGCCCTATCTGTTTCCTTTTTGGTGAACCATACAGACCAACAGAAGGTCTAGGCAGACATTTAGAATGAGATGACCATGACCATGAGATCACAAGCAGTTAGGGATTAATTCAAGTCTATATTACGTTCTATACTATACACTGATCAGCTATAACATTATGACCATCTCTGTGGTTCTACACTCACTGTATAATATCAGCTCCTCGTACCATACAGGAGGTGAGCAGTGGTGCCAGCTATGTGCACGCAGACCTTTACGATGACTGCCCTTAACACCATTTCAACATGGCCAAAGACAGCACTGGTGTCGTGCCAGACTGTAATGGAGACATTCAGAATGCCAGTGGGTTATCAATAACGAAGAGTCAACCAACTTGGTGGAGACAAACTAACAAATACATATGTGGCGGCAGCATGGTCAGTTCCAGGGTCAATGGTTTGTTGTCATGCCTCACACTTTCAAGAAGGTGTCATAGTGTGCAATTTTGCTAAATATACAGGGACCTGAGTGTGAATATTCATGCTGCATGCCATTGCAATCCCACACTTCCTTCTGGGTGAAACTTTTTTTTTTTTTGCATGATGAGTGTATAGTAAAGTGTTTGCATTAATGGTGGGTCAAAGTGCATATCATAATTCCCAGTTGTAGAAGGAGTTCAGGAGCAAGAAATACCTATTCTTGCATAATTTTGCTTTATGGCAGACGGTTATTGGTCAGAAAATGGCTTATATTTTCAGAGTATAGCCAGGTACAAGTCTATTTGACAGTGAGTGCTTCACCGCTCCGCAGCCACTCACCAGTCTCACCTGTTGACTCCAGAGATGATAGTACTGGTGTGGGTGTGTGTGCTGGTGGGTGTGTGTGTTCCAATATCTCAGCTAGGTTGGTCGGAAATGAACTTTCCTTATCAGTATGCATGCATGAAGGAGTCAGAGAGTCATCCTATTCTGCAATCCAGCTCTAATATTCTTCACTGTCACCTAATCATTCCTTTTCCCACTCCACCCTCTCTCTCTCTCTCTATCTCTCCCTCTCTCTCTCTCTCTCTCTCTCTCTCGCTCGCTCTTGTTCTCGCTCTCGCTCTCTCTCTCTCTCTCTCTCTCTCTCTCTCTGTCTCTCTGTATCACTCTCGAGATTCAATTATAAAGTTACAAATAGCAACAATGAAACATCAACAGTTGTGACAACAATGGTTGCGCAGCATAAATGGTCCTCTATTCTGCCAGGCTGTTGCTATGGTGTTGCTAGGTGGATCCTACATGGTTGCTAAGTTTTCTAGGTGTTTCTAGGTGTTGCTAGGTGGTTGCCAAGCTGTTGCGATGTTGTTTTTCTAGGTTGTTGCTATGGTGTTGATAGGTGGTTGTTAAGTGGTTTCTAAGTTGTTGCCAGCTGTTACTAAGTAGTTGTAAAAGTGTTACTTAATTGTTTTCTATGTTGTTGCTATGGTGTTGCTAGGTGGCTGCTATGTGGTTTCTAAGTTGTGTTTTAGGTTGTTACTAGTTGGTGGTTAAGTGGCTGCTAAGGTGTTGCTAACTTGTTTTCTAGGTTGTTGCCATGCTGTTATTAAGTTGGATTATTACTAAGGATACATACTAAGGATGATTCTAGGATGGCGAATGAAATGAAGGGGGGACGGTGAATTCTGTGCAGTGGACACATACAGTTAGGGGTTACAGGGTCTGATTTGGTGAGTAACAGACGGCCCCTCAAAAGAAGTTCAGTAAATGTTTTGGAGTTGATGAGTTGATCCTGATTTGGTGCAGTAGTCCAGCACATTGCCCTCACCCTGTGCCTAACCTGTCAGGGCAGTGTCCAAGCTGCCAGCACTCAAAAACAGTGGTGTGTCTGAAATGCTGACGGCTGGCAGGGTCGTGAGTGACGAGTGCCAGGCGTCATCTCTGTCTGCTGTGGATGTGGGCAGCACTGGGGCAGTAATTAATGAGGAGCTGTTAAACAGTGATATGGAATCCCACATGGTAATTAGGAAGCAGCAGCATGGAGCCAGGCTGGGTAATTAGTCTGCCAGGGCTGGGGCCCGCCGGAGTCAATGCTCCAAAAGGACATTTCACTCTGTCAGGCCTGGCTAATGCACCAAATAAACACATCTATCATTCTGATTTATGTCACATTATGCAACGAGGCATCGTCTCGTACTCCACTGTCCAGGCTTTGGTTACAGGATCATGATCTCGTAATGATGATATTACAGTATATTATTTCATTATACTTTGAGGCGGACCTACGGACATAGACACCTAGATATGGACAGGCTCTCAAGTAAATATGATCCTCTGTGGACACAGATCTGTTTCAGTCATTGCACAAACCTAATCTCAGTTTAGGAAAGTGCACCCCTGTGTTCACAGTAGTGCTTGAAAGTTTGTGAACCCTATAGAATTTTCAATATGTCTGTATAAATTTGAAAAACTAAAACTTTAGGGGTAGCAGATCATTTGAAGGTGAAATTAGAGTCAGGTGTTTTCCATCTATAGGAGTGTGATCTTCACAACACATGTTTGTGGAAGTGTATGGAACAAAGGATATTTCTGAGGAGCTCAGAAGAAGAGTTATTGATGCTCATCGGGCTTAGAAAAGGTTACAAAACCATCTGTAACGTGTTTGGACTCCACCAACCCACAATCATACAGATTGTATACAAATGGAGGAAATGAAAGACAATTATTACCCTAACCAGGAGTGCAGAAGGTGGAGAGCAAGGCATGTAAAAGACCGGCTTGGAAGGAATTTCTAAGCATCTAATGGCCTTTCTCACTTTGCCTATTGTTAATGTTCATGAGTCCACCATCAGGAGAACACTGGACAACAATGGCGTTCATGGCAGGGTTGCAAGGAGAAAGCTGCTGCTCTCCAAAAAGAACATTGCTGTCCACCTGCAGTTTGTTAAAGATCACAAGGACAAGCCAGAAGGCTATTGGAACAATGTTTTGTGGACGGATGAGATGAAAATGGATCTTTATTTAAATGAGAAGTGTGATGTTTTCAGAGAAAGGAAAACACTACATTCCAGCTTGAAAACCTTATCCCATCTGCGAAACATGGTTGTGGTACTATCATGGTTTGGGCCAGTTTTGCTGTATCTGAGCCAGGCTCATATACCCTGCTGTGGTGGAGAAACACTTGTTAAAAAGTGCAAGTGTTGGTATGCATCAATTGACCGGTCCTCTGCCTTCGAGGTGGAGCATGAAAATATCAGAGACATGGAAACACAGAGAAATGGCTCACAACAACAACAAATCTGCTAAGTCTTCCTGTAGGTCTTTTGCCCTTCTAGCAATCCCTTCAGCAATTCTGTCTGACAAGTCAACAACTGATGCATCCTTGGTTTTCAGGGTAGAGCAAGAACACATCCAGGAACTTTAACACATCCAGGTTCTTAGTACATTCTGAGTGTTCTTGAGTACTGGACAGTGGTGTCTGGCATCAGCATAAGATTAGGCAAGAACACATACAGAGAAATGGCCATTTTGTCTTCTGAAGATCTTTTTGCTTTAACAGGGAATATTAACCTCAACTTTTCCATACTGCATTTGACTGGACCTTGAATTCCCACACTTGATTAGAACTCTGCATCTGTCTTCTAATTTTACACTGTCAAACTACAAAGAGAGGCTGCCAGAAAAGGACATTTTTCCTTCTCTGTGCTCCTGGAAGAATAAATTAGCACTAGATGGAGCAGTGTATTTGATTTGCTACGCTCAGCTTGCAATAAAAGGGGGACTCGGGGAGTAGGCCATTAAGGTTTGCTTCATCAGAGGCTGCTCGAGTACAGCAGCGTCCTTTCATTTTCCTCCGTGCACAATCAGAGTCATTACTGCCTTGCTGCAAGTTGGGCATCAGCTGCGCTCTGATATGTTCCCCACTGAAAGTGATGAAGACATGCCCTTGATGGCTGCGGCAGCTCTCGGTTTGAGGCTTCTCACTCTTCTGTTGAGTGTGAAAGCATACCCATGCTAGGAAAATCATCCAAGAAACAGATTGTCAGGGAGAGCAATAATGAGTTAGGTCCCACCATTTATGGCCTAATTATCACAAAAACACATGCTGTTGGAAAGGGGGAATCTGAAATTTTCCAAATTTCTACATAATTAATCATTGACATTGTAAACAAAATCTTTTATAGTGGTTTGATGTGAAGTATGCTGTTGTGAAAACCTGCCGAGTTACAATTGTTCACAGTGGTGGTGGTAGGAAAAGACATCTGAAGAGCTTAAGGCCTCCAAAAGCCTCCAAACAATTATTGCCAGATTTACGACATTTTGACCAGGAGACATGAACACTCAATGACCATTTTTACATAGGTGTGGTCAGATAAGACTTTTGGGTCTTGGCACAAGAGGGTGTAAAAGTGCTTCCCCACTGTCCTATAAAAAGGCTCTCGGCGGCTCCTTTTGGGTAATGTACCTCTTGGTGAGAGCTCATTGATGCATTTGAAGACATTTTGGCCTGTAGCAGACTTTGAGAGGAGTGCATTTTTGGATTGAGAGTAGCAGTAGACCTTGTTTGAGTATGGAGGCTTTGTGGTGAGCACAATCCTGCCTTTGCTGTGGAGTGAAACACTGCCCCAACTACTGGTGTGATGATCTGGGGAGCCATTTCATACAAACGTCAGTCACCCCTAGTGATACGAGGGACACTAACAGCTCAGTGCTGCAGGACATCCTGTGGCCACGTGTTGCCTCTCACAGCAGGGCTTTCAAGTGGCATTTTTCAGCAGGATAATGCTCACCCACACACAGCAGTGGTTTCCCAGGAATGTCCCTGCCAGAGTACAACACTTCTTTGTTCTGCCCAGCCTGATTTATCATTAATTAAGCATTCATGGGAGCAACTGGGACCCAGTTTTGCATGCTGCGAGTGTATAGGATCTACAGGCTAAGCTGCAACATCTGTAGGAAAATGTGCCACAGGATGATGTACAGATCCAGGCTAGATGAGCCCAAAAGGGTGTTAGATACTTCTTTCAATTGTACAGTTTCCCAGTACATTTATTCTTTCACTCTAATATTCCCTTACATTTTTGCTTTGTTCAATTGTTGTGTAAAAAATACATTACAAATTTTGCACAACCCCAGAGATTTGGCTCTCGTTTTAGGTAGTAAACTGTTATTATTTGGAAAATCCAGTTGAGGCAAATGTCAAGGTTCCTCAAATCTAACAATCAGCAGCCACAAGCACCTCTGAGCAGCTGCCAATCTCTCTGAAATAATTGATCACACTTAAGCAGGAGAATGCAAAAATAGAAAGCAAAAGTAGATCCTTCCAGTTTGTAATGTAATCAAGAAATGCCAGATTATACAAACATTGGGGGTTGAAAACTGTAAAATCAGGTGAAACATTCAGAGAGAACCGATCATAGGATTGACAGTAAGGCTCATTCAAACCCCTGCTGGGCTGAGAAGAGCCTTCAGGATGAATTAGCAGAATGAATAGTGGTGGTGCACTATTCTACTATGCAATGATGCCTGTGTAAATATGACCTTCATGAAGATTCTGCATCAGAAAATCTTTTCTTTTCCTCACCACAAAAAGACAGAAAGATCAGCACTGGGATAGACTCCAGCAGCAGCTCTGTGAATTTCAATAGTGTTCAGTATTATCTAGTGCAGAAGAAGTGAAGCATGATGCTGTTCCTGTTCACATCTGTATTGAGGAGCTGTGACGACCCAGAGGAGCCAGAGCTGTGGTCCAAATCAGGTGCTCCATCTTCCAATTTACTGCCCACCTGAAAGCACCATAGCTAATCTCCTTTATCTATTTACTACTCTCTCTCTCTCTCTCTCTCTCTCTCTCTCTCTCTGTCTTTCTGTCTCTCTCTCTTTCTCACATATACTCTTTCGTTCTTTATATCTCTCCCTCCATGTCCAGTGGTTTTTCCATCCACCACGTTTTTGCAGAAAAAACAACAACAAAAGCACCCAAATACCATAAAAAGATGTGGAACATTTAGACAGAATGTGTGGCTTTTGCAAAAACAATGACGTCTCAATCTGTGAGCGCCTCCAGCACATCTGGTAATAAAATACTGTTTCAATAGTTTCAGTCTTAATGCTCAACATACACTGTAAACACAACAACTAACTGCTCCACACACATGTCCAGCTTGTTTACAGCAATGGCAAAACTCTTATCGGTTGGCAGCTGGTTACTGGAGAAACAAGACACTTTGAATCCAAAGCTGTGGAAAATGGCTCTGCACATCTTTCCCAGAGCTGTCTGCTACGTTTGCATTCCCAGATTTATGGTGGATATCGCCCGGGTGGTACAGAGATTTCAGCCCTCAGTGCAGGCATATTCTGCTGATGTCAGCCATAAAAAAAAAAAATCATAAACAGCTGTAAAGATGATTCAGCTAAAAGCAAAGACAGAGTTAAATCTCTCCATTCTGCTTATTATGATGTCGATCCTAATCACAGTTGACTACGCTAACTAACGTTTCTTCACATAACATGAACTTTGGTGACTGCGTATAACTTTGTCAAAATGTTTGGAGGTAAACCTTAATTTCCTCAGTACTTCTGCGCTCTCTATCTCTCTCTCTCTGTTGCTGTGTATACCTTTATCCTCAGTACAACTGCTCTTTCTCTATTATTTTTATTATTATTCTTTGTTATTATTTTTGTGGGGATTCTGAAAAACTGTTCCATGTTTTTCCCAGCGTTCCTGATTTTGGTTTTAATGAAGAGCTGGGGTTTGAGACTTTGTGAAGTCACTGATCCCATCCTCAGGGGGCTGGTGATGAAGCAGCTCCTCGGATAACTAATATTCTTAAAAAAGAACATTACCTCATGGACATTATTTTCCTTCACTCTCACTACATTCTGTTTACTCTGTGTTTTGTCGTGTCGGGTGGTTAGATCTCAGGTATGGCTCTGCAGTAGTAAATCACTGCAGACTTGCTGAAGGCCAGTGCTGATGTACAGCTCAGCAAGACTGACCAGTAATTGAGCAGGTGGGGGTGGGGTGGGATGTCGCAGCCACGACAGCTTTAAGCCCATTCTATTACACAGGAAGTGTGATTTAAAGAAGCTGAAATGCTCTCTGTATTTCTTCTGGAGCGATTGATACCCCAGCACTGTCAGCTCCGAAATGAAGAGGATTTTTTAATAGTGAGAGCACGGGGAGGAACTATCAGTTGCGACTTGCGCCAGTGGATGAGAGAACAGAAAAATGTCCGCCCTCGAGATCCATCAGCCTGCGCGTTGGGATGTGGGGTGGGGAATTAGGGAGAGATTGGTTTTTCCAGCTAACCATAAGTCAGCGAGGGCAGATCGGACTCCGGTGTGCTTGGATATAGCACAAGAAGTAGTTTGTCCAGAGCAATGGGCCAGATGGCCCAGAAGGCTCCGTCACATATCTGTGTTCATTGGCCTTCTGTATGAAAGGCTAATTCAGGCTTGCTCTCAGACTGGACAGTGAAAGCACATTGTTTCCTTTATTGATTATTGATTCCTTTAATGATCAGCCACCTAAAAAGTCTGACCTTTGACCCTTCCTGGGTCACATCTGCTGCAGTGAGGGTGTTGTTCTTGGGTCACTTGTGCTAATGGATAACCTGATCATAAAAGTGATGATTAATGACTTTGTCCGGCTTGTCCCACAAAGCCTGTCAGCTCGGTTCTAATACGGGGCCTTGGGCTTTCCTCTTCGTGATCTTTGGAGTACTACACAATGTCAAAACGCATTACGCCATTATGCCATTACTCAACTCTACTGGACTCAACTCAGTTCTGGTACCTGGTATCTGGTACCTGGTTTGATTTCAGTTGCCAGCGGGTTTAAAAGGTTTATAATGTAAAACATTATTTGAACAGGCCTCCAGATATAAGATAAATATCAAATATTTAATGCAGCCCCATTAACAGAGTAAATATTATGGGAATTTTTGGTAAATAAAATCATTTTTGGTTGCTAGCTACAGGGTGTTAGCATCAAGCTCGAGTCAGCTTGAACTATTTGTTATTTTTAGGTCAGTTCTGTTTATGAAAAGACACGTTTAGCTCATATCAGCCACACAATTAACATAAATTGCCATATATGGCTCAATTTTTAATTTTAAACTGGATTATTAGCCACTTGTTCGACTTAATTTAGCTCAACACATATATCATAAAATATCAGACATGTATGTTTCTGTGAATTACATATATGTATAAATGTTCAATGTATGTACAAATACAATACATTTTAAAGACTTGCTTTTTAATAATGGTCTTGAATGTATTCCCTTGGTGGAGTCCAAACTCTTTAGACATGGTTTTGTAACCTTTTCCTACAATTCTTCTTCTGAGCTCATCAGAAATCTCTTTTGTTGGTGCCACGAAACACTGCCACAAACATGTTGCTGCATTTGTTATTTTCATTTCACATGAACAATTGTAAAATGAATTTGCACATTATTGGTGGAAATGGACAGTACCTTATGTTACATATAAGACAGAATCATGTTATGCAGCATATTTTGTATATGTGAGCCAGTTTGCTGGGGGGTGGTTCTGGCAGAGGCTTGAAGGCATCCCTGGGCATTTCTTTGGACAGCAGTCTGACTTGAAAAAAGAAAATGGACCAGGGTCAGGAAAAATTTCTTTTCAGTCCCCAGTTACTCCAGTTGTGACATGGCAGACTGTGAGACGTGTTCTGCTGTAACAGATGTAGAGTTAATTAGGAGTTTGTGAGAGATTGTGTGTACTGTTGTTTTTGTTAAAAGTCCACATTTACCCTGAAAAGGTCATGTTACTGACAGACTGTCTCTCTCTCTCTCTCTCTCTCTCTCTCTCTCTCTCTCTCTCTCTCTCTCTCTGTCCACAGATCACCTTCTTCATGTTGCTGTCGGCAGTCTGTGTCATGTTGAACCTTGCCGGTGCCATCCTATCCTGTCAGAACGCCCAGCTGGTCAACTCTCTTGAGGACTGTCAACTCGTGAGTGCACCCACCCCCCCGCCCATGCAGTCCCCTAAATTCACGCAGAAACACCACAGGGGGAGGAACAGCAGTCTTAAAATAGATGATACATTTCTCCCAGATCTGATTCCACCCTCATTTTAAGCTCATTCTCTGTCTCATGGTGGTCTGTTGGTCCATTTTATGGACAGAGTGCCCTCAGAGAATGAATTCATTGATCTTTTTAGTTTAAAATTCTCTGAAGTAACTCACCTGACAGTTCAATTTTTAAGGTTTCAAAGCAGAGGTGAAGGCACACACCAGCAGTGTGACCAGGTCAAAGCTTTAAAAAAGATTAGGGTCATGATCTCTATTCACAAGCTCACAGAGCGTACTGGAGCAGGTCTGGCAATCCTAAATTCTTGATTGCAACTTTATTCTAAGAATATAGTCAAAAGAGCAACAGTGGTTATAAAAATGTCCTTGACTTCACACAGGCAGCTCAAACCTGGGGCTTTCCTCAACTCTAAATACATAATAAACTCTATACATAAAATGTGATATTATAAATGTTTTCATAAATATAAAACTATTCTGACCCTTTAGTAATTCAAAGTACTTCTTAACTCTTAAAACCCAAGGCTTGCGCTTCGTAGGAGGCTACATAACAAACAACTAGCCTTACCCTATCGTAACCGTTATATCAATGTGCGAGGATTTGTCACTGAAAAATCCAGCTTGGAAAACTCTGTACGTGAATAAGGTCAACCCGCATGCAGGGAGCAGGGCTTTAAGATGTCCCAGACCCAGATTTTGGGTTTTAGAAAAAAAACAAGAAGGGAGAGGCTGTTCAGTCTCTTTCTTTACTCAGACAGTGTTCAAATTTCAAAATAATAGTCCTGCGAAGGGATAATACTGACACATACATAATGAAAATGTTAAAGGATATTAATATTGTTTTTTTTGTTGTTTGTATTATTATACATATCCTTATCAATAGAATCAATACAAATAAATTAATGAAAATATTTCATTTTTAGCTCTACTTGATCAATTCCTGATAGATTAAGTAGACTAGGATCTGAAAATTACAATATCTGACATATCCCATATATATTTTTACATTGACTGTCCATTTTATCAGCAAATATCTTGCATTGCAGCTCAAAAACACTCTGGATGGTCAGTGTCTATCAGGACATGTAATGAATTTTTTAGACCTTACAAGCAAAAACATTGTATATAGACATATGTAAAAAAAAAAAAAAACATGGATAAATTCATACAAATATCTAAATTGTGTTAATATTTAGATCTCAAATGATTGAATATTCAGGATCTCCTGTAAATAACAATATCTGGCATGTTTGGCTGTCTCATGAATCTTTAAAAAAACAATTCAGCAAATAAATGTGTGTCAAACTACAAAAACATCCCACATTGGCCTAGGGTTCTAAAGGGTAATTAATGATTTTAATTAAGGGAGTGAGGAAGAAAGGAAAGCGGACATGTTTTTGTACCTAATGTTGAGGAAAGTAAATATCAGCGTAAGCGTCTGTGTGTCTCTGTGTTAATGTCAGGCTCTCTCCCACCGTCTGCCCACCTGAGCAGCGTTCAGAGTCTGCACTGTTTAATTACTGAGAAGAACCTAATCGTGCTCCATCTGGGGAAAGGTCCCTGTGCCATTTGGTGGGTGGAGCAGCAGACAGGTGTAAGAGGTGTGTATGCAGTGTATTAGGGGCTGATTAACCTGTAGTGTGTTAGCTGAGGCACACACAGAGACAGGCCTTTGATTGCTCTGCCAAAAAGTCTTATACTGCTTTAGAGACATCAGTACTGGATGGAGTCAGTATTACTGAGCTTCTGAATAAGCGATTACAGACCAGGTGAAGATTTAGATTTGTTCTGACAGCAGGGTTACTGGCCTGACTGCAAGAATAACATCAGTTACAAGAGAATAATAAATAGGATAGTTATATAAAGGCTCAGTAGAACACACTAGTTCCAGTTTAGTGGTAGTAAATGTTTCATTGACTCTGGCTAATCAATGAAATAAAGGAATAATAAACGTGATGCCATAGTCATACATAAGTGTCCCAGAAATTATAACTGGTGTCACTGTATCAGGTTGGGTAGGACGGCTCTCCTTTCTCACCATGGTAGTGCAGGGCTGGGCTGTTGGAGCTGGTGGAGATTGCATGGGGCTCCTCGGATTAAACAATCAACACAATCCACATACAATATTTCTATTGGATTAAGGTCATGACTTTGACTTTCAAATCATTAACTTTACTCTTTTTTAACCATCCTTTGATAGAATGACTTTTGACATTTGTCATGACAATTGTCTTGCTGCATGACCCAAGTACTAGAACTTGCTATTATAGTCCTGATTGTTCCTACAATGATGGGAAGCAGCTCTGGCCAAGATGCATCAAAACAGCCCCAAACAATGATACTACCACCACTGTGTTTCACAGTTGGGATAAAGATTTTAACGTTTAAACTCCATATCAACAATATCCCCTCCACCCATATCATGCTCTGTTTAAAAATATGGATATACCACTAAGCCTTATATGATGCCCTACTCTACATTACTTTAGCGCTACAGAACTGGTTTTAACTGTAATGACTGATATGGTTGTTTTACTGACACCTGAGCAGTATTCTCTAATCCAGAACTAATTATCTTGCTTAATGAGTCTAAAGCAAAAAAAAAGTTTATAAGAATTATGCCTAATGAATTAAACAGTGAAGAACCGCTCAACTCAAAAACCTCATTACTCCTCTGGGAACACGTGGGAGAATTGGAAATGCCACCCAAAGTGCTCCACCATTGCTGTCTGCTCCTGCCAACATACAAAAGCACAATGGCTCAGATTAGAGCAAACCAGCTTATTCTGATGCCGGAGGATGTTGCTGCTGAATGGCACAGTGCATCTGTACACTTTCCATTGTGTCCTCTGAATAGACGTCTATGAAAGGGATTATTATTACTGCAGACACATCGCAAGCCTCCAGCCAGTGTTTTTGTGCGATCTGCTTTTGTTCGCCATTTATCAACGGCACTGCTGGGCCAGTGCGGGCCTGATTGGGACCAGCAGGCTGGATGGGGTATCCCACAATGCCTTTCTCCTCTAGTTCACATGTCTTTATGCAGCAGCAACAAATGGCTCTCTCAGTACTGAGGCGATTAAAGGGAAAGACTAATCATATTGGCAAACCCACTTAAAATAATACACTGTTTCTTCCCGCAGATCAAAGATCGTCAAATTCCACAGCATTTAATGTGAATCACTGGTGTTTGTTAGCAGGCGCTCTTCTTGTCTTTCTCTGTTCCTTGTGTGTATTAATCACACAGGGATTTAAATTTTATGTTCTTTTTTTCCTAAGTACAATTACAAGCCAAAAGTGCTCTCTGCTTGAAGAATGGGAGTGTATAGGTGATACTAAAGTCATTTCCACTCCTGCCTAGAGTTCCGAATGGAAATAGTGTATTGCACAGCATGGTAGTATTTTTTTTGACAATGCAGACCTAAGGTTTACCACTGAGATCCAGGTTCCAATCACCTATACTTATAGAGTCTCTGTATGTGACTGTGGAAGACAACATTCTTTGTCTCTGTCTTTGTAAAACAACACAACAACATAGTTGCGGTCAAAAATGTATATACTCTCCTCGTGGACATGACACAGTTGTATGCTCAGTACTGTTGTTTTTCTGAAAGAATTAAAATGAAATTCAGATCATATTCATCAAAACAATAGCTGCACCCTGAATAAAAACTTTATGGATAGGTTTGATGGCAAAAGCATTGTGAGCCGTACCGGTCATACAAATATTACCATAGCATTCTCAGCTTCAGAGACAGAAGCTCATCTGTTTCTGCACAGATTGTGTTGGTCATCCTCTACTTTTTCATTACTGCTCACTGGACACTGCCCACAGATCGCTATTGGCTGGATATTTCTGGTTGGTGGACTATTCTCAGTTCAGCAGTGACACAGAGGGGTTTAAAACTCCAGCAGCACTGCTGTGTAACAGTGCAAACTACACTAACCCATCACCAACATGTCTATGTCTCTGCAGTGGCAAAAATGTTTCACCACACACATAAAACCTACTCTGTGGTGTCCTGACCATTGAAGACCAGAGTAAAAGGAGGCTAACAGAGAATGCAGAGAAACAGACGGACTACAGTATGTAATTGTAGAACTACAAAGTGCTCCTGTAAGGTCAGTGGAGCTGATAACATGGACAATGGGTATAGAAACAAGGCTGATCATTGTACATTGTAATTCTACTACAGAAAAATAACAGTTCAAAGAAACCACTAAGTCCCATATTACCATCATGTGAATGTATATTAATGTTTGACTGCAGTATATTTCATAATTTAAAAAAGTTTATTGATTAGCAAATGATGTTGGAACAAAACTCTAACAGGTAGTTGGTCAGTAAGTGGAGGATCTGTCTGGCACTTGCTGGAAGCCTTTTCCCTAAGTCACGAGTCACATGTGTGGGTAAAAAAAAATCTGAGAAGCCTATAAACTCTTTTCCCCCTTTTGTTTTGTGTGTTGTATTTCATATTGTTGTGTGTTTTGCTCCTGAGACATAGCTGTCAGGCCTGGTTCAGCATCTTAAAATGTGTTGAAACTACCCTTCTATTGCTTTATGCAGGGTATGGAGGAATACGCAGTACACAATAACCCGATTAGCACAGATGACTGACAATTCCTGCATAGTCAATGGTTTGTTAAATGTTTTGCGAGGAAGAAGAAATCTGATTGGTGGTCTCATACAAGACTGTCAGATCCTGTATAATGCTGTGTTTTTGTTGTTTCCCAGTAACTATATTTGTAACCGCTTATTTGGTTTGACAGAAGGACAGGAATGAGGAATAATTTTATAGAAAAAATGAAATTGTTATGCAAAAGAATAATCAGATTCATCTGGATAACAAAGATTACATTTGGATATTTACTGCTTGTTCATGTTTAATTTCAAAAAGTGTATTTACAGTGGTAATACATTTATGGATGAGTAACAAATGTGAAAGCATGATCCTATTTACACTCATCTATGAAAAAATAGAGGCATCCAGAAAGAATTGACATAGGTTAGGTTTGACATATTGAATGTTTCAAGTTTCACAATTGGCTGAGCAAGTGAATTGAAGCGATACTTACTTTTGTACCTGACTGATGATATAAGGTTGTCCGTTTGTCCATATTTTCAGTTCTGACTTGTGTTGTTGTGTTGGTAGCATCCTTTAAATGTATGCCTCTGGGAATAGTTCAAAAACAATTCCAGCAGTTGGAAAAATTCTGTAAGTGGGATGTAAGTGTAAGTGGGATGTAAGTCATCCTGTTATTGGCAACGCTGTTGGCAGATGGCTGGATGACACAGGACTGTTATGACCACTGCCTTTAAATCCATGACAATGTCACTAAAGACTACAGTGGTCATGGTGTCACTCAGAGTCACAGTGGGTCTCCTTCAGTGATGAGTCCCATTTCCGTCTTGGTGGATATTACCCATATCAGTCTAGAGTTATTTAATAATAATAATTTAATTTTCATTGTAATCTTTATCTTCCTTCCCAATACCATTGCAATCTCACACTTCTTTTGGGGTAAAACGTATTTTTTATGATGAGTGTGTTTGATGGAATGAAAAAGTGGATCCTCCCAAAGCTACCATCAACCAGTCTGATATTAAGTGTCAAAATAATCTGTATTTAATGTAAGACCTTAAGGTAAACTTCTTCTAAGGTCCCATTCACACCTCCATTCTAGGTGATCCATCACAAAGGATTGCCAAAACACAAAAGCTAACTTACACAAGCAACGAGCTTGAGCGGGTGCTTTTTCATGCTTAATTTTTTACAGAATTGGATTGTTTTATTTACTCTCATGTCTGATCCAGCATTTTCTCCAGACTGCAGCCTTGTACTGATACCCATCAAATCTGGTACGGTATCTCTACTAGCACTATTTTTACCTGTTGGGCAAAAATTGAGTGGAGCACCCCTGTGGGATAACATTAACAGATTTTGTCTGGTCTTTAATAAATCTGTAATTGTATAATTCCACTGTAGGGAATTGCTGTAATTACCATCCCTCTGATCTAATTCCCCATTGGTGGAAGTGTTTTCCCTTTTCCAGACATGTCCTGTCTGACATTGAAATCTTCTTGAAGATGTGGCATCAGGCTTGAGGACATGTCTTCAAGGAAATAGATACAGGACACAGTTAGGTGTGGACTGTTTTGTGGTCAGTTAGGTAGTTTATTCCATAGTGTCTGGCCCAAGCCCCCAAGGCTTTTTTTTTTGGCAGAGAAAATCACATAAAGTACACTGTTAATGAGAAACCATGGGACTACTGTGGAGAGTAGGTTTGTGGTTTTATCCAGAGTGTAAAACTTTGCTGAGAAGCTTTACTCTTGATCTGGATTATAGTTTACTGAAATCAAAAATCCAGAATTGTTCTTTTGGAGTTTGAGTAAATTACTATTCAGGACATATAGCCACAATCATGTGGAAAACTGCTGACATGACAGTTGTCCAGAAGACTATTGTCATCCACCTCCACAAAGAGTGTAACCACAGAAGACAATTGCTGTCTGTATCAAAACATATTAATGGAAATTTGACTGGAAGAGGAAAATGTGGTGGGAAACGGCGAGCAAGCTACAGGGATGACCACAGTGACCACAGTATTTCTTGAAGACTGTCAAGCAAAGTGGATTCAAGAACCTGGGAGAGCTTCACAAGGAGTGGACTGATGCTGGTGTTAGTAAATCTAGTGCCACCACACACAGACGTCTCCTGGAAAAGTGCTGCATTCGTAATATCAAACCCCTCCTGAAGCAGAGACACATCAGAAGTGTCTTACCTTGGCTAAGAAGAAAAGAACTCTTTTCACATGAAAGTAAATTCTGCATTTGGGAGTCAAGAGTCCTAGAGTCTGGAGAAAGAGTGGAGAGGCACAGAATCCAAGGTGTCTGAGGTCCAGGGTGAGGTTTCCACAGTTTGTGATGATTTAGGGGGCAATGTCATCTGCTGGTGTTGGTCTACTGTCTTGTATCAAGTCCAGAGTCAACACAGTGTCTGTCAGAGCACGTCATGCTTCCATTTGCTGTTGAGCTTTATGGAGATCCCGATTCCCTTTTCTAACAGGACTCAGCTCCTGCTCACAGTGCCAAACTGCTACCAAATTTTTTGCTGAGCATGATATTACAGTGCTTGATTGGCCAGCAAGCTCCTGACACATCAATAGAGATGAGCTGAAGGCCACTATGAAAGCAACCTGGGCTTCAGTAACATCTCAGCAGAGCCCTAAGCTGATGCAATAATTTGTGATTAAGGAGCCCCTTCCAAGTGCTGAGTGCATTAATTAGACAGATTAGACATTTTATATCCTTTTTTGATGCACTTGCTGAAAATTTCAGGATGCAGTTTAGTCTCAGGCAGAGATTTGTTTTGCTACTAACAGCTCAGTGATATGTGCAGGACATCCTGCAGGCATGTGTCACCTCTCATGGCAGAGTTTCCAACTGGCATTTTAAAACAAGATCATTTTCACACAACAGCGGATTCCCAGGAATGTTTCTGCCAGATTGCAACACCTCCTTGAAGTGCCTGGTGGTCAGATTTATCGCCAATCGAGCATTTATGGGATAAACGTATACTTTCGTTCTAATAACTTAATCACGTATATCATTACATTCACACATAGAAGGCTTCATTCCATTCCAACAACTCCTTCTTGGTGCCTTTTTGTCAACAAATTTTTATTTCATTTATAATTTATTCATGGTGGAGAGACAGTTGTGGTCAGATGTTTACATATACGCATTGTTAACATGAAAGTGAAAATTAACAGGGTCATGAATATACATACTTATTATTAATTCATTGGTGCTGAAAGTGTCATTTAACTTCCCATTAGTGATCATGATGGGCTACAGCTGGTAGTTTATGCAGTAAACGGGTTTGTTTGACAGCACACCATACAATGGCTATTTCTAAGAAGCTCAAATCAAATGGTGATGAAGTTTGAGATGGACAGAGATGTAATCCAACTGAAGCGTCAGTTCAGAGTTCCTATAAATCGGTGATGGTTTAGCTTCTCCTATATTAATGAATACATTCTGCTAAACGACTCGAGGAAAGCCACCAAGAAACTGGGCGCAGAAAAAAGTCATTAAGTTCCTGAAGGGCCTCATCTTGTGCAGGAATTTAGAAGCAGACATGCCTCATAAAACACGACTGTTGTCATGGAAACGTGACAGCGATATCTCAGAGGCAGATTGTCACCTCCACTGAACCGGGCTAGAATGCGGGCTGCCGTCCGTTTTAATCCTGCCACAATAGAATAGCAAACACACACACACACACAGACACACACACATACACACACACTGAATAAGTGCCTGTGCCAATCCTTTACCCAGAAGAGTGACAGCTGGCACCATGCCTACAGTTTCTCCACGAGCACGGCCCCTGGCCTGGGGGCTAATACTCATAATATTCATGATACACACAGTACACACCCTTAGCAGCCCAGAGTCAGAGCAGTGTAATGACTTTCTGACACATTAACACAGCGTAATCTACCTTCCTATCTATCTATCTATCTATCTATCTATCTATCTATCTATCTATCTATCTATCTATCTATCTATCTATCTATCTATCTATCTATATATATATCTATTCCATCCTTTCATTCATTCATCTGCCATGTCTATCTCTTTCTCTCTCTCTCTCTCTCTCTCTCTCTCTCTCTCTCTCTCTCTCTCTCTCTCTCTCTCTCTCTCCTCCCTCCGTCCTGGGCTGTGCAGCTGTTGACATGTCGGAGTTTGTAGCTCCAATTAACCTGTCTCAGGGTTCAGACACAGCTTTCATATAATCTGGGTCAAACGGAGGCACCTTGTTCTGCTCGCTGAATCTGCAGTGCTTTTGTTCGTCCCTGCGTTGAACCCTCTGAAGCACTTGTCCAAATTTAGACACAGGTAAAGTGTTCCTGCAGGTGCGTAGCGTGATAGATAGTGGCTGATGTTCGAGTTGTTTTGGTGTCACCTTTGCGGATAACTCTGACAGTGATGGTGCATCTGTGTGTGTTTTCTGTCTCTCTGACAGATAAAGTTCGACAGTGACGGCGTGTGTGTTTGCTGTGAGCTCCAGCACCAGAGCTCCAGCTGCAACAACCTGGGAGAGACGCTCAAGCTGAACCCTCTGAGGGACTGCAACACCATCCGTCTCGACAAGGTGGGGTGGGTATGTGTGTGTGTGTGTGTGTGTGTGTGTGTGTGTGTGTGTGTGTGTGTGTGTGTGTGTGTGTGAATGTTAATTTCTTTCCACTTACAGTGTATGAAGAAAGACTTTACTTAATGGGACATCAGTATGTTGGATAATCACCACCCCACCTCATCCCCAACTCCCTCATCCCAAAGGTAATGGATGGAGCAGCATCATTCCAGACAACACTACTACACTGCTCTATGCTGGCATGGTGCTAATAGGTTCATGCGTAATTTATCTGCTCCAAACAGTTCTATTTTATGAGCAGTAGAGCTTTAGCAAATCATGATAATCAATGTCAGATTGGTGGGACATTCCATCGAAGTAGTCTGGACATTTAACTTTCCTTGATCTACAATGTGTACTGGGAATACAGGAATAATGCAACACTTCATAGAAGGCATTACATCCCACAGTGGACAGTGCAGTAATACATCATATTAATCTGTGATGACTAGCAGCACATATGGGAGTTGTCCATGATTTCCAGTATGTCTGTGACACTGTGGTTTGAGGAATGCCCACACAACTATGGAAAAGAAATGTCCCATGCATCTGGCATGCACTGTCATGAACTCAGATGCTTACACATGTGATCTCTTAGATCTCATTGATCTTAAATATAATATTGTGGGGAATCAACCAACTGCAATGATATTCTTTCCAGACTGTCACAGTGTCACTTAGAATTGAGGAGATGGTGAGATGACCAACTGTGCTTCTGTCTTCATGTCCCAGGACTGGTGTCATCATGTGACGTGCAGTTTCATACAATGCCAGATGCCTTTGGTCTTTATTACAGGCATGTCCCAGCTGCCCAAATTAATGTTAATGGGGTCCTGCAACCAGCGGGCCTAACTTTTTGAACAGACACTCACTATTCCAACAGGACATACTGCTTTACTGCTGCCATCTCAAGAGCTCACCTTGAAGACACTTATGCTATGCCATGGCCAGTCACATCACCAGACTTTTTCCTGATTGAAAAAGCAACGTCTTTGGACCACGCTATCAACACTCCACCCCTAACACACACATTATGGGGTGGCTGGGAATATTCAAGCTGCATGTGATGAGATTTTCACAAGACACCGTGGAACCTCTACAACCCATGCTGAGGCGTCTGACATGATGTGTTAAACAACATGCTGAGAGACACTACTTCTGTATGTGTAGCTCAATAAATATTGCTCATATCAGTCTAAATGTTCAATCATTATTGTTCCTGGTAACCTTTATTTTCCTTCTGAATAGCATTGCAATCCCACTCTTCATCTAGATTGTTATGAGTTTGTGAATATTTGATTGCAGTGTGTGTATGTTTACTCTTTGATATCATGGCATCCTGGATTTATAACATCAGGAGTGTGGCGAGATATTATTCATGGATCTGTTCCCACACACACACACACACACACACACACACACACAATCACACACACACTGACCCACTGGGGCCTCTCTGTTTTCTGACTGTATTAGGTTTGACATTTAGCAGTGCATGGCCCATTTAGTGAGTGGAATTACACGCTGCTCTTAGAGCTGCTGCCGTATTGGAAATAATATGTGTTTCATCACCAGTCTCTGCAAAAATAATATGCAAGATGAGGCTCAGCAATCATTAGTAATGCAGTCTAATTAGTACTTGTGCTTGCTTTGCTCTCTTGGTGTCTGGCGCTTTGTACGCTCATACTGGAATGGCTTCTTTTGGCAATGACAGAAACGGGCCATAGGCCTTTTAATGCTCCTACTTTCATATTGACAAATATGAATACATAGGTCAGAATAGACAGATAATGCATTAAATATTGATACAATTACAAACAAACAGAATGTGTACTTTTTTACTGGGTAAACATGTTTTTAAACCCACTCTCAATTTTATGGTAAGATTGGTGGGAGAGTGTAGGATTACCCAGCACTAGTGGGAGTAAGATAAAGGTCTTAACGGTCTGGCGTTGTGACTGACCATGGTATAGTGTCTCTCTTTAAAGCGAGCTCTTGAGATGGCAGCAGAATGTGGACAAGCATTGTTCTTTTTATGAAGCACACCAGGTGTGTTTAGTAAGGACCACTGCTTGCAGAACCTCGATAACATAATGGTAGTGTCAGAATGTCCATAAAAAATGGCATCATCACAGTACCACACTATGACACCAGGCCTTCTGGACATGTGACGTTTGTCAACAAACCATTGATCTTGGCGCTGACTACAGTGCCTCCAAACACAGATTCGTTGGTTGTCTCCACCCAGACAAAAGCAGCACTTGTCACTGAAGATAATCCAGTGCCATGGTGGCCCATCACAGTCCTGGCACAGCACTGTTACAGTTGGTTGATTCCTTACAGGTGCAACTATATGTGTGCATCATCCACTTATTATAAACACATATCATGCCAACGTACAATGATTACTATCGGTATGGGAGGGACACATATTGTCTAATGAATGGAACTGTGTTCTCTGGTAAATCTCTGCACCAAAACTACACACCAGTGGACAGTAGATATAACAGGTATTAACAGTAGTAACCATTTTGAATCATTTATTGTTTCCTTATAACCTTTATCTTCCATCCCAATAGCATTGCAATCCCATACTTTCTTCTGGGTGTAAGTATTTGTGCAACTGTTTTTTGATGATGAGTGTACAAACTATGAGTATGTAATTTATTATCTATATTAAGATGGTTTATGAGGTGAGACATGTACAATCAGATCATTTCCTAGAACAAACAAAGGCAATAAACAATCATCCACGCACAGATATCTTGGGGAAGAAGTGAATGGACAGATGAGATAATTACTCATCTCCAGTCAGCACAGGTGTTAAGTGAGTCAAGCTTATAGCGTCATTCTATCAGTCTGGTGAGGTGGGGTATAGTCAGAGTTTGAGAGATGGAGACAGGGGTGACAGTTCTGGCCTCTCTGATTGACCTGAGTAGTATCTTTGACCGAATGACATCACACACACACACACACACACACACACACACACACACACACACACACACACACACACACACAGAGGACAACACTTCAGCCTTTTAGCCACCTCCTTTCTGAGCTGTTCAGAGTTCTGGAGGCTCATTTTTGACTGTCATGACCTTATCATAAGCAGGTCATTTACAGAAAGACCCTGCAGAACAGCATAGTCTTATCCAAGTTAGCATTAGCATGCAGGCTACCGCCCACCTCCAAAATAGCTACAGCAACGTTAGTGTGTTGACTACACGGTGATCACCTCCTCCAACATTGCCACAGTAGTGTTAGGGTTAAAACTGCTAGCACAGTGGTGGCATGCCAGCTAATGGCCTCCTCGCTGCACCACACTTTAAACCATGCGGCTTATATTGAGGTGCAGCTTTTTCTTCTTATATATGTTATTTTCCATTTGGGGTTTTTATGCGGGTGCGGCTTATATTCCAGAAAATACGATACATTCATACAAGCTAGTAAAATCTAAGTTCGATAAGCTTATTCAGACTGTGAATTTCATAAGAACTACCAGCACCTTAAATCTCCTGCAGATCTTACTTTATTATTTATAATCTGTCATACTTCGTATAAAGCATTTGTCTATTGTTATTAGTGTTATCATTGTCTTTTTAATATTTTAATCCTACTATCTTTTACAATATTTTAATTAAGACTAAACTGAATTTGACTTGTTTCTGTTCTTTCATCTCCCTGTATTCTTTCTATCCCTCAGTCCTCTTTGTTGGTTAACATTTTCTTTTAATTTCCTGGTCACTTACACGAAAAACTATTGCTCAGTTCTTTATTCATGTTTTCTTATTTCTATTTTCTACTGTTTGCTGTTTGTTATTTGTCTTTTTCTGTCAGGACTCTTTTGTAATCTCTCTCAGCTATTTAACACCGTAGTAACACATTTTTCTTCTGTTTTTAATGAAGAAGCATTTTTGCGGACTGAGTAAATTAGAAGATTAGAATTAGTGAAAGTAACCCCAAAAAGTACTGCACTTTTCAAACAAGCACAGTTTGGCGTGAAAAGAGTTCTCGAAATCAGCGCAACAATATTACTTAGAAGTGATCATGTACACCTACAGTAATTTTTAAGCATGTTGATTTTGCCAATCCAGTTAGAGAAATTGTTTTATGTTTATTTATTTATTTTTGCTTGAAAAGTTTGGGCCCTTCTGGGACAGCCCCTAAACTACCTAAACCACTGTATGCACCACAGTTGTAGCACACCAGCTACAGCCCTCTTCTAAAATTGCTAGCAAAGCATTACAACTGGCGTCACCTTGCGTAACTGTTCATAGTAATATTCATTTTGACTAGGGGTGACCAAGCGTTTATATGTTGTGTGATGAGTGAAATTATTGCCATGCGTTGTAGAGAACTAGAAAAAATTGGGTAGTCTCTAAATTTCTCTGGATCTGTATCTGGGCTGGTCCACAAATTTCAGGATAATGGGCATATTTGTCATTTTTATTGTTTTTTTGTTGAATGATCTTTCTAATTAAGCTGCAGTCGAACATCATCCTGCTGCAATCCTCTTTGCTGTGCTCAGCTCGGACTGCATGCTGTGACCGCAGTATGTTGTTATTTAAATGTCCAAATCTAGTGTCCTTCGCTGAACAAGTATTATGTCGTCCATGACTCTTGTTACAGATCCGTTCATGGACAGGGTCAGCAGACAGATTCATCAGTGTGCTGCATTTATATATGATGATAATGACAGCAGACTCTTATATGACATTATCACCATCATAAAACCTCATACCTCTTCATGGTCACTTAGGTCAAACAATTTGTCTGCCCCCACAAAGCTCATTCATCGCTGGTCAGTTTCAAAGGCCAGAGCCTGGCTGTTATGTTACAGCGCAGTTAAATAGGTTTTCACTGGACAAGCTGTAAATACGCAGTCTCTCTTATTACTGCATGGTGTTGTGAGATTGTATGTGCTTTTATTGCCATGGAGGTGAAGGGAGGCGGCTGTAATGGCCGCTGCTTAGGCCTGCATAATGACTCAGAGCCCACACCGCGGCACTGGCTCTCTGAAGCTCATCTGCCATTAAAAGGCAGTGGTGTGTGTCATGATGACCAGCTCGTTTTCCCTTAAGTGCGTGTGTGTGTGTGTGTGTGTGTGTGTGTGTGTGTGTGTGTGTGTGTGTGGCCTGTAGGAGGTGCTGCAGATGGAGAAACAGATGGGCGGGAAGCTCCTGGACGAACCAAAGACCCTGAACTTCAAGGACAGCACCCACAACCTACGGCTGTCCCTGCACGACGTCCCCCACACCCTGTGGAAGAGCAAACTACTGGCCAAGTACCAGGTACTACTGCCCGGCACTCTTGTGACCAGCTATTGCTTCAGTGCTCCAGTGTATTTTGTCACTTTGGTGACAGCCCAAGGCCACGGAAACATCTCCTAACAAATAGCTCCTGACAGGCAGGTCAAAATGGATTTGGTGGAAACTGGTTGAATGAGGGCAGATCTGCTTTTTCAATTCTCCTGTCTATCTGGCATATGTGCTGAATAACACTGCTCTCTCTCTCTCTCTCTCTCTCTCTCTCTCTCTCTGTGTTTACCCCTTCCTGTCTATCTCTATTTCTCTCTCATACACTACCTCTCCCCTTTCTTCCCCTTCACCCTGTCTCTCCATATTTCTTTCCGTTTCTCTCTTGCTCTCACTGTCTTATTCTCTCTCCCTCTTCTTTCCCCCCTCTACATGTCTGTCTGTATCTCACTCTCTGTCTCACACCTGGCTCCCTCTCCTGCTATATTGCTCTCTATCTGTCTCCATCCCTCCCTGTTGACCTTTTTCACTCTCACTGTCCCTCTCTTCCCTTTCTCCCTTCCTGTCCCTCTGCTCTCTCATTCGCCACCTATTTTCTTCTATCTAATCTCTCTCTCTCTCTCTCTCTCTCTCTCTCTCTCTCTCTCTCTCTGCAGGAGCTGTTGTTTAGTGTGTGTGCGCTGAATGTCATCTCTACCATTGTGTGTGCTCTTGCCACAGCCATGTGCTGCATGCAGATGGTCTCTACCGATATACTGCAGATGGTAAGTGTGTGTGTGTGTGTGTGTGTGTGTGTGTGTGTGTGTGTGTGTGTGTGTGTGTGTGTGTGTGTGTGCATTGCAGCGCTGCACTTACACTTGTCTCACTGTATTGTGAAGAAAAGATGGGGACAGGCTGTAGGAGTAAACATGTCAGCTTTAATGAGTGTAAATATCAACACTGGAAAATGTATTGTTTGATGGTGATGATGATGATGTAGGCTTTTGGAATACTAATCACATAAGGCCACGATATGTAAATGAGGCTTCTAACCAAACCAGTTCCAGATGAGTGTTTCTCTGTTTTGAGTCAGTGTTAAACTGGGTGATATGACTAAAAAAATGAAACCAAAACTCTAAAAAAGAGAAATTGAGATATACAGTATGACACATAGTCTAGACATCGAACGGAGTGCAATGTTAAAATATCCGTATTTATCTGTACACAGCATTCTGTATAATTAAATAGTATCCTTTAATTAAGATATTTCTATGAAAATTTGAACAAGACTGTACAGAACCATTTTTGTAAAGAATTGTTAGAGTAAAGAACCCTTAAATAAGTAATACTGTAAGAGCCTTTACATCCACTTCATAACACACCTTTATCAATCAATCAATCAATCAATCAATCAATCAATCAATCAATCAATCAATCAATCAATCAATCAATCAATCAACCTATAGTTTCACTTTCACATTGAGGGTAACCCTCATTTTCAGTTATGCCAATTATAATATTGACTTTTTATTTTCTTTGTTAAATAGTGAGAAAAATTAAATAGTGAGACTAGTTCAGCCTCACAAATGCCATAGTTGCCTTTGGGATTTTGACTATGCTTTTATCCTGAGCGATTTTCAAGGTTACTCATTTTACAAAGGTGGGCCAGAGTAATGTTAGGAGTAGCACATAGTTGCCCAGACTGGGAATCAAACCCCACATGGTGTGGTGGCTTGCTGATGGTGTTATCTGGTTTGCCACACCAACTGATCAGGAGCAGTAGGACTTATGGTACTAGGATTAATGATCAGCAGAGCACAGCCAATTGCCTCTGTGTGTTATGTATTTGATTAACCTTTAGAATAACCTAGACTAATTTTGTGGGATGTTTTTGTAGCTTGACATAGAAAATGTACATATTTCTCACTTATTTCTGCTTATGAGGACCAAAAAACATCTCAGAAATCCTGTTGGGTAATGATCATCTAGAGTGTTTTTGAGCTGAAAATGCAAGAATTGGGATTTATTTGTAATGATTAGATTGACAAGGATATTTATAACAAGTTGTTTCAAATAATTGATAGGAGTCCAAGAAAAAAAATGAATGTCCGTTATAATTTTTTTTTATTTATGAAAGTATCGTATTATCCCTTCTCAGGTTTTTTTTCATTATGAGATATTTTAACACTGTGTGAGCAAAAAAAAGAGTAAATAGTCCATCCCTTCACATGTTTCTCTGTAACCCTATATATATATATATATATATATATATATATATATGTTTACATTTTATTTGTTTTCTGATCTGAATTATTGGATTCATGGTTAGAATTGCAGTTTGTTATGAGATGGGTATCATGTCTGTATGTTACTCTTATTCAAAGTCTATGAAGCCTAGAAAACAGCATGTAACTGCCTGCAAAGTTTGAATCTTGGAGTTCTAGGAGTTAAGAGAACAACAGCTTCCCCACTATCAGAACCTCTCAGGACTGAATTTTGACAACTGTGTTGTTTGAACTCGGGTCAAATGGCACAGAAAGCAGTGGAGGGCAGTGCTGGTTCAGGAGTTTTTATTTGCCCACTGCTTTTATGTGTGAGGAAATAAACTTGTGGGAACATAAAATTTTAATATTGTGTATAAGTAGGCTTTGGAGGTTTATGAGATATGCAGTAAATTGTGAGACTTGGCTGGATGACCATGGTATAGGGGCTGAACCAGTGACTGATGAATTACATGTCTCGGGTTCACTCTCTTGGAGAACAGTGATATACACTTGATACTATGATGTTTTATGAACTTTGAAGTATTCTGGACTATCATTCTTTCTTTACTTAGAAGAAAAAAGTTCTGCATACTCAAATCAGCATCCAGTTGTAATGAAAACCAGTGGGCAGATCCTGAAACTACTGTCATTTGCCTTATTTCATAACCTCTATAGCTTTTATCTAGATTGTGTGTTTATGGGAATAACACATGCAATTTTTGCATGCGCTCACTACAGCATATGGCGAGCACTGCACCGATGTAGGTAAGACACAGATAAGGACCAATCAGAGTGAAGGAGGTGTTTACAGCTATCTGGTCAACATTACAAAGAAGAAGATAAGATGTATAGTTGAGGTAAATGTGCATTGTAAAAGCATGGTAGGCTCTTTTGGTAAGCACATTGCAGTAACAAAAACTCTTATATATAATAGAGTGTGTTTTGCTGATTATGTTTTTTGAACATCAGTACGATAGAAAAATACTTAAGGTAAAAATAATTGAATGCTGACATTAGCTCAACATAACATTGAAAAACCTTGTTAGACTGAGCTTTCTGTGTTTTTTGAACTTTAAAGGCATTTACACATAATATTTCTGCCATATCCATAAAAGCCTAGCCTCATTGAAGAACAGTGTGGGCTGAATAGCTGTAGCTTCAGGTATTTACATAGGTCACTATAAACACATTAAACTCAATTATATACTACTTTTAGTGAATTACAGTGACTGTTCTGTAATACTTGTTAATTTATTTACCTTAAAACTCTTAGAGATCCACACTTTGCAGGTAATTCCTGACTCAAGATCAGAGTAAACTACAGATATGATACACATATCATAAACTGCAAGACCATCTATCTAACATTGGCTTAGATGTGTGATCATATAATTGAGTAATCGATCTTGGAAAACTCACTAATTTGCATGTTAACTGTTCTGTCTATGTTTACATGTTCAACCTGCATGCAGACTCTGACTGATCAGCAAGAAGTGGTGGGGCTGATGATGTCACCGATACGGATATTGGGTTATAGAGGAAAATGAGAAAGTAGTGGCTGTTTGCTGTCTGTCTTTGCTCACATAGTGTTCATATTTCAGAATAAAAGTCATGAGAAGGGATAATAATGAATCATACATAAATAACACAAATAATAATTTATTATATTGGACTAGTCAAGTATTATAATCATTCTTGTCAATCTAATCATTATGAAAACATTTCTATTTTTTAGGCAAATTAAGGTATGTTAACATATGAAAACATCCCACACATTTGGCCTGGGACCATGAGGTTAAAAACATATGACCAGTGTTCTGGGGTGGCACCAGGAGTCTGCATGTCATGTGAGTCTATTCCGAGTGCCCACCTTAGGTCTGATGATGAACTTTCAGTATGACTAAAGAGCTTACATGTAGCATCCTCTCAATTCTGTGTAACCATATGCAATTAGAAATAGAATGCTAATCAGACACCTGTTCACTCAGGACAGACTTTTAAGAGAGGCCAGGTCGTTGTGGCATCTACAGGTTTTTCTTTCTTTTATAAATTCAGGGAAAACATTATAGCTGAGATTGAACTTTTAGTATTGTAACTGTGTAGAACACCAGTATGTATCACCAGTAATTTGTGTGTGTGTGTGTGTGTGTGTGTGTGTGTGTGTGTGTGTGTGTGTGTGTGTGTGTGTGTGTGTGTGTGTGTGTGTGTGCGTGAGGGTGATTGGCCAAGGCACTATTAGCATGCCTGTAGCTGCACGGCTCACTGGAGCAGGAGGGGGGATTAGTTTCGTCTCAGGGCACAGGGTGGCAGTGCGAGAAATCACCACAGCTACCGATGACACACTCCCTGCACAAAGACAATGCCGTTCAAACCACAGAGAGCAAAGCACAGCAAAGGACAAGCTGTTTTCTGTGCACCTGCAACTATGCAGCAGGTCTGAAACTTTTGCAAATGTATAAAAAAATAACATCACAGCCTTTGCCATGACACTCAAAATTGAGCTCAGTGTTTCCACTGTTCATCCTTCAGATGTTTCTACAGCTTGATTGGACACCTGTAGTAAATTCAGTTGATTGGACATGATTTGGAAAAACACACCTGTTTATATAAGGTCTCATTTTAGACAGTGCTTGTCAGAGAACAAACCAAGCCATGAAGTCTACTTTAATTGAAATCATGTGCAAAATGTGAAGCGTGTGAATACTTTCTGGATGCACTGTATATACTGTATATTAATATTTTCTAGCTATGCAACAAGAGGGTTTCCTAGTAATCAATTAGTCTAATAAGATAAGAGATATTATAGCATAAGCAAGCATAATAAGAAAAATGCTTGCTCAAACTCCGATCTCCTATAAACATGCTGGCCAACTCACAAGATAACACTCAGATGCTGTCCAAAAAAACTGCACCAAGACCCTTTAGAGGAGATGGTCTCTGTCCAGTATGAAACGAAAGCAGTTTATTTGTGCTGAGAATGTTATCTGACCTCGATCTAACCTGACAGTCAGGTGTTCTGGGCAGGTTTGAGGATTGAACAGCTCTGCAGGTATTGTTTAAACTGGTATATCGGACAGAGAGCAATGATCAGCAGGGAAAACACTGTTTTTTGTGCACTTTTTCCTGTGTGAAAACAAACCAAACCCCCTGTAAAAATGCTCCAAGTTTACAGATTCATTAAATGATTCAGCCGAAGCAAAAAAACTACAGAAACTATGAAAATGCCCTGATTCAGGTGTGGGAGTTCCGCTCCCACTTTTAGTTCCCACTTCCCTGGTAAAGAATTAAAGAAATAAATCTTTTGATATTGTTGTGATATCAAAGGCTAAATGAGTCCTTCAGGAAGGAAAACACTGCATATGGAAAATAAATGTGATATGTCTGACTGATCTTGTCCTTTAATGTGCGTCTCTAACACACATCCCCTTTATTCAATTAAAATTAAAAAGTTATCTGTGTGTTGTTTGGTTGCAGTTTATGCCTCATCGAGCACGGGCCCTCAGTGCTGACTGCATGACACCTCACGGCACCATCCTGCACCAGACACTGGACTTTGATGAGTTCATCCCCCCCATCCCCCCACCACCATACTACCCTCCAGAGTATACCTGCACACCTGTGCTAGAGGGTCAAAGGTACAGTACCTTCATGAACACATGTGCACATATACACTCATTCGTGCATATACAGTACCAATGAAAAGTGTGGACTGACAGGGATTGACAAATAAATACTACAGCAAAAAGGAGCTGTTTGAATGGAATGAAGCATTCTATACATAAATGTACTGATGATATATGTGATTCCAATATTAGAATGAAAGGATCTAGTGCCCTGTTTGGCTTCTCTAGCCTACAAGATGAGATATGGGCATGGAGGCATACAGTTTCTGTATGGCATCCTGCCTACAGATGTTGCAACTGGGTCCATAGATCCTGCACACTTATAGATTGCTGAAGCTGGCATCCCAGCTGCTCCTGCAAATGCTCAATTAGCTAGGATCTCCTGCTTATATTGAGCTGTTAGGGTCCCTTGTATCACTACTAGGGGTGACCAACTCATCGCAGGAAAGGCAAAATTGAAGTGCTCACCACAAGGCCTCCATACTCAAACCTGACTGTCATGTCTTAAACAGTACCTGGATTTGTTTCAGGTTGCATTTTTATGGGGCAGTGGGAGAATCATACTGAATACTAGAGTCACCATGGTGCTGTGCTTCCTACTGAACTGCGTAAATGGAGAGCATGATTCAGGGAGGAATGGGATGGCTGTGTAATCCAGTGTTAACATCCACAGGAACACCATTTCAGATGGCATTCTCCCTGATGTGTTTGCATTTGATGTGCTGGTATTTGAGCCAGATTGGTGTGTAGTGTAAATTAGCTCAAGGTTAGTAGCTGCCCAGACTGCCCACATTGTGGAACAGCTGTGTCTGTGGCCCAGTGCAAATCCACCATTGATTCTGCCAGTGTCACACTCTCGCCCTGTGTCCACTCGTAAAAAGCTGCTGATGAGGCACTTTGGCCTCAGGCCACTCCTGCATGCCAATGAAGCCCTAAATACGTTATAAGCAGGAGGGCCTGTGCACATATGCTGCAGCTACAAATCACCTGCTTGGCATGACATCATGAAGCACTGAGAGATTGATGGGGGTGGTATTTTATACCCCAATACTCCAAAGACAGGGGGGAGGTTAATTAAAATTATGGGATACTTGAGTGGGTTGTAAAATAAAATTAAGTTTGCATAGTTTTCTTCTTTCTCAGAATGCAGCCAACCATAAATAAATATAAGAAAATGTACTGCAGCTAAGTCCCCTGAAGGTGGAGGCCCATACCAAAAATCATACTGTATATGACAATATATTAATCCCCCATATTGGCCAAATATGTGCGTATCTGGGGATTGGACATATATCATATATTGGTCAAATATTTACATTTATGCTGCAAATTTGTCAAAATACATAGAAATGCCCGCTTTCACATATGTCACATATGTTTCTGTACAATCACATATAAGGACATATATAACAACCACTTTTATGTCCAAATAATAAACTTCATATATAAACTAAGAGCATTTTAAGACCATATCTAGATCAAAGCCAATTTATTCCTTGTTTTTCATGTATTTTATACATTTTATAGATTCTGTGTGAGCTTATCAAGAACAAAGCTGCATGTGACTAATGGGCAAATCCATATTTGATTTCCTTAATATTATGTGAATGTAATGAAGAGAAAATTACATTTTACAGAGAATAGAACTGTTGTGTTGATTCTGTGTTGTTGTGATTTCAACTGTGTACAAAGAGTTCTTATTTCAATTAAGGGATCTTCCCAATAAAACTGATAAATTCATCATTTAGTAGATTTCTGAGCTCAAATCACTAACTACTAATAATATTCGTACATTTCTGTAATTTACAGGCTTACAGTGGGTCAGTGTCTGGTATATTCTTGATTGTATTTCTTTTTGGGTCATGAAATATCAGGGAATTTTGTTTGTAGCATCTTTACATTTTAGTTGTCATTGGCTGTATTTTCACGTTTCCCCTATTATGCGAGTGACTGATGGATATTGGATTTTTCTGTGCCCATTAAACAAAGATGGCCTGTTTTTTCTTCCATTTTGGCTCAGAAATTCAGCTTTATAGTCTTATAGAACTTCTCATTGTTCTCCATTCCTTATTTTCACTAAAATTGTAGCACCTTTGTGCAAAAATACACTAATCTTATTCAGTCTTACTTCAGCCTCTTTGAAATCCGTCCCACCAAAAGACAAGTGTACTAAAACTTTATTTAAACTCATCATTAAAAAAAATAGGTCTCCCAGAAGGAAGTGTGGGATTGCAGTGCTATTGGGATGAATATTATCAGGAACAATAAATAATAAAACATTAGACTGATATGGGAAATATTTATTGAGTTAGGCATACAGAAGTCGTGTCTCTCAGTGTGTTTGGGTTCAACGCAACATGTCAGACATCTCGGCATGCAGTTGTGGAGATTCCTAATAGTGTCCTGTGAATATCCATCCCTGCATCTTGAATATTCTCACTCAGTTCCTGCAGATTGTGTGGTAGGGCTGGAGCATTGGTAGCACATCCAATAGCATCCCACACATTTTCAATCAGGGATAGGCCTGGCAATGTGACTGGCCATGGCATAGTATCTGTCAAGGTGAGCTCTTGAGATGGCAGCAGTAAGCAGTATGTCCTGTTGGAGTAGTGCACTGGAGTCTGCGGTGAGAAAAGGAAGGCCACTGATTGCAGGACCTCATTAACGTAACGTTGGTCTGTCACAGTGCCTGTAAAGATGACCAAAGGTGACCAAGGTGATCTGGCATGATGATACCACACCTTCTGGACATGTGACATGTAACAACAAACCATTGACCTTGGTTTAGGATTCCTTGGTCGTGTCCACTAGGACAAAAGTGGGACTTGTCACTGAAGATGACAGTCTGATTCAACACTATTGCAGTTGTGTGGATTCATTCTGGCTGCAACCTGAACCTGCTACTCTATAACACAGTTATGGCCTGTGAGAACATTAAAGGAGAGAGGGTGGATGACACCAAGAGAGTGAGTATGAGAAAGAGATAGATAGTGGACCTCTAGATTGGACTGCTAGGCCTTCAAATCCTAAATTGTGACAATGCTTTTATTAGGATGTGTTTGGCTGTGCTACAGAATCAAAGAAGCAGTCTCGACTGATCGACTGTATCTGGGGTTCTGCTCTCCCTTCATGGCTGTTGTCGGTGTCATATTTTTGGTCCCTTCAGTATGATTTATGTTACTGCTACTGGAAGAGATGCTGTCTGGAGCTTCTTTGTTCTGATTTTAGAATGGCCACTATTCATCCTGGAGGTGACTGTTCTCTACCTTTTTCTTGGTTGACCCATTTTCCTGACTAATATAAATTGAGCAGGGCAGCATAGGTCAGCTTGCACAACTTAAATTGAACACAATTGCTCTAATTTCATAGGCTTATCTGCTCATTATCAGGCCCGACACGGGGTGGGTCAGTTGTATTAGGGCAGGAAAAACACCATGGAAGAGGTTAAGATCTATATTGTAAGTTCTACTGAACCTAGAGATACACCACAGAGATACACAGCAGAGATTGAGAGGATCTACCAGAGGAAAAGCCCCGATCTTCTGAACCATTAATGGATCATTTTTCTTTCCTCCATCAGAGGCCTGCACCTGGACTTCCCTCACTCCCCCTTCAGTGCAATTTATGGTGTTCCCATCAACAGCCCAGGAACCCTGTACCCATCAGAACTACCACCACCATATGAGTCAGTGGTGGGTGCCACTCCAGCCAGCCAGGTAAGAACTGCTGTCATTCAGCCCAGCTCACCTTCTGCTTTCATCTCCACTCAGCTGTGTAAACTGACTTTGCTTCCCTGACCAAATGAGGGCCAGTGCTCCTTCAGAGGAGGATAGACGATACCTGAAGTAGATCTGGCTGAATCCAGCTTAAGACCAGCCTTTTCTGCTTGAAATCTGGTCATCCAGATGAAAACAACCCCTGTATCTGGATAACCACCATAGTGTATGTTACATTTGGCTCAACCAGTGAGACGATGATCAGCAAGCTAATGGTAATGCTGGTCAACCTAAGTGGTCATGCTGGTTATGCTAGCCAACCAGCTAGGCAATGATGCTCATTATGCTTGGAATTTTAGAGCACAATGAACTTCATATTGGGGGGTTTGAGGTTGGAGTTTTGGGGGGGTGGGGCTTAATTTAGATTTTTCAGCAGAGTATACTTTTAAAGGGGCTCCCCAGCCCCTTCTACTCCAGCTTCAGGTACACTTGACACCAATCGGGGACTAATCACTAATCAGGGACTGCAAACTTCTCATTATTTGGCTTGGGTGTGTTCAGAACCAAGGCTGAAGAAAAATCTGAAATGGCCATCAGTCCCAGAGGACTGGACAGAGGGCCCTCAGAATAGTCTATTGGCTTCCCAGTTTAAGTCTATGAGAGATAAGGTTGTGTGTAAATTAGTGTGAAGAAAATGAGCCATTGTGTAGTTTTGGATAAACAACTAAACATCAGTACACAAAGCTATTCATCTTCTGAGACCTGCAGCTGGGGACTGATTCCTGTCCTGGTTCATTTGAGTGTGAAGGAGATTCAATTATCAGTGTATATGAGTGTATCTGTGGGAGAGAGACAATAAGAGAGAAACTGCTATATGTAATAAATGACTCTCATTAATGACACTGGGAGATTTCCTTCTCCAGTTGACCCCATTCGTTAGTGACCCCTGAAGGCCTAATCTTAGCGAGCACCCAGCTGATGTCACATGTAATGGCACATAAAACGTATGATGACAGTTTCATTTCTGCAAGGTCCGCAGATGACGGAGTCTCGTACCTCCAATATATCACCAATCTTACGGGGTTTTGTGGCGAGTCCTGTTCACGGCGTTCCTCTGTCCCTGCTGCTATTTATGAGAGCGCTGCTGTCATGCGCAAATCCAATCCTCCGAAAGTGTTACTCCTTTTCAATTACTCCCATTCATCTGAGCAAGCCTCCACTCTGGAAGAGCTCTTCTCGCACACTTGAAGGTGGGGTGGCTGGTGGTGTTGGGGGGGGGGATTAATCCGAGTGGCTTTTGTAATGGGTTATAATTTTCAGCAGCTCAGCTATGCAGCCAGGAGGAATTCCATTTCGCAGAAGAAAGAAAAAAAAAAAAAGAAATAAGCTTGTCGAGAGCAAGACTCTACTATTCAATGATCATTTTCTCCTGGATGGCTGGATGAAAAGCAAGAAGTCACAAAGGGGTGCTCAGTCCATTCTGAATCGTTGGTCAGTTGCGATTGAGCACTGTTTTGAATACTTATTTTGCTACATTATTTTGAGGCTGACGCTGAAACATCACAGAATTCCACATGAAGGAATTGGAAAATCTTTCTTCCAGTCAATGTCAGAGGCTGGTAGATGGTTATAAGAAACATATAATTGCAATTATTTCAGCCAAAGGAGAAAATACCAGCTATTAGGACATAGGGTCTATTTCTATTAATTACATTTTACATATGATGATTAAAAACATAATTACAAGACATTTTATGTGTCTCGTTATATATCACCTCCATCTCTCGATATAGTTACAATGATGATCAAATCTCAAAGTCAAAGGTGTTCACAAACTTTTTCACATGACTGTTTATTAATGTATATTCATACACTTTTATGCAATGCAATTTTTGTTTAAAAAAACGATAAGCTAAATTGTACAGATTGACATTTCTGATTACATTTAAATATTAGTCTATTCACATCCAATACATTTTCAGACTCTTTATCAACTTACAATAAATAAACACATACACACACACACACACACACACACACACACACACACACACACACACACATATATATATATGGGCTTGGGCTTCCCTCTAAGCATGTTGGCTGCTCAGCAATAATGCAATGGTGGCAGTTCAAAAAGGGGCAGTGGCTGACTTCACATGAGGAGGCACGTGCTTGTCTTCACCCTTCTAGTGCTGGGTGCATCATATGTCACTTGACACATATGACACTTCCAAGTTAGTTGGAAAAAATGTGGATAATTAAAAAAATAGATGAGTTGTGGTTTCATAGGGATGTATAAGGATAGAGTTCCAGTGTTGGCCAGTGACACTACAAGCTGAATAACTGAAATTGTGAAACAGAGAGCAGTGGGTATCTGCGGACTGGAGAGGTGAATACTTACAAAGTGGATCAGATGAAAAAGATCAAAGTAGGAGTTATATGTTCCTATAGACTAGTGCACTTGAGAATCCTTGCAGCTGTGATCTAGACATACTGTAGCTTCTTCCGTCCACAGGCTAGAAGACCAATAAGGACAGAATTGCAGTAGTCAAGCCTAGATGTAATAAAAGCATGGATAAGAGTGTTCAGTTTTCCCCAGGGTGGCTCGAGATGCCGGCTGGCCTCCAGGTCATGACTGTTGGATCAGTTAAGAACTCCGTATCTTGCAGAGGTCATTTTAACACCCTCAGGGACACTCAAGGGGCCGACCATCTAAGTTCTCACCATTTCAGCTTCCCAACATTCCATCCAGATCATCACTTTACCACCTTCTTACTGACGTCACAGAGTTGTTGGACTTAACTGGCTGTTCATCACTCATGCAGAACTCCGACCATAATGGAGCAGCCAGTATATATATCAATGATATTTCTGAGCAACTGCAACCTTATCTCTGTGCAGGGGCAAAATACAGCTTTAAGCACATCTGCTGCCCCTGGAGAATACTGCACTGAGATGTTCTTGGGGCTCCAGAGACACCAGCAGCTTCAAATAAGTGTTTACTGGTCAATGTTATTTTATAGTTGGCCCCTCGATACTGCTAATCTGACAGAAAATTTCCATTTTGCCTTTATCTGACCAGACTAGTCTGTGCTCTGAATCACACATCAATAGTAGTAGTAAACTGTTTATTTTGGTTTATGAAAGTGAACACACATACACAGCCCGTGTCTTGTTTTCTCATTGGCTGTCCCTACTTGCTAGATATTTGGGGGCTGGTGAGGCATCGGTGATTACTCGATGAGTTCTTGAACCCTATATTGTATCGACCATACCAAGTGAACAGCATTTCTCCTATAACCTGTTGCTTTTGATCTCCAAAAATTGCTACTGCCATTCAAAAATCAGGGCTAACATACTGTATACCTGGCATAAGGTTTTTGTTTCCCCCAAAAATGACCCAACCCCTTTAGGACTCTCCCCTGTCACATATAATGCATGTGGCATGTGCCTCCTCCAATACACTTGAAACCAGCCTTCACACTGTTCCAAACTGCTTCCATTGCATCATTAATAGGCAGCCAATGTGCTCAGAAGAAAGTGCCAGGTCCCCAGTTCTGATGCAGTTCTGTGACTCTGGCTGCTGATGGCATGACCCAGGGTTTGAACCTGCAATCCTCAGATTAGAGCACTGAGCCAATCGGAGCCTCACCTGGCATAAGTTGAGACATGGGGCCTACGTGGATCACATTAACGAGACTTGAATGTTCATGACCTTCTTGCCGATGAACCAATTTTCCTTCGTTGTGGCACGTTTGGTAGGTACTGACCACTGCATACTGGGAACACCTCTGAAACATCAAAGTTTGTCTCTGTGGCATCAAAGTGTCTCTGATTCTTAAATTCTATGTTAGGCCTATGTAGTCCTGACTCCTTGAGGTCCACAACACCTCTGAAGGTGTGCTGTGGTATATGGAACACCTTCAGATGTTAGCAGCCCATCCTTTATATCCTGTAAGTTGTGAGGTGGGACCACCATGAGCATCAATGAGCCTTGTGCCCCATGACCCTGATGCTGATTCACTGGTTCAGCCCACTAGATCTGGATGTGTTGGTCTAGCACACATTTTGGTTCTGGTCTTTTTTTTTAAGTTCTTCACACTTTTTACTCTGTCCGTTTGTCCTGCTAAAAACACATCAATGTCAAGACCTGACTGTTCACTTGCTAAGGTGATCCCATTGACAGGTGACACTGTAAACAGATTATCATCCTGTTATTCACTTGACCTGTCAGTGGGTTTAATGTTATGGCTGATTGGTGTATGCGCTGATAGTGAGAGAGTGCAGTGTTGTGGAGTCCAACATTGCCCCCTGCTGGTCTGTTGTTGCTTGTACTTCTTGGAGATGCTGCTGAGTTGCCAGATGTCAATGTGCCGCAGAGTCTTCAGCAGCAGATGTTTTCCTTTTGTGTTCTCCTCCTCCTGTGGATGTTCCACTCCTCCTCAACCACACTAGAGACAATCTTTCCCCTCAGCATGTTTTGCAGGAGGTCATAAGGAGAAGCAAAGCCTTTCTTGGGAGAAGAAAACAGCTTTATTTATTTACATTTACTAGAGTTTACCCAGGTTTATACACTCTTTTACACTGACGGGATGGACATAAAAGTGATTTTTCAGTGAAAAATCACATTTGTAGCATTTCTGCCCAAACTCACATGCAATCAATCATCTCACTTTTTTTTGTTTTTCTTTGTTTTGTTTTTTTTGTTTTTTTTTGGGGTTTTTTTACAAACTTCCCCCAGTTTGGAACTGACAATTACCTAATCCCATTAGGACTCTCCCTGCCATTGCATCATTGCTGAACAGGCAGTGTGCTTGGACGGAAACCCTGGGTCTCCAGTTCTAATACAGTGGCTGACAGATGCCTGTGCTGACCAGCATCACACTGGTGCAATGAATTAGGGTTGAATCTAAAGTCTGCAGGAAGGGTGCTCTTCAGGACCAGGGTTTGTGACTCCTGGTCTAGAACCTGCCCCATCATTATGACTGATTTAGAATATTTTAGTCCTTAAATATTTTTTTAGACTTAAATGTCTATTAAATGTGTTAAATGAGTGAAATTAAATTGGATGTGTCTTCTCAGTATTTCAATAACCTACCTGTGCCTCTATCAGAATCCCTAATAAAACCAGCATTGAGTTTTAATTTATTTCTGATTTTATTTGGTCTGATATTATATAAGAATCAAATAATATCTACAGAGTAAAAAAACTTATTTTTGGTGTTATATTGGAACTGTGTTTGGCAGTAATTAACATGACAACTATGGTTATTGCATTCATTGATGTTGTTTAAAGTTTTACTTAAAAAACAGATGCCAGTTCCAACTAAAAGTTAGGATACCTTATATCATAATAGCTGGCATTCCCTCCTTCAACTGAAGTAACTTCAATTACACTGTAGTGATTGAATGCTGAGCAGAGAAAGACAAGGGAGGTGGAAGTACTTGCAGGGGTTCAGGAATCCAAAACAAATGGAGAGAAACACATTGACAGGAACAAAAACACTAACACAAACGCACGATAACAAACAAGGACTACAGAAACAAAAGGACTTATCAAGATTGACTGACTAAAACAAAGGGTCTTAAATAGAGGGACAACATTACACACACGTGGGACACACTGATGAATGGGCAGGGTTACAAAGGACACACGGCTGGGACTGTGTGGAGCAAGGGCAGAGACAGGACAGAAGCAAAAACGCAACACATTCTCAGTAGCACACGGGGGAAAGACAAAACAAAGACAAGAGGGGAAGACAGAAGGTAGACAGGACTGACACATGATGCATGTTTTTCCCACTCATCAGAATTCTTTCTGCTATGTGATGTTTGGCCACTTTCTTTCTTTTAAGCTGTTCCTCTGTGGATTCACTGAAATGTTTTGGGTCATTTAAAGATTTCATAATGGCTTCATAGATTCAAGATCATCATAGCCCCAAACCATGACACTTCCACCTCCACATTTCACCTAAAAGAACCCAAGAACTTAAAGAAGCAACTTCAGTAAAAGGGCTACACTGTAATGTATCACTCATTACCTACTGAAAGCATACCCAGTAGAAGTTGAAAATGCATGCATGCTGTCTGCTGTTCGCATAAAGATCTTGCCTTGTATTCTTGCCTCAGATTACCTCCAGTTTGGAGCAGCAGGCCACAGAATCCAGCATGTGTGAGAGGAACACTACAGCAGGCCTCAGCACTCAGGGTGAGTCATTATGAAGCAAAGATAGTGGCATTTAAAAGAACACACAGAGATGGTTCATTGATAGATTTCAGCTCTATGTAGGGCAGGTGAAATGCATAACATTGTTGTTTAGCTGCTGTCTGATTGGATACACAGTAGAAATCAGTTTTCACCTGGACAGTCCCCTTTTTAAAGACGTGTGTTGTCCCCAAGGTGACTGCAGTTTCAAATGTTGCATCTGGTTTTGAACGTAATTTGTTCCTTATTTACTCTATAACTCTAACAGCGTCAGTGGACAGTGCTTCCCTGATGGTTTCTGAGTTGGCTGATATTCCTGACCGCAGCTGTTCTTCAGAGGACCTGTGCTCTCTGGAGGTGCAGGGCTCTGACTCTTCTCCATACGGAACACTCCGCATAGCTCCCACTGATGGCAGCTGCACCAGTCTGGAGCACAGCATGCGCTCCTCCATGCGTCGGGACACCCGCTCTCCTGTCTGCCTCGGCCACAGCGAGTCCACCATCGCCCAGGACTCCACCACACACTCACCTGACAACATGTCTGCCCCAGTTAGGGACAATGGTCCAGCTTCCGTGCAGTCCAGAGATAAAGCCAGTATCAAGTTAACTCTCCCTATTCCCCCAACCTCAGAGCCCCAGCCATGTGCCTCCAGTTCTGGAGCTGCAGCACCTACATCTGCCGGATCTGCTCCCAGCCCCCTGTCCTGCCCCTCACCGTCGCCCTCTGGCCGGCCCCGGGGCACCCGGCTCTGCTTCAGTGTCTGGAACCCTCAGTCTTCCTCTACCTCAGCCCAGGGTGGTTCTTCGGCCTGTGAAAGGCCTCGCACACTCCGAGCCAGACGCTACCGCAAGCTGGCAAGGATTGTGCGCTCTACCAGCGACCCCATCTCCTGCAAGTCCATGAGCAGAAGTACGTATCAGAGCTTACATAGTGAGTTTTGTTGGCAGGCAAGCTGATCAGCAACTGGTCAGTTTGTTTATACATGTTTATTTAACATACTAACAGAATCCGTTGAAAATAATGGAACATGAAACATTGTTCTGATCCAATAGACCATTTTCAAAAGAGTGTCTCTTACGTCACTGGCAGTTGCAGTTGCATTCTGTGATGGCAGAATAATTTATATTAGCTAAGTGTCAACCATAACATTATGAAGACCTCCTTGTTTCTACAATGTTAATTTGATCAATTCCTCTATTTATACAGAAGCTTTTTGTAGTTCTATTACAAAGTGTGTTCTATCTGTTTCTCTACATACTTTATTAACCTCCTTCACTGACCCTGTTCTTCAATGATCAGCTTTGACCACCACAGAGCAGGTATTATGTGTTAGGTCGGTCATGTCTGCATAGATGTGGTGATATGTTAGTGTGAGATGCTCTGGTCTGAAACACACACAGCAGTGCTGTTGGAGTGTTTAAACACTGTCCACTCAATGTTTACTCCTACATAGTTGCTCCACCTTGTAGAGGTAAATTCAGAGACAGAAGCTCATCTGCACAGTTTGTGTTGGTCATCCTCTAGTCCTTCATCAGTGCTCACATGATGCTGCCCACAGGATACTGTGGGCTGGACATTTCTGGTTGGTGGACTGTTCTCAGTCCAGCAGTAACACTGGGGGGTTTAAACACTCCAGCAGCACTGTTGTGTCTGAACCATTCATAACATTGCAACACACATGAACCCACCTACAAATTGCACATGTAATGTGAGAGGAGCTGATTGAAATACTGTCCAGTCCCTCTGAATAAATAAGCTTGTGTCTGTCATTAAAGAACTCCTATAAAAGCATGTCCTGTTTCTCTGCAGGTGAGAGCTGTGGCTGTACCTCTGTAGCTAACCAACCACAGCAGGAGTCCCCTCAGACTCCATCAGAACAAGGTAGTGTCCTCATTGTTATTTTTATTATGCCATACTGTGTCTGAAAACACAGGAACAAGATTTCATTGTGCATATATGTGTATATGTAAGTAGTGGCAATAGAATAGGACTCTCTGGAGCAGATAAACATGAAGCAGTTGACACCATGTCTAATGCTAGGCATGGGCTAGAGAGGTGTAAAGCCCCCCAACAATGAGCAGTGGAACTGTGTTCTCTGGAATGATGGAGCACTTGACTCCACACAACAATGCTCCAAAGCCTAGTAGATCCTAAGTCTTCTGTGGATAGTAGAGTGGAAGAAACTATTTTTAATACAGTTGATTTCAGAAGAAACAATGAACGAGTAGAAGTGTCCCAATACTTTTGTCCACATAGTGTAGTACAAAATGTTCCTTTTCCAAAATTATATTTGGAAACCTTTTGCGTTCATAAAATGTATATCTTTATTTTTATTGTCCCACAGCCTGCATGGAGCTTTCAGCTGGAACAGTGACCCAGTGTGCCCGAAACAGCAGCCACGGGGCCAAGAGGCAGAAAGACGGCGGGAAAGTAGACCTGCGTCTCAAAGCCCTGCACCCAGTCTCTGCAGAGCGGCCTCACTCATTAGCAGACCTCAAGACCTACAAAGACACCAAGATCCTGGTGGCCAGATTTCTGGAGCACTCCAGCTGCAGCCTCCCTCCTGAGGTGCAGCAAGTGGTCAACAGCATCAAGTATGTCATCAAATCGGATGAGAAGCACATGGAGGAGGCCATCTTTAGTGCCAGCATTCTAGATCAGGTGAGATACGAGAAAGCCCGGAATTCAGGCTGTGGAGTTGATGTTGAAGTATTCTCACTAAACTGAATTAAAATCCCAGTTTAAATGACAAAGGAGCCATTCAGTCCATGTTTTCTGTCCATGTGTACATGCTTGAACTGCATGCAGCTGGGGTCTCAGCAAAAGGGGGCAAGGGTGACATCACTGACCTAGATGTGGTGTCACCTAGCCTGGGCTTCTCTGGCCATACACACAAAATAGCACATGAATTCACAGCACGAATAAGATGAAAAAATGAAAAAAGAAAAACAAAATTCCTTATTAGTGGAGCTATTCCCCACTATGTAGAGGCAGACAACATTTGTGAACACCTGAACAAAGTATGAAGGTAGGACGACTCAAACCAAATTATAGAGATTGACAGAATGAGAGAGATGGGTTTCTCCCCCAACTAGCACACACTTGGAATGAATGCAAATTAAATGTAAATTAGACAAACTCTGCACACAGTTGCTGATTTGTCATATCAGAGGTATTATAATGGATACTGGGGAGAGCTTTCAAAGCAAACTAAACAAAATGTCTTTGGGTAAGTTCATTTAACAAAGTTCCTCGCAATCTAATGCTGCCTGTAACTGTTGTGCATGTGCCGAGTAGATGAAGACAGATAAGATAGGTGGATGTACATGCATGGGTTTTTAATTTAATAACAAAGAAAACAAACCATGGATAAAAAGAAAAGGCTAGGACTTAAAAAAAAAAAATAAAACTAGGGAAACTGATGCGTAAACAAACCGCATTGAACCATACAAACAAACCAACACAATCACAAAACAAAGGACTGACAAGGACAGAGTCAAACAGAGGGTCTTAAATAACAGGACAATATTAACTACACCTGGACCTGATAACGTATGGGCTGAGTTACAAATGAGACACAGACGGGAATGGGTGGAGCAACAAGACACATGCTCAGAAGCACATGGAGGAAAGACAACAATGTTGACGAGACAGGAAGACAGAGGAGTTAGACAAAAGGGATACGTGACATAAACAATCAGGCCCAAAAAATCTTGACAATATCCCTGTTCGGACACTTACTGACAGTATATTTAATATTATCCTGCTGAAACATGTCAGTTGGAAACCTTGCCATCAGAGGTGACACGTTTCTGCAGGATGTCCTGCACATTTTGCTGAGTTGTTAGTGCTTCTCGTTTTACTACTAGTGGTGAGTAACTGTCGTATACAGTGGCTCCCCAGATCATCACCAGCAGTTGGGGTGCTCCCAAGCAAAGGCAGGATTGAAGTGCTCAGCACAAGGCCATCGTTCTTGAACCCAACAATTTTTGGTTCCCAAAAATAGAACCTGGGTTCTTTGCTGTTGTAGCTGTACACTTCCAGTCCATAGCAGTTCAGATTTCTCATTCATGGCACCACTGAAAGCAAAGTCCAAAGACCAGAGTCTAATGATGTGCCCCCTCTCAAAGTCTGTCAAAGCAGCTCCTCCTCTTTGCAAGGAGGTAGACAGATGTTAGTTATACAGTGTTTAAACACACTCCTGTCATTTTGAGTTGTGTTTTTAACACTGCTGCTCAGGTGGAATCCTCCTCTTCTTCCTATTATTGTGACACGCTCTAACTGAATTTATTATACTTCTCATTCTGTATGTTTATCGTTCCTGTGGCTGTAATCTATATCAACAGATCTGCTGCAAAACCAGAGGTTCTGTACAGCCAGAAAATCACCAGAGCTGGTACGGAAACTCTGATTTCCATACATTTAAGGAAAGTCTGGTTAAAAGCAAGCTCACACAATTAACGTGTATAAACTGTATATACTGTAAATTCAGATCTGCCCAAATAGTAGTAATATGTTTTACCCAATTTCGCTACCATCAACCCTGACACCATGAAAAGGTATTTTGAAGATGAGCCAAAGCAAGTTATAATCTCAGATCAGAACAACTTTTTTAAGAAAAAATTATGTCCATGAAGAGAATATCATAAACTATTCTCACACAGACCTCACAACACTCAGGAGATATATTTGTTAAAACCCTTCAATAAATGATTCTTCATTAATCCATTTTTGAGCTAATATTAATGGTTCAAGGGGGGTAAAGGCATGAATATGCTAATTTGCATTTACACGGTTTAAATTTGATTGCCTCACTCTGAGGTCTGCTAATGAACTTCAGCACTTTTATATAACACCAGCTACTCATACTGAACTCTACAAACTCGACTACCATACATGACAAAGCTTGCTGGTGTGTGTTATCCTAATGATGTCTGATTAAGTTCACTGCACAATACAGCAACATGCATACTTTGTCCTTAAAGTGGTGTATATCAGAAATACCAGTTTAAACACAGGTTCTACAGGCACCATTTTTCAAAATATTTAAACCTTCAAATTAATCAGCCAAAGAGCAGACCACAGGATGTCTAAAGAAGTCTCCAACAATCCTAAAATGTCAACACCGGACCTACAGGTAGATTGAAGTATTTGACATCAGGAAGAGACCAAACAAGTTTGATTTTTGTGTGAGGTGTGCCAGGAGGAAACCCTTGCTGTCAATAAAACAAAAAACATCAAGACAAAAGTTTGCCAGAGAATGTCTAGACAAAGAGCAGGACTTCTGGAACAAAGTGTTTTGGACAAATGAATCCAAAGTAGAATTATTTGGGCACCATAACAGAAGAGACCAAACACAGAATTTGAGCACAAGAACCATGCAAACTGTGAAGCATGGGGGTGGAAGTGTCATGGTTTAGGGCTGCTTTGCTGCAGAAGGGCCTTGAGTTCTCTCCATCATAGATACCACTGAAACAGGAGTGGGAAAATCTTTCTTCCAGGCAATGTCAGAGATTGCTAGACAGTTATAGGAAACATCTAATTGACATTATTTCAGCCCAAAGATGAAAACCAGTTATATCTGTTTAGATGCATCACCTCAATTACTCAATATAATTAAAATGAAGATCAAATGTCAATATGTTTAAATATGTTGAAAGGTGTTCTTGACAGAAGGTGTTCTGAAGCTTTTGTCCATGTAGCCTATGTCCAAAAAAAACCAAAAAGTTATACATTCTCTTCCTGACAGTGATGAATTGAATGTTGTTGGGTAATTAGGTTGTTGGTTCTAGGTAAGAGCCCTGGAATAGAACCAAACTGTGGGCTGTTTGGTACTGTAAGACTCCTCTTTCTCATGTATTGTTGTTAACCCTCTCTCTCCACAGGTGATGTCACAGTCACAGCGAATCATGAGCAGCCCCAGAAAGCATGCTCACGAAGACCTGCACCTGCAGAGCTGTGGAGCGTTAAGTTCACCGTCCCCATCCCTGCGCCGTCCGCAACGGGTAACCAGCCACTCGGCTCAGGCCACGAGCCCAGGTCACCAGGCCCCTTACCGGCCTCAGAGCCTCATCAGTGTGTGCAGGGAAACGATCCTCTGACCCCAACCTTCTTCCTCTTTGGTGGGCCTAGACTCCTCATACCCCTGTACTTCTTGTGCCAATCTCGTGCCAAGGCCAAGTCCTAGTTTTCATCAGCAGAAACAGTAGCACTCAGAACACACAGCAAGTCATCTCCACAGTGCCATCTTGGGGCGCAAAACAATATTTAAAAAAAAAAAATGTGAGAATGTCCACTTTCAGAGGGTGTATTTTTTTATTTATTTACCAGAGAGGCAGAATAAAATGTGAGTTTAGTTTCTGGGTCTGTTCAAACAAGACATGGCAAGACAATGGAACACAATAGAGATAAAAACAAAAAACAAAAAAACTTGACTGTTTGTGAAACTGTGATGCTGGTTTTGGACACGATCCTCCTGTGTGACATCTAGGACATGATTCTGTCATTTTGTGCCACTGCAGGACAAAGAACCTCACGACGCTGGATTATTTATCTTACCTCAGTGTGATATGATTCTTTTCAGTGTTATGAATAAAAAATATCCATTTGTATTTCTCTGTGTGACCTGTTGCTGTCATTCGTCATTCAAATTTGTATTAATTTAATTTTCCAACAAAAATCAATATAACAAAGAAAAGCTAATGAAATTGGTCAGTGATGGTCATGTGTGTTTCCTTTGTGTAACATCATTAATGTAACATCTTTGAATTATCGTACCAATAAGCTATGCAGTGAAAGCAGTAGAAACTTACTTTTGTAATGTTTGGTAGCATTTAAAGAGCAACTCCTCAAAATCCTTAGAAATGAGGCAGAAACACAGTCTGGTTGCTGATATTAAAGATCAGCAGCAGTAAAGTTACTAAAACTTGATTAGAAACAGTTGAATAGAAGAATAGAATAGAATAGAATTGAATAGAATAGAATGTACAGCACTTCATATATATATATATATTGTGTGTTGAGGACACATCACACACCAAATGAATGCAGGATACATGTGGCAGTCATGATGCATATGTGTACTTAACAGCAAGTATGTTTCTTGACTTAAGCACAACAGCCCTGTTAGCTAATCAACTGTGTTAATTTTGCCCATCATACCAAGCCACATACTTGCTTTTTTAAGCTCATTTAAACTTTTAACACCATTTTAACTTGTTTAACGATTCAAAACTACTGCTACTGAAAGCTCCTCATTAATCTCCATGTGCTAATGAAAACTCTGAGCCATAAACACGGCTGTGCCAGAGAGATTGGAGTTATTCTTAACTCTTGGAATTAGCCATTTCACATTAAATACTACAGAAGCTACAGGTGTCAGAATGTAACTGTGACTAATTTAAAGTGGAATTTCAGTTTCATGCATTGAGAGGAGCACAAGGTATTTTCTATCAGTCAGGAAATGTTACCAGTTTAATAACTAATACAAAAATGTATATGTATAATGATAAAAAAAAATATCATCAGATTCAGGTGTTGATCTTGTTTGCACAGCTAGAAACATTTTTTTTACCAATCATTCTGACATCTGACATCTTTGCAGTTCTGAGCAGCTGCAGCTCGTGATTTTTGGAGCAATTTACTACATCTAAACTGCATTCATATATAATTATATACTGAATATAACATTGCTGAATGCTGCAGGATGCAATAGCAACAGCATCCCACACAGTTTCAATCGGGGATAGGTCTGGTGATTTGACAGGCCAAGGTGCACTCTTGAGATGGCAGCAGTGTGTTGAGTATAGTCCTGTTGGAATAGTGCAGTGAAGTGTGTGTTCAGAAAAGGTAGAACCACTGCTTGCAGGACCTCATCAACATACCTCACTGTCAGACCTCATTGCACTTTCAAGGTGCCTGTAATGAAGACCAAGGGTGGCATCGAATGAAATTACACCCCTCACCATGACACCAGGCCTTCTGGATGGGTGATGCTTGTATCCACACCCTGATTTCTTGTAGGTGCCACTATATTCTAAGGATCATGCACAAGAAAGAACAAATCCCTCACCGTCCACCAGATGGCAGCAACATTTTTTCCATGGTATAAATACCCATTGAAATCCTTTTTAAAATGCTGGTCAGTACATAGTGCTATTTAATCTCTTGGCTTCTGTCAAACAAGAACATATTCCTCGCAGATCCCAAATAGACCTCTATTTCACACTGAGCACATCTCAAAGACAGAGCTCTGGCTCGGGGTTTTGGTTGGTTGTGGCTTAAAAACAGTTGGCCCGCCCCTTCATTGGGATGGCCTATCACAGTCGAGCTGGTGTGGCAGTTGGGCAGCGGGCCAATCCTGTGTACACAACCTCCGGATACGAGTGACGCTATTGGACGGCACTCCTGTCAGTCACGTCCAACCGGACTGACACGCTGGACTAGCGGCTCGTCTCTCTCGGCTGTCGAGGCGTCTTCGCTGCGCGGTTACGGGGTTCACGACGCCGCTCGGTTTTAGCGCCTCGTTCTCTGCGCTTGGTCCGGGCTGAGGTGGTGCTGCAGGTCGCGGGGGGCGGAGAACGGAGGGGTTCTAGGTAAGAGCGGCGTTATTGGGGCTGAATCTTTTTAATAGAAACAGGGAGGTTGAAGTCAGGTAAGAGTGAGGTGAGGGTGAGGTAAGAGTGGGGTGAGGGTCTGTCTTAGGGCTGAACAGTGATGAAGCTAAGCTATGTAGCGCGGAGCTAACGTGGACGTTATTAGTCTCGTTTCCAGGCAACAGCACGTGACCGCGAGCACTAATGGTGAGAATGGGTCACTTTTCGTCGTGAGAATATAGTGATAGAAGGTGAATTTAACGGCACTGTTTCGCTGTAAGTCGCTCTGGAGCCGAAGTGCTGGGAAGTTAGAGATGCTGTAGCTGAAAGGATCATTCCGCGTGCGTGTGTCTGTGTGTGTGAGGCTCGTCATTGCTGCCCGAGCAGTTGAGTTGCGTTAAGGCCACGTCGATGTGTCGTTGGTCGTCAGTTTCATCCACCGACAGGCGCAGCTTTAACGATAACGAGCCGAAAAGGCCGCGGTACTCGCCCGCTGCGCGGAAGGACACCGCAGGGCTGCGGTTCGGCCGCCGCGGTTAGTGAGCGATGCGCATTTAAACCGGTGTTCCGTCCAGTTCTGCCACTAGTCGATATGTGCTTCTCGGCGGCTCTGCGCATGCGCAGACCCAATTTCGGTAACGTGTGTGTGTTTGTCGCCAGTATTCCGCGCTCGTTTCCTTATTCTGGGGGCTGCTGAGCGTACGAAAGTGCGCGCCCTGATTAAAGACACGGGTCTCGCCCTGTTGGCCTGTTTCGGTCGCTCGGAGGGTGACGTGTTGATCCAGCAAAGGCTCGTTCTCCTTCTCGCCATGATCGGGTTCGGAGCGAACCGCCGGGGCGCGCGCCTGCCCTCCTTCGTCCCGGTCGCGCTCATGGTGGTGATCGGCGTGCTGGCCTATAACTACTGGACCGTGTCCACCAGGCACGGGCGGCTGCTGGACGAGCTGGCCGAGGCGCAGACGCAGGTGAAGCGCACGGACGCGGCTCGGAGCCGCCTGGAGAAGCGCAACTCCGAGCTGATGCTGCAGGTGGACACTCACAGGAAGCAGATCGATCAGAAGGACGGAGACTACAGCGCACTGGAGGGCAAGCTGCAGGCCCGGGATGCGCTGGTGAAGAAGTGCACGGAGGAAAAGGTGAGCACGTCGTGGGTAACAGTACTGGGGTTTGATTCCCCTCTCAGGCAGGTTCATTGCACTTCACCTGTACGACCAGTGTGTGCTTCTGCATCAGCTCTGTGCTGTAGGATGGAGATGGATGGATGGATGGATAGAACTTTATTGATCCTTCTGGAGGGTTCACTCAGGTACATTAAAGTTCCAGCAGCAGCATCAATACAGTACAGACAGAAGAAGATAATAAAGTATTGTAGAGAATATAATATAGAGACAATATTAGAATACATAAAATGGAGAGTATGTGAAAAGCCTATGCATCACTCCATCCTCTACACCTGATGTGGGACTCTTTCCTCTTTGGCCTCCACTTTCAGATTCAGTTAGGTGAACTTGGGGCATGTGGTGTGCAATACTGATGGGAGAGAAATTGTTGCATGTGACAATTGAATCGTCAAACCTTCCTTGAATCAATTCAGTGGCTGTACAGGCCATCTCCACTGACTGTAGTACGTCCAGAAAGTAAATGTAGTAGCATAGATATGTTGCCAGGGCAACACAGACACCCAACTGCATAGGTCAAGTGCAAAAGCTACGGCATAGACTCAAGCTGAGTGACATGATTCTAATCAATCTTTAACAGATGTAAACAAGGCTGCTCTGTCATTAGACTTCTTTTTGATCACTTCCTTTAATAGATGAAATTATATGATCTTGTTTTCTGTCTTCTGAAGTAGGCCCCCCTGAGTGCCACAAGGAGAGCTAGCAAACCCTCAAATCCAGCTTTAGAATCCACTGTCAGTGGTGCAAATATCAAAAGGCTAAGAGTATTCATAAAGCCAGATCTTACACTCCACCAGTTCACCCATCAGATAGGTTTGCCCCACTCAGGGAACTACTGAGGACCCTGTTAATAGTGAACTGTTTAGTGGAGTCTCAATCGTCACATTGAGTTAGTGACTCCTTTAGTAACTCCAGTAATGTAAAAAAGAGCCAATCAGTTTGCTGGTCACTCCTTTACAGGCTGGCCAATAACTTTTGTAAAACAGCAACTTGTTGTGGTTGGTGGATTGCCATGTCAGTGGATTATGTTGCTACTTGATTGGTGTTGAATTTACGTTCTACAGTGCAACCCACGGTTGAAAGCTGGTCCTGCCGATACTATAATTAACCAGTTAGTCTGTGGGTGTGTCTGAAACTGGAGATATCCACCCAGCTAAATTGACAGCTTGTTTCCCCTGCTGTCTAACAATGCAGTTTATTGGTGGTGATCTTATTAACCAAATCACAAATGCAACAGTACTGCCCAACATTGTCAAGGTTGAGTAACATGAAGATTTTTTTTAAATTATTTTGAGAAAGATCAAAAAAGATTTTCATGGGAGGTGTGCAAAGAGGACACTGACAAAAGAAAGGGTTGCCAGAGAATCCAGAGACAAAGATCAAGTGTTCTTGAACAATGTGCTTTGGACAGATGCAACCAAAGTGAAGGTCACAGTAACAGAAGACATTTTGGTGCAAACCAAACAAAGCATGGAGGTAGAAGTGTCATGGTTTGGGTCTGCTTTACTGCAGCAAGGCATGGAGAGCTCTAAATCCTAGAAACCACTATGAAATCATTATCGAATACTTTCTTCAGTTTTAAAAGAGATGCTGAAAGGCTGCTGGTGTAGCTCTCTAAGAATATTAAAATTATTTAAAGTCATTTTGCTTGGCCCTACACTTTCTTATTCAATGCCACTGGTATGGGTATTGAGTGCTGTCCTGTTTGTTTTGATGTGAAGTTGTCTGTTCTTTTCTCCAGTAGTTGTCTGTAGTACTGCCCATGTACCTGCTGGGATCTTCACCTGTTACCTAGTTTCAACCGAGTTATGTTTGCACAATGGGCAGTCCCATGTATTCAGTTTAACAGTAAGATCTCACTGTGAGGCTTACATAGCCTGAGGATGGACTTGATGACTGTGATAAAATTCTTCCTGATTAAAGCCACGTAGCCTTTCTGTGAGAGTACAGAATGTGTTAATAGTATAGCTCTGCTTTTGAAGCTGTTTCGGTTGCTCTCAGTAAATTGAGGTTTGAGCTGTAAAGTCTTGTATTGGCCTTACGTACGCCACTCACTCACTGTCCACATTGCAACTAGGGCTGTTCACTTTACAATTGGGATAGGAGCGCATATTGGTTTCTTTGTTCATGCGTACAGGCCAGGGTGGTGTAATTTATGTAAACTAATGTCTTTTGAAAGCGACAGTGATTTATGATGCATTAACCAGCAGCTGTGGGTGTAGCGAAGGCCTCCTGTGTTCTTGTGACCCTAAATGGTATAAAAGTCAGTTGAGCAATGAAGACAGAAGAGATTTTATCCTGACCTCAAATTCAGGGTCATCAGTGAATCGTTCAGTGCAACGAGTTTGTCCAGTTTCTCAGATTTGTCAGCATTTCCCACATTCCCGTCACCAGAAAGATGAAGACATATTGCACTTCCTCACTCCAGTGCTGGAACACCTTTTCCAAGATTCTTCATTCTTTTGTTCCTTTTCTTTTGGGCATGCATTTAGGTTCCCTTCAAAAGTTAAGGGCGTTGTTGGAATTACTATGGTTGTCAAAACCACAGAAGACACTGGGCGCATTAAATTACAGTGCTGTTCTTCTGTACTGAGAGGCCCGCTCAGCTTTACTGGAGCAGTAGTGCAGGGCTTTGTGACTGGGCTGAATGTTCTGAAAATACTAGCGAGACCTGCTACTAAATTGAGTTGAAATAAAGAGCACAGGGATGCATGTTTTACCCGATTAATATTGGTGTAATTACTTTTTAACTTTGAGTGTGAAATGACCATGTGATTTTTGATGACAAAAATAGTCCCATAAATAATTGCAATAAACAGTATTTTTGTCATTTAAAGTTTTTATGACACTGATGTAATGGCATTAAAATAAAAAGGGTTGGGGACTGAAGTCAGTACTTTTAATGGTACCGTCCAAATTACTTCTCTGCTTTTGAGTAACTATTTGGCACAAATTTCAGTACAAGCGTAACAGTGATTGCAGTAGTAAGCTGAGAAAAACAAAAAAGTCCCCCCCAATAAGGCCCCTGATAATGTTAGCAGCATGTTACAGCCAATGCTGATGAAGCACATGGGTACCAAGAATCAAAAAATGTACCATAAATACAGAATACCTGTTATCGGTACCATATTGATTCAGATTTGAACGGTATCTCAACCCTAATAATTACAGCACAGCACTTTTGATTATTAAGACTATCCAGGAACTGGAAAATAACATGAATAAAACAGAAATAGAAATAAAACACGGTTTCTAAACAAACTCAACACACCTGCTCATTCATGTTAATGACCAGACTATTTGTGTCTCCACTTTTACAGAGTAACAGCAGAAATGGAAGAAGAACCGAATTACTGAAAAAGGCAGCAGAAATCTAGTCTGGTAGCTGGTTGTGTGTCTTTTGGTAGGGTATGATTTTACACAAAAATAATGTCTGCTTACCGACAATCTCGGAAAAAGTCTCAGAACAACGTTATGTTAGATGCACGTGCTGCCAGTGTTGGCAGTGCACCTGACTTAAAAACAGGGTTGGCATGCAGGCTAATGCAACACTTTATAGTTTAGCAAGACCCGTTACCAGCATTATTATCCAACATCCTGTAATGTTGGATAATAATGTAAAGTCAATTAAAACCAATTCTGGGTGTTGGTAATGTATAAGTATTTATATTACAAACTTAATTCATGTCACCACAGGACATTTCACAGCTGTACCTTATGTTACTGTCACATCACAGTACATGTTGCATGTTTACCTTGCATATAAATTGCATAAAACATTCTCCATAAACATCTCCACTGTCTCTTTACTAAAAAACACTGCTAAATTAAAGGATCTCTCTGGCTCTGCTGAGCTTTGTGGCTGGAAGCCTCAGGCTTCCCCATGGTAATGTGACCTGGCTGAGACCTTGTTGTCAGGGCCCATCTGTGTAGGCAGGGCTGGCGCATACAGGAAAACCCCCAACGGTATCCAGACCGCTCAGGCCCTCCGGTATAGCCTGATTGTCCCCTTTTGTTCTTGGGGTTTATTGACATGCGTCTTGGACTGCCTTGGAGGTTTGGAGGTCCACAGTCATGGGACTGTGTCCTTTCACTGGAACTGTATGCTTTCAGGCCATGGATGTTTGCTCAAGGGATTGAGTGTGCTGTGTCATTAGCAAACTCCACCGTGGCATATATTGGATTCCCTGAGTCTTAAACCAAGCCCTGCATTCTCAGGTCAATGTGGAATTTGCTGTTTAACCTAGAATTTTGGAAGTCCTATTCTGTTGGCAGCATTTCTGTACAGCATCTAAACAAGCTGTGTACATTTGCACATTTGTGTCAGCAATGGGTGCAAGTAGCTGAATATTCATTAGAATGGGTGGCTGTAAACATTTGGACATAGTGTAACTCATTCTTGGAGTTTGAAGTGCAACTGTGCCACGTCAGGCAGTCGTATGCAATGTTTATTTCGAATGGAGGAAACCACCTAAACGTTATGTAGCTCAGACTGTATTATTATAGACATTATGTAGCCCTAACTCAATGGGGCTCAAGTTTTAAATACAGATGTTCTCATCACAAGGAATGTTACCGAGAAGGTTCCTGTAGACCATGTGAAGTATCTTACCTGGATGTGTCTGATTCAGAGCTGCTGTGCCTGTACACAGAAGGAAGAGACTAGAGACCTTGTGTATGTAATGGACTTCAGCCAAGGCAGGGTTTCATCAGTGTCACTTTTAGTCATCACAGTAGCTCAATGTCCTGCTCTTTTTTAATTAATGTCCTTTTTTAATCAGACAACTGTTAAGACAGCATGAGTTTTATCTGAGACATTGGAGTAAAATACTTTTGCTACATCTGAAATATATGCCCCGGATTGCACTGGATAAGAAAACTTGGCATAAATGACAAAGATGGGAGAGAACTTGGAAATTTTTACACTCATTGTGGAGGATTTGGCACTGTGTTGCACACTGTGCCACGTCAATGTCCAAGCTATGTATGAACCAGCCTGTGTGGCACACCCCAAATGAAGCTGTGCCCAGGGCTTTCCTCCACAATTTTGGCCATGTCTGCAAGACACATGTAATGAATTTAAGATTTTGATAAAATCTCATATTGTCCACCCCTACTATCTGTAGCTCTAAAGAAAAGCAAATTTTACTGCTTACTTTACCTCCTTAAGATTGTTTGCTTTCAGTGACACATAGCATCTGTTATGTATCCTGCTCATTGTTGTAGGCTTTTGGACTGTTCAGCAAGTTAATCTTTAAGAGTGAAAGGTTACTAGGAAGCACTGTTTACAGTCACACCGGGTGTTGCAGTAAGCCTCTGAAATCAGAACAGAGTCAACAAAAGGTCATTCATCTTGTTGAATAGTCGACATTTAAAAGTAGGACTGCTCCATGTGGAAAGATCTTGTGCTTTACTGGCGTGCTCAGTGTTATGGTAACGGAATTGAAAGGCTTGAAGTTTGTCGTCCTTTGGTTTAGCCTGTGGAATGTGAAGTTAATTGGTTAATTGTATTTTTTGTATGAGATGTTTGTTTCAATCAGGAATGGATTGTTGTGAAATTGTGTTTACATGCCTGTTTGTAAAGGGTTATTGACTGACTGTAAAGTGAAGCAGGGTTCCAAGGAAACACTCCATGTTTCTGTACATATTTAATGACATCTCTGTTTGCACTGCCATCCTGCTGGGCTTCTCCAGTGAGCATCAATAATCAGTCTTGATGAATGAAATCATTCATCAATAAATCAAACTTCATTTATATATAACTTTTCAGACAAATCAAAGATGGATAATTAATATAAAATACAGACACTAGTGGTAGTTTGCGGGTTCCAGCATGAATCAATACTACTGGACCTTTCAAGCAGTGAGGACTTTCAAAAAGTGAGTTAGAATTTGTCAAGTGACCACTTGCTGTGATTATTGATCAGTAACCGACTTTTGTTGAGTTTGACGTTGACCTTTGTACAATTAGCTGTAGGCTTTATGAATTTTATGATAATGTGTGCTGTAGCCCCTCAAAAGTCCTGACTGGACCAAAATTTGAAGACCTCATCATGGAGTCATTGTACAGAAATGTATTGTAAGGTGATCAGACCAACTGCTAATTAGTTACACAATTTGCTTTTGAATGTTCTAATAATTTGTAGAAGGAAACCAATGGTCAGATCAGTAACGACAGTTAACGGAGAATTCCTCTTCAGATCAGCTAATGAGCTAAAACCATTAACCAATCCAGTGATTGTCTTCAGTGGATGATTTGCCAACATGTCAGTTCGTCAGAACCGTGTAATGAATGCAGTTCTGTTATTATTGTTTTTAAATGTAAGAAACATCAGCTTGTTGTGGTCTAACGGTACATGCATTTGAACAGAATCATGTATGGGTTTCATGATGTTAATCCAGAGAACACAGGGTAATGAATCGGTATTTTCATTTCATGGATTTGAAGTGACTGAAAAGGATTTCACTGAAATTCTGGCTTAACTTCTTATTTCATGTTAGGAAATTATGGTGGATTGAGTAATGTTTACACGCAACCTGATAATACATTAATAATCTTTTAATTTGGAGTACTTCCAAAACAATAAATATACTCCATCATAAATTAATTGCACACCAGAAGGAAGTCTGTGATTGTGATGCAATCAGTTCCTGCAGATTTTGCAGTAGGGTTGGGATGTTAACACTGTGTCCCGTAGGATGTTCAATCAGGAATAGGTCTGCCGTAGGGGAGACAATTTTTTGGTCTCCACCAAGACAGAAACAGGACTTGTCACTGAAGATGATTGCTGCAGTTGACTCCATGACAGTCTGGCACGACACCATTGCAGTTGTGCATTGCAATTCATGGATTCTTTCTGGGTGTAACTATTGTTTGAATGATAAATGTATTTGTGAGTTGTTGTGGTCAGGATTCATGAATACAACCCGTGGTCTCATTTCTAAACCAGTCCAGACCATTAATTTGAATTGTTCTTTTGAATCATTTCCTGATTCCCTTCGTAACTGATGTACTTAAACTCATTTGTAAATTTAAGAGAGTTCTGACTCGTTTTTAACTCGCGTCTTAGCTCAGTTCATGTGCAGTTCAGTGTATTTTCCCACAGCTATGCCTCATCGCTGTCAAGTCCATTCACTACATTCACTGCTACATGACAACACTGTATCCGGCACTTACTCTGCATATCCGAGGATCACTCTCATTTACCTGAGCATGGATTTGCCACACCTGTGGCAATTATACCAGTTGTTTTCACACAGTACTGCCCATATATACTGAACATTTCTTTTGTGTGTTGCCTCATCATCAGTCTTTTTTTTTTTTTTTTTTTTTTTTTTTTTTTTTTTTTTTTTTTTCCTTCTATCTGTTTTTGCTCTTCAGGTTTGTTTGCTGGTTCTGACTCTTTGTTGGTTCTGACCTTCGTTTATCTAACTCTTTGCTCTTCCTATGTCTGTACGTGTGCTTTGGTTTCTCTGGCTGGTTTATTGCCCTAATTTTAAAGTTTACCATGCGTAACACCCAAGAGAAGCCCACAGTTTATCACAGTAGTCAGTAATAAAGAAATAAACAATATAATATATAAATGATAATCAGTGGCACACTTGTAGAGAAGATGCACACATTAATTCCAATAAATAAATAAGTAAATAAGCTATTTTTAGTTTTGTTATTAATTCTAACAGTTCTTTATAGGATCCATCCATGGTATGATTGCACTTACCGTGAAAACAATAGCTGCACCCAAATGGAAGTGTGGGATTGCAGTGATGTCCCATACAGCTTGAATATTCTCACTCACTTCCTATTGTGTTTGAGGAACGGGTTACTGTTACTGTGTTACTGCTGTGTCCAACAGCATCCAACACATGTTCAATAAAGAATAGATCTGGAGAAGTGGAGAAGATTCATTGGTCATCTCCACCAAGACAAAAGCCGGACTCGTCACTGAATATGATCGCTGCAGTTCTCAGCAACTCCACGACAGACTGGCACAACACCATTGCAGTTGTGCATTGCAACTGATTGATTTTTGAACAATGAGTTTATTATTTGTGAGTTATGATGGTCAGGATTCATGAGGACAACCCGTGGTCTCATTTCTAAACCGTTCCAGGCCATTAATTTGAATTGTAGTGTCCACTGCCTGTACTGCAGTAGATTGGTGTGAGCAGATGATAATTGCAGGCAGCCGTTGGCTTGCTAAATTAACACTTAATTTATTCCATCAGCTCCCTGCTGTGTGATTTTTGGTTTGTTTGACCTTAGCCAGCTTTTTGTCTCTCCTTGTTTTGTCTGGTTTTATTGGAATATATCTATGTTGTGGTTCTGCTGTGCTTGGCAAGAACTCCGTGATCTGATGTCCTGGAGATAGCTGAGGGCAGAGCGAAGCCTCAGGACTTCCCATTCCCTCTTTTCTGCCAGCTGTGGCCTCTTCTACCATGTGTGAGAGAGAAAGAAAGGGTGGTGTGTGGGTGGTGCTCAGACAAAAGGCAGCAGACCACCCCGCCAAATGGTGTGGTTGCTTTATTAGCTTAATGTCTCATCTCTCTGCACTCACCATTGTGCAGCATCATGCAGCAGAATCGATATACAGTACCAGTCAAATGTTTAGACACACTTGGCTGAATATATTGGAGATGACATGATGCTACATTTTATATTGATATTAAAGTCTTTAATTATTGGCGAATTATTATATACACTGTGGACATAAGTATTGGGACGTTTGTTCACTCTGTTTCTTTTGAAATTAAGGGTACTTAAAAAGGTTTATTCTGATTTTGCTGGAGAAACTCTCTACTTTTTTAGCTGTGAGGATGTGAGGATTTGAAGTGTAGGGCTGTAGACAGGACCTTAGGCTTGGAAACCTCAATATGATGAATCTATCCAATACTAATATATATATATATATATATATATATATATATATATATATATATATATATAAACATATAAACTGCATACATTCAATAGCCTAGTGGTAGGTACTATTTCTATGTATGCTTTTAAATACACAAAGTATTTTCATTTGCTTTATACAGTATTGGCTAGACAGGGTTTTTTAAGGGTTAAAGCATGTGTCCAAATTTGTGTGTGTGTTTTATTTATGCTTATTTAAAAGGACATATTTTCCATCAAAGCTTTGAGTGGTAACTAATATATATATATTACATTTTATATAATTACATTGTTACGTTTTATATTCTTATAAATGTCTATCTGGAAAAAAGCATAAATAAATAAAGCAGTCTTTTGCTGCCTTCAAGTTCAACATGTGTTCAAATGGTTTGTGATTGGAAGAAAACTGTAATTCTTTGTTGCTTATTAAGAGACGTACAACCAGTATACAGTTCAAACTGTCTATCAATTATTTACTGAAATCACAACAGATGCCTATCTGTCTGCTGCTGGAGCAGCATCTATACTGCAGCTGATCAAAACATCAGAGGTTCTCAATAGTAAATGACATTGAGCTGACGTTCATGTAGCTCCTCTCATACATAAAATATTTCCAAAATCACTTGAAGGCACATTTATCCTGGCTTTACATATTTTTTTCTTCCCCTCTTTCTCCCACTTCCTTTTTTTCTTCTTTTTCTTTTTCTCTTTAATTTTTTCCATCCTTTCTTCCTTCATCTTTTTTTCCCTTTTCATCTACTTTTCTTTCCCTTCCTCCCTCTTCTTCTCCTCTTTTATTCTCCTCAGTGTAGAACTGTTGACAGTGATTGTTTGGTAGAGTGGTTTGATGGCTGTACTTAAACATATACATTAGGATGAGAATTAACACGTCTCGGGGATTCCATCTTAAACCGCCACAAAATATTCTGCAGCAAATATGGATGCAGTAGTGATCACAGTAGTGATTTTAGATCTATGTGTCATATGGATGTGTTTACAGAAACGTTTTTGAACAGTGCTCACTCCCTCACTAGCACTCAGCTTCTTTTGTGCCTGCAATGATTCGCAGTTTGTGCTTGCATTTTGGTCAGTTTACTTTGTGAAATGGATAAATTGGGAATTTTGAAAAATTGACTGTAGTTTGGTCTCTGTTCCAGTATGATTTAGATTATGTAATATCGCAGCATTGTTTCTGAAAAAGGGTAGAGACGAAATGCTGATATCCACTAGATCAGGGGTCGCTAATCCTTATACAGCAGCTCCGGGGAAATAAATTATAAGTATTTACTTGAAGTGTATTTTATTTGTTTTAGTTCTTTTTAAAAAAAACAAAAAAGTTCTAAATTTGAAGATTATTGTGATTTTCAAATATTAAAATAAAATTATATTTTATTATTTTTCGTCGCTCACTCGTGGAAGCCAGTTTACCTACCAAAATGCAGCAGGTGTAAGTCAGCCTGATCTGGAGCTGAAGCCGGATCTGACTGACACTTCTTGAAGATGTTCCCTGTCAAAGCTCTTGTTCAGAATCACAAATGCATTGATCCTGAGAACCTGAAGAGGTTCAGGAGCAGAAGTCCCATTAACCAGCTCAAAGAAATATTTATGCAGATATTTTGTGAATATTTATTTTTCATTGTTTAGTGACATAGTGCTTTTTTTTCCCCAGTGTACTTTTTAAATTCAGGTCCAGGCTCTGCTACACGCTCCAAAAGCCCAAAGGCAATCTAAGGAAGATGGCTCACAGCATGTTTCTGCTTTTATTTGCTACAAGGATAATTTAAATTCAGCCTTTTAATTCATTTGAAAGAGACCTTCAACTCGGCATGTTGCCTTTTTTTATTGTTATTATTATTTTCAAGAATTCAAAATGTGTTCATTACATAAATAATATTTATTTTTTTGTATCCCTTCATGGATTTCATAAGCAACACACTATAGTTTATACAAAGTTTAAGTAAGAAAAAGCAATATCTACAGTGTTCATTTTTGATGTCAAAAATTATTTGCGGCTCCCAGTGTTTTTATTTTCTGTGGAAACCGGGTCCAATTGGCTCTTTGGATGTTAGTGAACGGTCAGGCTGAGGGACGTAGAGAGGTTGAGGTTGCAGGAGAACGCCACACAGAGGCCACACAATGGCATGAAAACCCAGATTTGACCTCATCTCTACACTCACTATTGTTTTATTGTATTGATACTATTGTATGAGCTCTACTGACCATACAGGAGCTTGTTGGCATCTCTTCACTCTGTTCTTCAGTGGCCAAGGGGGTGGTCATAATGTTATGACTGATGTGAGCAAGTGCATGTTGTTTTATTAATGCTTAACCTTTAAATACCTTTTTTTTTATAAATTTGTCTGTCACAGAGGAGATGGTTAAGTCAGTCACACTGTTCTGTTCCCGTTGGCTCTCTGTCGGAGTCGAGCTAGAGTCTGTGAGCAGACAGCAACATCTGTCATGTTGGAAATGAGTGTAGTGGGTTCATCTACACCTGGAGCTGAGTAATCCCCCTACAGTTTGACAAAGGCAATTGCAGATAAACTTCCAAAGTTTTGCCGCAGTTGTCTGGAGTACAGATGCAATAGTATGTTGTAGACTATTGCAGCTGCTGTCTTTCACATTGTTTATTCATGAGATACAAGCACATTTATAGCCTATGTGTAGTCATGTCATTTACAACAAAAATGTATCACAAGGGATCCAGTCGTGCTCACAGTGCCTGACCTCTCAAGGGCTACATTTTGCTGTGTTCTGATAGAAATCATGTCCCAAAGACTGCACAATTGAACATTTGCTAAATGACTAAGGAGAGCACATTAACGTAGGAGCAGGTGTTCTGTCAAGTTGTGCTTCCCATCAATATGTGTTACTTGGCAGCACAGTGCTGCCACAATGTTGAATGTTCCTGTATTTTCCCCTGACTATTCAGTTTTCCTCTGGGGCAGTATACAATTGGACCGTACTGTTATTGCTTATAAATACAACAACAAATTCTAGACACCTCAGTAACCTTGTTTTTACCCTCATTGGGATTTAATGTCCAAACATTCCACCTATATTTGTCATATGGTGCTGTTAGCCTGTCAAAAAAGCCTAGAGTTTTCTTTAGGCAGCATTACCTTTAAATGTACACTATGGAGCACCCGTCCACAAGGTGGCACAACTCATAAGAACTATGTTTGAAACCAGTGGTTTTATTTTAATTATGCAGGGTATTAAACTGTATTTATTGTAATGTGTGGAATATTATTAGTCATAAAGTTCATTACTCTTTAAAAGGTTGTAATTGGTATTATGTTATTATATCATTGTGTAAATGGTCTTAAAATCACTATCATTTATTGTAATTATTTCTAGGACAATGTTTCATCCCCTTGTCACTTGACACTTGAATCGTAAGAGTATCAAATATACCCACATAATTTCAGGTCTGTTGTCTGATTCCTTCTCTGTGCAACTGTTTCTTTTTGATCTATTAGCTTATTGCAATAAGCTATGTGACTCAATGTGTAGTGTGAATTAGAAGATTGATCCATTGTCACTACAGCTGATATTTAACAAATATGGGAAGATTTATGCTGGTTAGACTAGCTTATTAAACTGCTTGAGTTTCCGATGATGTTTTAAGACCATGCGCTGCCTTTTTGTTGACTGATTGGAAGCAGTAGCTCAGAATGATTATAGTTTCTAGGCACTAGAGAAGATGTAGGCCACAGTTCTACAAGATCAGACCACAGGTTTAATTTTTACCACCTCTTCCTTCTGTTTCACAGATGAAGCTGCAGAGTGATGTCACAGCCCAAATGTCTGAAATTCACAGGCTGAAAGGTGAGGGGTGGCCACTAGAGGGTGCTGGGGTTTTTTTTGTTTGTTTTTTTTTTTTGTTTTCTTTATCCTCCACTGGTTTTAGTCATGATGATCATTGTCCTCTTTGGACAAAAATATTGGCACACCTGCTCGTTCAAAGTTAATTCTGAAACCGAGAGTTTATCCTGCTTTTGTTGGAGTTACTGTCTCTACTGTCCAGGGAAAACCTTTTACTACACCCAAACTTGAAATTAGGCATGGTGCAAGTAGGTTCATGAGTATTTATCTGCTTCAAAGAGTCCTGTTCTATTGGCAGTTCTTCTCTACAGGGACTAGTTAAGCTGTGTATGTGCATTTGCACATCTGTGTCAGAAGTGCCTGCAACTTAATGTAGCAGAAGTGATGTCCAATAATATTTGGACATGTAGTGTGTAGAAGACCGAAGCTTTACCCAAGAATAAGGAATGCACAGAAATATCACTGTGTGCATCTGTCTGTATACAGAGCAGGTAAAGGAGTTGAGGCAGGAGATTATCAGGCAGGAGGACCAGCTGAGAGAGATAAAGAAGAACAGTACCAATCTGGAGAGGAAGCTGGAGTATGAGAGGTAAATCAGAGAGAGCTCTTCACTGCTGGATTGTTTGTAATTTCTTCTTATTGCAGTTGCACTAGCTCTGAGCTACAGTGTCATAATTGTTTTAACTAGTTACCCACATATAATAACTGTGAGCTACAAATAAACCAAACATGTTCATTTCTTACTCGGAGCTTACATTTGTTCATTTTAAAACGGGGTTAATTACAGTGTGTATCATGTTACATGGCCACAAATCCATACATGAAAGTCAGATTTAAACTGATCAGATTTGGCAAAGCTCTGAATAAAATCTGGTAATGTAAATGTTTCAGCCTGGTCATGTAAATGTAGTCTTTAATTCAGTTCACTGCGTTTAAACTGCTGTATTTTATGAGAGCTATGCACAACGTATTTGTCATGTCTGTCTAATTTGAGAATGCCTGCTAATCCCACTGTGTTTGTGTTGAAGCCTACAGTGCGGACGACAGATAGCACAGCTTAAAGAGGAGTATGAGGAAAGCAAGAAGACGTTGGAGGAAGAAGCTGTCAAACTGAGACAGGTAAAATCACCTGATTCTGTTTTGGATTTGTGTTGCACTCTGTACCGCTATTTAATTCAGTTCTGGAATATTTTTTCCTTGATTGTGTTGAGAATTGACTAGTTTTCTATGGCTGTTGGTGCCCGAGAGTCTTAATACAGACCGTGTCAGCTGTGTTTTGCTTTTGTCACAGTGTTTCTGCCTAGCCAGCAGGTTTAAAGCAAGGGTAACATTCCTCAGACAATCTGTTTTTGACTGAACTCCTATGAAAAGCATCTGCCTTTCTCTCTCTCACTATCTCTGTCCTTCTATCACTCACATCTTATTTATTGTTTTCATGTCTTTTTTTTTTTTTTTTTTTCTCTTTTTCTCAGAGTGTTTTGGACACTCGTAAAGTTGGTGTAGTGAATGGTCAGACTGAGGGAGGTACAGAGGTTGAGGCTGCAGGAGAACGCCACACAGAGGCCACACAACAGCATGAAAACCCAGACTTGAAAGGTGGTGTGTAGTTGCAGTACAGTTACACTGACGTACGCCTCAGATATACACCGATCAAACATATCATTATGACCTTATCTCTACACTCACTATTGTTTTATTGTATTGATACTATTTTATGAGCTCTACTGACCATACAGGAGCTTGTTGGCCTCTTTTCACTCTGTTCTTCAGTGGCCAAGGAGGTGGTCATAATTTTATGAGTGATAGGTGCAATTACATGTTGTTTTATTAATGCTTAACATTAAAATATCTTTTTTATAAATTTGTCTGTCACAGAGGAGATGGTCAAGCCTGGAAGTGATGCCGGCATGCCTGGCATCGAGGATAGTGAAGTGGGAAAGATAGATGATGTACACTTTGGTAAGATAGTAGGTCTGACATTGTGAACAGTAGCGATTTGTCCTGCTCCATTTCGACCTGCTCCCACCCACAGTCCCACTCATTTGATTTCCCTGCATTATTCTTTCTAGGATATCAGCATTATTAAAATATATAATTATATATAATATATATAATTTGTCACTGAGTGGAATTAACAAGGCACTCAAACTGGTTGTTAAATGTCATATTAAACATCAACTCTAGTATTTTGGAGTTGGATGATGTTCCAGTACTGAAAACCATGATTAAGAATTGACACAACAAACTGTTCTTCTCTAATGTTCCTAAAGCTCTGAAAAAGCCAGCCATCACACAGAAGCACATGCAACCAGCAGAGGCAGCCATCCTTCTGAAGGAGGAAAGGGCTGGAGCAGGAGCAGGAGCAGGAGCTGGAGCTGGAGCTTTAACTGGAGACAATGCAGTTCACAGTCTCCCTCTAGACCGCCCAGACCTTCCCCTGGACGGAGGCGCAGGCCAGGGCATTGGGAACCACGTGGCCCCCATCCAGCAGCAAGTACCACAGCCAGTGGTGGACAAGCCTGTGTTGTTTGATGAGGACAACAAGGCAGCTGTACAGGCGGACGAGTTTGGGGAGCAGCGCCGGCAGCTGAGAGGTGAGGGATGAAGACCCTATTTTTGCACTGACCTCAGAGGACTTACAAATGTCCAAAAACGTTTTCAGTGTCATAGTTTACAAATTGATTTTGGACCCCACCTAATAACGCTGCATCCAGTACCTTTGGGATGTGCAGATGAGATGGGTTGTGATTATCCAACATCATGATCCCATTTACATTCTTGTAGATAATTGCAATCATCTCAACACAGCAATGCTCCAGAATCTAGTAGAATGTCAAGGGAAGGCTGTAGGGACAATCACTCAGACAAAAACCGAAAAAACTCTTTTTAATACTTGATTTCAGAAGAAATCAGCTGGTGTGCCAATAGTTTTGCCTATATTGAATATCTGTGTCTGTTTGGAGAACTCTAATCAGATACTAATACAGTGCATCCAGAAAGTATTCACAGTATTTCACTTTTTGCACATTATGTTACAGACATATTCTAAAATGGATTCAATTAATTTTCCCCTCAAAATGCCCCATGATGATGGTGAGAAAAGGCAAAAATAAAATGTACATAAGTAAATAAGAGCAGGTCATCATCAAGGATATCTCTGTACATTGCTGCAGTCATCTTTCCTTTGACCCTGACCGGTCTCCCAGTTCCTGCTGCAGAAAAACATCTCCTTAGCATGATGCTGCCACCACCATGCTTCACTGTAGGAATGGTTTTGGCTAGGTGAAGAGCAGTGCCTGGTTTCCTCCAGACATAATTCTTCAGTCCAAGTTCAATCTTTGTTTCTTGTGGTCTGAGTGTCTGTTAGGTGCCTTTTTGCAAACCCCAGACAGGCTGTCATGGGCCTTTTACTGAGGTGTGGCTTCCATCTGGCCACTCTACCATACAATCCTGTCTCTCAGGTCTACAGACAATACCTCAGACTTCATGGCTTGGCTTGTGCTCCGACATCTACTATGAGACCTTATATAAACAGGTGTGTTTTTCCAAATCATGTCCAATCAACTCAATTTACCACCGGTGCCCAATCGAGCTGTAGAAACATCTGAAGGATGATCGGTGGAAACAAGATGCATTGTTAGCTTCCTTTTAACCTTTTGACTTTCCTAAAAGGTATAGAAATCAGTGTTTCCATACTCTAGATCTGGTGTTTTTCTGGCTGGACATGTAAATGTTCTTGCTTTCTTTAGTACAGAACTTCTGGTGCTGCAGCAGATGTGTTGATCTAGATTACCGCCTTGGGAATGATGAGCATGAATGATGAGAAGTATAATAAGTTCAGTTAGAGGGTGTCACATTAATAGGAAGAAGAGGAGGATTCCACCTAAACAGCAGTGATACAAACACAACACAAACATCTTGAAGTGTGTTTAATCATTGTATAACATATCTACTTGCTTGCAAAGAGGAGCTGCTTATGTGGCTGAAGGAGTTAACTTACACTTAACACATCCACACATCTGCTCCCTCTATTCTTTTGAGGGGAAACCAACTCAAACAGTTACCCAGAGAAATGGCTTGTTTCTGAAGCTCCTGTGAAGCAGACAAACGGGTGATGGTTTTGGTTTCGTCTCCAAAGAATAGTAAGGGCAGATGTTTCAAGTGCAAGTTAGCTGCTTCAGGCAAAGACGCAGCTCCTCATCTTTGGATGGATAGATATGTGGTGTTGAAACGCACTCCAATCTTCTTGTGTTGTGTGTTACACTGCTGTTCAAGAGAAATCCACCTCCTCTTCCTATTAATGTGACTCTGAGTATATCACGTGCACTCTGTCAAAATAAAAAGTACTTGCAGAAATAGCTGCACCAAGAAGGAAGTGTGGGATTGCAGTGCTATTGAGAAGGCAAATTAAGGTTACCAGGAATAATAAATGATCTAAAAATGTAGATATATGGGCAATATTTAATGGTCTACACATACAGAAGTAGTGTGTCTCAGTATTGTGTTGGGTATAACACAACATGCCAGATGTCTCAGCATGGAGTTGTCGTGTGATAATCCATCCCATACAGCTTGAATGTTCTTTATCAGTTCCTACAGATTTTATGGTAGAGGTGTAGTGTTGATGTTGCGTCTAAATGCTCCTGGCAAAGGCATATGAGCTGTGTCTTCAAGGTGTGCTCTTGAGACGACAACAGTGTGTGGAATAGTGCACCAGAGTGTGGTCTTGGTACTGACCATTGTGTCTTCACACACTGATTTGTTTGTCATGTCCACCAAGACATAGCAGTCAGCAATTTTTTGATGATGAGTGTACAATGCCTCTATCCGAAAAGTTAGTTAGCCTTTAGTTTTTCAATTTTATGTTTATAATACTGTTAAAACACCTTATTTGAACTCATCAGATGATTATCTTGTTTTTTATGAGGCCTGGAAACACAGTAACATGTAGTGCAGGAGGTCTCTGGGACTGGGCAACACTTGTCTAGCCATTGGGGTGAGTTTAATCTTATGCCTGTCCAGGTCCTGAGGTCCAACATGGACAGGGTGCCGCACTGCCTCCTCCTCCGAACCCTGCACAGGTCCTGCCTAACCCCATTGAGCCCCACCTCAGCCGAGATCCTGCAGCAGCTGTACCTCTCCGTCATCGGCAGAGTGAGTACGGACCAGAGTGTGTGTGTGTGTGTGTGTGTGAGCATGATTATAATGCAAGGCCTTTTATTAAGGGGAGAAATTCATTATTTATCAGGTGTTTGTTTGACTTTAGAATCAGTCCCATCTTAACCATACACTTCTGACACTAAGAATCACCAATCAGCCATAACATTAAAACTACTGGCAGGTGAAGTAAAATCAGTTATGATGATGAGCATCTCCAAATCAGCAGATCTTTTGGGGTCTTCCTGGAATGCAGTGATGAGTGCCTACTAAAAGTGCTCCAAAGCAGGACAACCTCTGAACCAGGCAAAGGCCAATGGTGCCCAAGGCTCATTGATGCTTCCAGTGCTCCCACTTCTGTAAATGATGTTAACATTACCACATATGACAAGACATCTTTACAAATCTTGTCATGACGGATCAGAGCTGTTTTGTAGGCACACGGGGGACTTGTACAGTATTATACAGGTGGTTTTAATATTGCGGCTGATTAATGTAACAGGACAAAAGAAAATTTTTGGACTCCCCTCTGCGCATGTGGGATGATGTTGATATGGTAGTGATGCTGCTTGGCTTCAGCTCCGCTCGCCCCTTTGCAGCCCCCTCTGCCCCAACCATTCTCTCATCTTCCTTTCTTCCCTTCCTCATTCCTCTGTCTTCAGTCTTCTTCTACCAGGATACTCATTAATTCTTCCAATTATTATGACAATTTATTTGAAAACAGTCTAAGCACTTAAAAGTGTCTTGTGTACAAATTACACATGAACCATCTGTACACACCCTTGAACACAGCTCTCGAAAATACCACATCTTGATTTGTGCAGGACTATTATACAGTCATGTGAAAGCGAGGGCAAAAATGCTTTAAGAGCTGGTATTTTCTCCTTTGGCTGAAATAATTAGATTTCCTTTAACCGTCTAACAATCCCTGACATCAAGAAGAGAGATTTTCCAACTCATCCATATGGAATTCTTTCAGATCAGTGCTATAAAGTGGTTTTAAAATGACTATGAAATTTATTTTAGTTATTTCTGGGACAGTATATACAAAAAAACTTTAATCCTAACAGGCCTTCTTTCACTTCCGGTTCTATAACACATCTACTCCTTTCTCTTATCGCTCTCACCCATGTCCTTTACTGACCTCTCTGTTTCAGACATTTTCTCTAATACACTTGTACTCTGACTGCTAGCTTTTTTTTTTCCTGTTCTTCTCCTTGTTTCTGTCTCTTCCTGTTTCTCCTCTTTTTCTGACTCTCTCCTTCCTGATGGGGCCCTGCTCTGCCTCTGCAGACCGTTTCTTTGATGAGAACGAATCCCCTGTAGATCCGCAGCATGGCTCCAAGCTGGCGGACTACAACGGGGATGATGGCAACGTGGGCGAGTACGAGGCTGACAAGCAGGCTGAACTGGCCTACAATGAGGAGGAGGACGGCGACGGCGGGGAGGAAGACGCCCAAGGTGAGCTCGGGGAGACCTCCCTCGCCTCGCTCTTCCATCCTCTCTCCTCCCCTCCTCCTCCCCTCCTTACCATTGCCGCCAATGCTACCACCACCATGCTTTGCCAACTTAGTTTGAATATGCTTACAGTAGACTTGGAAAATGTATCACTGCCTTCTGATACATGCATGTGAACCTGGCATATATACGTACGTATATGTACATACAGATTATGCATAAGTGACATTTATGTAATTGTTCTAAATGGCTTACATTTTAATGAGGTCTGAGATTTACACCACTAGCTCACAACACAGAAGTTCTATCTTGCAGCCAAGTGAAAGGGTTGGGTCTGGGCCTGTTTGTCGTGACACTGTACTGAGATCAAGGTGTGTGTTTTTGTGTGTGTGTGTTCTTGGATACATGAGTACATTATTAAGCATGCTTCATTCTGCTGTGTGCTGTGCTAGCTTCTGCTTTGCTTATCGAGCATCAGGCACTGTATTCCCATTATCATCTGTCACAATGGTGGGCAGATTTCCCAGCCAAGTAAGCAGACTGGTCACAGGCCTTGTCCCACATGTCTGCTACGGGCCTCATCCAACATCAATAGAGCGACATTAGCATGCTGGCTACAGGCCTCATCCCATCACTACCGTGGCGTTAACACTGTTTATAAGCCAGGTCTCCTGGCAATCAACTATGTATTTATTTATTTATTTATTTTATTTTATTTTATTTTTTTCATACTGTATCACGTTTGTTTTCATATTCACGTGTGTCCAGGCAGTATCTGGATTCTGTTTACACTGTTTAAACTAATGGGTCACCAGCGTGACTAGATAAGATGATTTTACTTTCCCACATAAATTACTCATCACAGCATACTAGGGGTGTAAAAAATATCAATACACTTGAGAATCATGGTACACTTCAATCTTACAATATTGTATAGATTCTCAAAAACACATTATTGATTTTTAATTAACACTTTAATCCCAACATTTGCATGTTGTAGACTCTGGTTTTAGGGCTAGCCAAGTGCTGGTATTTTAAGCTTCTGAAATTCTGACTCACAGTAACCTTAATGCACATGATGCACATATCAAAACAAACAGAAATTACACTGTCTACCAGGCATTCTCATCAATTTTCAGAGAATATTCCAGCTCATAAAATGACTGAAACTCCCACACGGAGAGGCAAAAAGAAGGGGGCAGGGTAAGGACTTCACAGACCACAGTTCAGTTTCAGTATACTGTCCTGAGGCCGTATAACATATTATTGCGGTACTGGTGTTTTTGTTCTTCCCTAGCATTTGTATTATGGCTGGCCCCCGTATCGAAGCTCTTTGTGGTTGAAGGAATGAGTGACACTGCAGGTGCTTCCCCACCAACGTGGAATGAGCTCCTTTCTGGTTGACAAACCTAATTTTGAACCATTCTGTACATTTCCACCAACAAAAATGGGTTTCAGAACCTAAAAGGTTTGGTCACAGTGGGAAACAAAGATTAGATTTTCATGTTAAACTGCTAAAAGTTGTTCCATGTTTGCTTTTCAGAGAAAAACAAATGCGTGTCACAAAAATGCACACAGGTTGTCTGTTTACAGACGCTGTAAGGTATCCTCAGTTCCACTAAAAGTGGTGTAAACGCGGGCTGGTTCGTTGAAAAGCACCAAGGTTCTTTTAAGCTAGAATCAAACTAGTTCAAGAACCATAGTTCTTTTGGTCAAAAAGCACTCTAACAGCATTGCTGTCTGATCCATGTCAGTGTCACAGCAGCGCTGAGAATGACCCACTACCCACATGAAACATGCTCTATGGTGGTCCTGTGGGGTTCTGACCATTGAAGATCAGAGTGAAGAAAGGTGGTCATAATGTTATAGCTAAACTTTATAGTATTTAAGCCTAAAAGTACAACTTGGTACTTAAATTCTAGTTACACCCTGTTCAGTTCCGTTTCAGTTCAGATGTAACTGACAGTTTTCCAATGTTTCCTTACATTACTTTGTATTTTTAGATGACGAAGACAGAGAAGTTCCCGGAGATCGTGCTGTTGACTATGGAAAACTACACCAAGCAATCGACATCCTGTAGCCTGGGTCCTAAGAACAAATTAAGTTGAGCCTTTGCACTTGATCTTCACATGGCCACGAGGGGAAGAGTCGAGAAGATGAATTTCTTGAACTAGGGTCATATGAATATGATTGCAGCCATTTGTTCAAAACTGGTTGAAGACTTTAAATGACTTAAAGGTAAAGCTTGTGGATTTAACTTTGGCTGGGTCATTTGAAGTAAGGATTTGACTTGATTCAATTCCATAATTTTCTTTCTGGAATAAATTTGAAAAATGAGCTCGGAAAAGACTGATTGTAACATGTAAATGTGTATACATCTCATATGTACATTGGAACGTCCTTTTTTTTTTCTTTTTTTTTTCCTTACACAAACTATGGGATGTTTTGGCAATTATTTGTTCTTAATGAAGTGGCCTGTGCTCGGACTGTGGAGTAGTTTTGAATGGAAGGATTACACAAGTTCCTGGACGTTTGCATCGTAAGTAGTACTGAAGACTAAAGCCACACCTGAGCAAAGTCAGTAAGATGATGGTGATGAACACTAGAAGTTTATTTAATTGTTTTTTGGGGTTTTTTCGGGATGGGTTGGTGTTAACACTGCAAGGGAAGGGGATTTTTTTAAGCAACAAAAACATTCTGTATGATTTGTATGGTATGAAGACAGTCTGGCAGACTTCATTGCACATATGCCGTTTTTAACGCTGTAATCTTGTTCCTGGAGGATCTGTCCCAAGGACCTGCTCTCCTGCTCTGCCTCGTGAGAAGGGCACTGTTGCATGCATGGAGTCCCTGTTATCAGCCTGCACAACTACAGGATCACCAGGATGAAAAAAAGCAATACAATAACTATACTGCAGCAGCCCAGCTGGTGGACTGTTTCCTGACTGCCTGGCAGGCACAGATGTATATATTCGTGGCGCCAATGCTACTCTGAGTACTGTAGACATATTGAACTCACCTGTAGATCTTGGGCGTAGAATTTGAACGTTTGTGAACTTTTTCATAAATGAGCTACACTCGATTGAAGATTAGCATACTGAATGTACTTTAATAACAATATGATTGTTTCAAGAGTCCCAGGTGGATCTGAACCTTCTGAACTGGAATGGATTGTATACGCAATTCTGTGCAATCGTAACCAATATTTTCCAAACAGTTTGCTCTGATTTCCAAAGAGAGGAGCTGTATTAGAAGGCAAATTTCTTGCTATCACTGTGACTCAGTAGTACTGTACATAGTTACATCAGGATGCAGTACAGTATGCTCCAGAAATTCTCCAGATTCATTTTCCCAGCCTTCTCTGCAAACATAAAAGGTAACCTACAATAAACTGTTTCTGTATACAATTTGTCATTACTTGGTTTGTGTGTTTTTTGTTTTGTTCTGATATTAGTTAATATATTAATTTACAAAATGCATCTCTCTTGAGTCCTGACACAGGAGGGTGTAAAAGTGTTTTGCATATTGCCCTATGAAAATAAAAATGCATTTAGAGGCTACTTTTGGGTAGTGTCACTCTTGGTTAGAGATTGCTAACTGCTAGACATGCCTCTACGAAGCACTCAAAGAGTGTAGAGACTTTGAGAGGGGGCACATCATTGGACTGCTAGAAGCAGCATGGTCCAATGAATTGCTGCCATGTCAACCATTCTAACCAAGTGACTGCCTCCTTCGTTTGCAGTGTTGTCGTAAACAAGAAACCTGAACTGCTACAGACTTCAACCTGTATCCTCTTTAGTGACAAGTCCAGGTTGTTTGGCATCTGACAAACAGTTGGGTTTGTGATGAGCCCCTCAAACCTGCCTTTTGCTGTGGAGTGACACACTGCCCCAACTCCTGGTGTGACGATCTGGGGAGCCATCGCATACTACAGTTGTTCACCCCAGTAGTGATTCGAGGGGTACCAACAGCTCAGCGATATGTGCAGGACATCCTGCAGCCTTGTGTTGTGTCACACGGCAGGGCTTCCAACTGGCATTTTCAGCAGGATAATACTCACCCACACAGTAGGGTTTCCCCAGAAATGTCTCTGCTAGATAGCAGACTTCCTTGCCCTGCCCGTTTGCCAGATATATCACCAACAGGGCATTTATGGGACCAGCTGGGGTGCCAGCTTTGGAAAACTATGAGTGTGCAGGATCTACGGGCCCAGCTGCAACATAGTTGGCCAGATGTGCTGTAGGATGGTGTGGACCCTGCACACCTGGTATCCAGGCTAGATGCCCAACAGGGTTCTAGAGCCTCCTGTCAGTTGTCCAGTTTTCCCCAATAAGCTGATGCTTTCTAATATTGTGATAATTTACATAAATCATCATTACATTAACACACACTTCATTCCACGAGGAGGCCCTTCATTATGGTTACATAACCAGACCCTCACCAGCAGGACCCCCATGTGACTTTCAGTAGTAAACAATTGAAATTCACCTCATTCATTCACCACCAGCAGCCATCGCTGCCCCAGCCCACTGTCACCATGGCAACAACCCCCCCTCCCCCCATCCCCCATTTCACCAACCACGGCGTCAAACAGCTCGAGACCCTCTCGCGCGCCACGGCAGCTACGTTTGTTTTTGTGAACGTCAGCAAACGTTGTCTTAAGTGTGTGACGTGTTAAGAAAGGTCCTGTAGTTGGGAACGCTGGGTGTAAGGGTATGCGGTCTCGCGCATGACCGACGTGAACGCGCAGATCAAAACATGAAGGGGGCGGGGCGCGCGGGGGGGCTGGTCTCAGGGCGCATGCGCATCTCCGTTCCCTCTCTCCTCATACGGGTACTCTGAGGCTGAGAGTGTGGGTTAAGGAGGCGGGAAATGGCGACCAGAGGTGCAGCGCGGAGCGGCAGAGCCCTGATATAAGCGCGAGAACAGACCCCCCCGAGCGGACGGAGACGGTGACCGCCCCCGCAGCAGCCCCGCAGCCCCGGACCGTATTGAAGCGGGCCGCTCTCCTGCCTCCTGCCGCGGACTTGGGTATGTTCTGAACGGCTGTGTTTTGTTGGCATGTGGCTGAACAGTGATGACAAGTTCACTTCACCGACTCCGAGTCGAATCCTTTGAACTGGTGAATCAGTGATTCACTGATTCGCTGTTCAACTTTGTGTGAAAACATTCATGATTGGTCGTTTTTCTCGCCGTCTGCGTTCGACTCTCACCGCTGAGTTACTGTGAGTCTGTTAATGTGATCGGTTCAGTGCGCACAGCCTAGGCATCTACACTGTCTACACACAGGAGATCACAGCTGAGGAGTCACTGATATCAGGGGTGTTTAGAAGGATGATGTGAAGACCACATTGGTTTCTGTAGCTTCTGTCATAATGAAATAATCATTAGATAGTAAGTCATAAGATAAGTCACAACAATGAGTCATATTTAATAATGAGGTAGTAAGTCATAACTAATAATGATAAGGTAAGCCATATTTAACAATTAAGATAGTAAATCACAATAATGAGATAGTAAGTCAAAACTAATAATGATAGTAAGTCACAACAATGTCATATTTAATAATGAGATAGTAAGTCACAATAATGGCATATTTAATAATGAGATAGTAAGTCACAATGAGATATTAAATCAGACTTAATAATGATAGAGTAAGTCACAATAATGAGTCGTAATTAAGATTTAAGTCATAAATGAAAAAAATCATCAGGTATTACATATTAAGTTGTAAAAAGATCAGAATAATGAGTGGGTGGGTAGTTGAGGGTAATGAGTGAGTGGGTGGGTAGTTGAGGGTAATGAGTGAGTGAGTGGGTGGGTAGTTGAGGGTAATGAGTGAGTGAGTGGGTAGTTGAGGGTAATGAGTGAGTGAGTGAGTGAGTGGGTAGTTGAGGGTAATGAGTGAGTGGGTGCGCGAGGCTAATGAGTGGGTGGGGAACGAGGCTAATGAGTGGGTGGGGAACGAGGCTAATGAGTGGGTGGGGAGCGAGGCTAATGAGTGAGTGAGAATCGTATTTCTATCGTACATTATCTCGGTTACTATAGTAAACAGGACTGGTGTCGCCATGGTGACGCAGTGACTCGGGCTGATCTGCTGTAAACAGTGCAGATGTTCGCTCCGGACTCGTGAGTCGGTTGGACTGATTCAGTCGGTAACGGTTCGGCTGTGAGGAGCAGTTGGCGGGTCTGACGCGGTGGAAGCGGAGGCTGAAGCTGAGCGCAGCGGGAGCAGAGAGAGTGTTCACTCACACACACTTCAGCTGATCACCCCGGAGTGACCGGCCCGAATCACACAGCCGTGCTCGTGTCAGACCTCATCAACAAGTGCTGGATCAGAAACGGTCCCGGCGGGCTTCCGTACAGTGTGTTTGTGTTAGCTGTCGTAGCTAAAGCTACAGTAATGTTTCCCTGTCAGAAAGACTCCCAGTCTCGGGTACAGGCAGCATTCTGGTTTAAATCACTGTATCAGAGGGGCAACAGAAGGGGGCAGATAAGAAATAGTTTTGATTGTTCATTTGCTCGCAAATCAAACGAAACAAAGTTTGTAGCTTTAATGCATCGGAGGAAACCAGAATCATCACTGAAACCAGAAATTAAAGCATCATTCCACACCGAGCGTGTGCGCCCCCAAGTGGTTAAAATGGGCTAGTTGGTCGCCATGGCAATGTGTGAAGCACAGAAGCCTTCTCTCCTGGTTGTTCCTCACTAAACCCCACATTAAAGCATCATTCCAGACCGAGCAAGTGCGCCCCCAAGTGGTTTAAAATCCAGTCCTGCTACATCTGTAGCTCTGACTCAGTTGTGACAAAAGATTTCTCTGTCTATGACGTCAAGGTCAGTGACAACGTCTTGTTGGTCAGTATGGTAATTTATGAATCAAAGCCTCCTACTCCCCTCTGTGTTCGTCACAAAACCCCTCATCCACACATTTGTCTCAACCCCCTAACATACACTCTTCAAAGAGCTGAGAGGGCAGGAGGTTTGCTGATTCTGGGTGTGGGTGGACACGTAACTGAAAATTGTGGATCCACCAATGAGCAGTACTAGGACTGGTCAATTCACTTAAAATGACCTTCAGAAATTCTTACCGATGTACTCTTGTATATTGTGAATGAAGTTTAGTGCTGCTATTTAGACACATCTTAAAACAGCACAAATGTTTAACACTGTTTTGCTAGAATACAGAAAGACCTGTGTCTCTCTCACATTCATTTTTTTTTTCACAATTCTACACACAACGCCCCACCAAGACAAAATGAGAAGTTTGTTTGAAATCTTAGCAAATTTATTAAAAGTAAAACACAAAAGTATAACAAGTTTTCACAGCTTTTGCTCAATACCCTGTTGAAGCACGTTTGGCAGCAATTACAGCCTCAACCCTTTGAGTACGATGCTACAGAGCTTGGCACCTGTTTTTGGGAAGTTTCTCCCATTCTTCTTTGCCGAACCTCTCAAGCTCCATCAATTGGATGGGGAGCATTTGTGCACAGCTATTTTTTGATATCTCCAGAGATGTTCAGTCAGGCCTCTATAGGACTTTCAGAGAGTTGCCCCAAAGTCACTCTGTTGTAATCTTGGCTGTGGGCTTTGTGTCATCATCTTTTTGGAAGATAAACCTTTGTCTCTGTCTGAGGTCCAGAGTGCTCTAGAGGTTATCATCAAGGATGTCTCTGTGCATCACTGCAGTCGACCCTGACTAGTCTGCCAGTCGCTGCTGCAGAAAAACATCCCCTTAGCATGATGCTGCCACCACCATGTTTCATTGTAGAAATGGTTTTGGCTCAGGTTTCCTTCAGACATGATTCTTGGCATTCAGTCCAAAAAGTTAAATGCGTTTGTTTCTCGTAGCCCGAGAGTCCTTTAGGTGTCATTTGGCAAACTCCAGAGGGACTGTCATGTGCCTTTAACTGAGCAGTGGCTTCTGTCTGTCCACTTTACAGAACTGATTGGTGGAGTGCTCCCGAAACGGTTGTCCTTTTGGAAGGTTCTCTTCTCTCCACAGATCAACGTTGGAGCTCTGTCAGAGTGACCATTGGGGTCTTGCTCATCTGTCTGGTGAAGGCCCTTCTATGGTTGATGGAGGCCCCAGTGCTCATTGGGAATATTTCTATTCACTTCCCTAGATCCGTCTCATTACATTCCTGTCCCTACAGGCAGGTCTACAGACAAGTCCTTATTCTTCATGGCTTGGTGTGTGCTCTAACATGTGCTGTGTACTACGGGACCTTATAAACAGGTGCACTTTTCTATATAATGTCCAATCACCTGAATTTACCACAGGTGTCCAATCAAGCTGTAGAAACATCCGGAGGATGATCAGTGGAAACAAGATGCACCTGAGCTCAATTTTGAGTGTCGTGGTAAAAGCTGTGAATTCTTACGTTTGTCATCATGGGGTATTGTCTTTAATAAAAAAATAAATTTAATCCATTTTAAAATAAGGCTGTAACATAAAATGTGCAAAAAATAAAGCACTGTGAATACTTTCATGATGCAGAGTAGTTTCAGATATAACATTGTTTTCATGTTCCGCACTGCTGTGTTTACTCTCTTCTTCAACTTCTGAGAAGTTCTTCGTGTCTCCTGTGGTTAAAAATAAAGCCCATTCATTTCATTGTAAAGGCACCAAATGCCATTCGGAACACTGCTTAGAACAAGGAATCAGAACTGGATCTGGAATAAAATAGCTAATATCGGATCCATGAAAATAAGACTGAATCGTCCCAGATATACTGGATTACATTTGATTATCATCATGAATTGTCAAAACCTAAGATATCTAAAATGATATTTTAAAGCTCTAAAACTGCACACTTCTTACCCATTACAGACAAAACTAAATTACAGATGTCTTGGATAAGCCTTTGTGCAAGTCAGACAGATAGACATATGTTTCAGTGTAAAGATACATTGATACTGAATACAGAAGGTTTTTGGATGATATATTTTGCCAGAAATAATTACGATAAATTAAATTGTTGGTATTTTAAGACCATTTTATGCCGCTCATACTATCATAATATAGTAGTATAATAATGCAAATACATACTTTTAATATCAACATACTTTTAAATATTAAGATTATTTAGAAATTGCAGATGAAATATAAAAAAAAAAAAAAAAAGTATATTTAAAATGTTTTTAAATAAAGTGGACATTATATATTATACATTAAATTGATATAACTATCGTGACAAATATACTTTCAAAAAGGGCTGGACGTATCTTGATATGTTTAAGAGAAATGATGATAAACGATACCATATGATGAAAACCTAAACATATAATGTTAAAGCATGAGTATTTATCTGAAACATCAAAACCATTGCATGTTATATATTTAAATACTAACATTTTTAATCACAGTGTTTGTACGGCATAATTTAAACAAGACTACTCTGTCAGAGTTTTTCACTCCTGCTGTAGAGTGTCTTCCCTCTGGAAAACACACCATTTCCACAGAAATTACTCCCTCTCTTTTTAGAATAAAATCACACACAGATGGTTACCTGTGTAATGTGCAATATTATGATATGGTCATTTTTATATCTTGTACAACATGTATCTTAATTTATCAATATTTGTGATATTTACAAAATATTGCCCAGCCCTCCTTTCAGCCACTTTTTTTTTCCGTGGAAAGTGTGTGGAGCTCAGTGGCAAGCGCAGCAGTAAATGAAGTCTGCTGCGGCAGATGGGAAGGGTTAATTAAGGTCAAATGTTTTCAACATAGGAGTAGCCAATAGGAATGCAATGTGTTCTGGCAGTTCCTTCTAACATGAAGGAGACTAACATGAAGCTAGTCTTACCTGATTCTGATCACAAAGAGCTGCACGGTACCCATCTGTAAACCTGCTGTGAGCGATCAAAAGCTTTAGCATGGCTGCACGAAGGGTCTCTACATACTGTATTTTGTGAATTATTTCCAGGGTTAACCAAATCACTACCAAGTACCAGTTCATGACAAATCAGTGCCAAATTTTGTTGCAAGTGTAACAGTGAATTCAGCGGCGAGCCAAAGCCTTTCACAACAGCCTCTGCTAATGTTAGCAGCATGTTGCAGCCACTGCTGCAGCAACTAAATATAAACAATATCACCACAGTCCATATTGTGCTCTGTTTATATGCGATTTAGATAATAAAAAAAAAAAATTGATATCGCCCAGCCCTAACGGCCAGACATCTGCAGTGAATCACTGGTGTGTTAACCCGTATAGAATAGAAATACGTTTCAAAGTTAGTGTTTAATTTCTAAATATATTTCAAACACCTGCAGAACATTAAGGATTTTCATGTATGTACAAAGGTATTTTGTAAACATATTTATTTTCCATATGAGTTAAATGTTTAAATAAATTTCAATTACTTTTTTTGCTATTTTATAGAGAGTAAAGTACCAAAAAATTCTGAGTTCCATATCAATTCAAATGTGAACAGCATCCAACCCTACTCATTTCCAGTGAAGGTTTTTTTTAAGATCTGATTATGGCAGAACCGTCTGTGCATCATGTTGCAGAGCCTGTGATGTGCTTCATATCATGAAGTACCTGCCAATAAGCCGTTCTATTTAAGTCACTGGTTGTTGTGGAAACAGGATGTAATGGCTTTCTGAATATAGGCTGGGTGGTTGTATCTGTCTGCGTCTGCATCTGTTTGTTGATTAGTCAATAGGTACAGTAGTTATGTTTGTGAAGTGTTTGTGTTGGTACTTATGTGCTGTTGAAGCTCCTATTTGTCCCTTCAAATCTGAATTCAGTTCAGCATTTTTGCTCATGGATGAAAACTAAAGGCAGTAATTGCAACATGAGCTCTCCATCATAGAAACCACTATAACATATTGTATCAGAGGCCTTGAGGAACTTTTTCACAGTTAGGCTTAAGAGAACTAAAATAAAGCATATATATAAAAATGTTTATATATATATATATGCTGTGACATAACTCACAGTATATGTCAGTTTCTGGAATCCCCTTCTAATGAACACATTCAACTACTTTGTGTCAGCAATGGCTGTAACAGACACAGCTTGTCTAGTTCCTATAGTTCCTGTACTGCTAATAGAATAGGTCCTCTTCATAAAGACTAATGGCTTGCCTTGGACCTGTATTTTGTGACTAGTGAACATGTGCTGAAGCATTTAATAAGATTAGCTTGTTATTCTTTTTGTTTTTTTGGTGTTTTTTTTTGTTTTTTTGGAAGACAAGCCAGTTTCTCTGCATTAGCCTGAGGCAACACTGGAGCTCCGTAGAATGTTTATTTTGCATTGGGTGTAACACAGTACATCCTGATGTAGAAAGATTTTACCATACATATTCTCAAGGTGGATGCATTCTGTTACTCGTGCTGTTCAATGTTATTCTTTAATGCCGTATACACTCATGGTGACAAAATATAGATTCTTCAGTTGCCCCCAGAACAATAAATGTAAATTTGTATGGGCTATATCTGTTTAGCAACGCATACAGAAAAAGTGTCTCTCAGTATGGTGTTTGGTATAAAACAACATGCCAGATGTCTTGGCATGGAGTTCTGGAGATTCCCTATGGTGTCCTGTGATAATCCGTCCCTTGCAGTAGGTTTGCGGTAGGTTGATGGTGATAACCCACTGCTGTTTTGAATGACTCCATGACAGTCTGGCACAACATCATTGCAGACTTTGGAGATGTTGATGTGGTGTTAAGGGCTGTCGTCGTAACACACTGCATTCTTGTAGTCCTGTGTCTTGCAGGCATCTGCCAATCGTGCTGGCACTAACAGGATAACTGATGGAGTGAATTATTATTTTTAAACTTTATTCTGAGGCTTACTTTTCTTTCAAACGATACTACCAACACAACAGCACAAGTCAGAATGCAAAGCATGCGTAATAGGAGGACTTATATGGTCAGTCATATACAGTAATAAGGCCTGCAATTCTCAGTGTCAAGCCTACCCACCAAGTTTGACAGTGTCAATATATTCTTATTATTAATAAAAAATTTACCCTTTAAAATGGTGTCATTGTATTGTTATTAGTGTAAAATATAATTTAATCAGGGGCATTAAAGCTTCCTAAAAGTGCTGATATTGTTTATTGCCATTAATTCTGGGACAGTAAATTGTAAAAAATATATCTACATTATTGTGACGGGCATAACTGCTCTGTGGAATGATTTTCCTCTGCAGAATCACTACAGTCATGAAGGTCTGTCTCCCTCACTCACCTTTCAGAGTCTTTGATTGTGGTGGAAGCTCTGGACAGTCTAGGCTGACTAACAGGCTTCTAGACCTGTCTTGGACATGTTGGAACACATTTTATGTAACAGCGCTTCCAATCACAACACCATCACTAAACTGTTCTGACATCAGGAAAACATTAGCTCTATTTTATTTTTATTATTATTCTGTTATTCTTGATGGTAGATATTTTTTTCAATATCGGTATATAAACAGCATGATCTGGACTGAGGTGATGTATTGACATTCTTTATCTATATGTAGATATGAACAGTGCAATATGGATTGAAGTTTGTGTGGCACAACAGATCCACCAGAGCCGCCACACCATGTGGGAGACTGGGCTTTGATTCCCAGTTTGGGTAACTATACTGTGCTACTACACCAGTATGAGTCCATGGGCAAGACTCCCAACACTACTCTGGCCCACTTCTGTAATGTGAGTAACTTTGTAAGTCGATCTGGATAAGAGAGTCAGCCAAATGCCATAAATGTAAATGAGGCCATATATCAATATTTATATTGAGACATAAACAGTGTGATATGATCTAGGTGTTTTATCAATATTTATGTATTATATCGGTATATAAACAAAGCGGGATATGGATGGAAGGGATATATTGATATTTATATCTGTTTCTGGATATGAACAGAGTGCCATATGGACTGAGGCGATATATCGATATTTAAGCCTATATCAGGATATCAATCATATGGACTGAGGCAATAACATTTTATATTGAGTTTTAAAATACATTTTATACTCTTCTAACTAATGCCTGGCATTAAGCCTGGTGCCAAAAGTTTCAGTTTTCTGCTTCAGAAAGTCCTATTCTATTTGAGGTACTTGAGGAACTTGCAATGAAATGTAAAGTAGCTCAGCGGTGTCCACATGTAATTTTTTTTTTTTTTTTTTTTTTTTTTTTGGTATTTTGACTGTCTGTAATCTGAGGACTGACTGCTGTTCTCTCTTTTCTCAGTCTTACATGTGACCGTTGTCAATATGAGGCTGAGAATGCGCAAGGCATCTCAGTGGCCGAACACCACCCATGCCTCCCGGTCGGCCCGGGGCAAACGCAGACACCCAGATGAGGAGGAGTGCGCAGTCCGAGGAAAGGGCCTTCTGTCTACTATCAAGAAATTCATCCACAATGATGCCTTAAAGGTAAAGAGGATCAGCACCTCTGTCTCTTTCACTGGTTACATGTAGATGTGCTCTGTCAAATCTGGGGATTCTCAGGGCCACCTTTGTGTTGCAAACCTGATTGGTGCAATAATGTGGTCTACCTGTGAGGTCTAATGTGTAAATATGTAGATTTCATTGAGTGGCATATTAGTAACACTTAGTATCACTGGACCTGTCACATTAATTACATTATTGATTTATCGTGCAGTATATCAATCGGTCAGCCAAGCAACCAGAAATGTATTTAGCACCTTTTGGACAAATCAAATTCACAAGTGCTTCACAAGTGATTGACCACAAAAGAATTCCTGCTAAAATGGTAAAGAAAAATGAAAGAAATAATAGAACAAAAAAAACAATAACAATTATTATAGGTTAAATAAAAATGTAAAAAAGTGGAATGAAGAGTAAAAATATAGAAATAGTAAAGAACATGAAAATAAAACAAACAAGGATAAAATTACAAATAAATGAAAACTAAAACCATAAAGAGCTTAAAAAACATAGACTAAATAAGCAGGTTTTTACGTTTAAACATGTCAATATTTTGCCGCTGTCACCTCTATGAGAGGCACATTTTATTCCTATAAGGGTGGTTTTAGGGTTGTTTTGAGTTGGAGCTTTGAGACGCTTAGTAGCTATTCTCAGCTGGAGCTTATAAAGCTGCTTCCACACAATACAGCTGCTGCCTCAGAGCACAGCAGCGCCTCTTCCTGGAGAACAGCTTCATTTTGAAGAAGAATCTATCTGCAGACCCACAGTACAGCACCATCAGCCCCTCACTGTCAGACATCCATGTAAATGTTCAAAGTAATCATTCCTAAAATATTAGCTAGATTTTTTAAATCACCTTGATTTTCAATGAAAAGTTAATGAATAGAAGTTTATTTTTTGCTGAAATTTTGTAGTTTCACATAACTTTTGCAAAACATTTATATGAAAACCCAGCTACTGTAATATTTATTAATACTGTATGTTAGTCAGTCATCAGAACCTTTCATTTTGAGACCAGCATACTGTTGCAGGAAAAAATTACGAATAAATCATAAAATTAATGTGACACAGTAAAGTGGAGGTACGGAACCATCAAAATAGAAATGATGTACAATATGATGGAAAATTTTAATAAAGTATAACGTTAAAGTATTAGTATATTCAAATAGTAACCTTTAATTGCGATGTTTCTACAGCATATGACCAAAACTGTACTCTGTTGAGGGTCACCCTAAACCAATTCCACACTAATGACAGACTAATATTCTTTTTAAAAATAAAATCGTATACAGATGGTAACAGATATTATTATATGGCCAATTTTTATATCTTGTTTGAAATATATATCTCAATATATTGATATTTACATTGATATTTTGGTATTTATATTGATATTAATGATCTTAATGCCCAGCCCTGATAACTGTGGGGTTATTTTCAGTGTTCCAGGTTACTGTTACACCACTATCTCACACTCCTTCCTCAGTATCAGGTTTTTGATTTGGCTAGATTTGAGGTGTAAGTTCAGGGTTTGTCAGGACATGGTGTCGCATTCGCCAGAAACGGATGGAGGATTGCTCCTGCTTGTCTGAGGAGTGCAGTAGTGATCTAATTTTAGCTTTGGTTCCACACTGCTTGCATAATGACTCTAGGTATGGTTGGTTTGAACAGGCTTGCAGCTGTCTGTGAGAGTACTGGAGCGTTTGCAGGGGTGTAGCAGTCGTTTGGGTATTGTTTGAGTCCTTCTAAAAAGGTTTTAAAAGCCTCCATAAATATTTCACATGGTGTCTGTGCATAATCTAATCAGTGCTGCAAAGTCTACTCAAAAGAATGTAGCATTTCCAGATGTCATTTTCAGAGTTTTAAACAATCAATCAATTAATGGAGAACATTATCAGTAGATGAAATCTACACCAGTTAGCCATAACATTATGACCGATGCATTGATTCTGCACTCATCCATTTATCAGCTCCACTGACCATCCAGGAGCATTTTGCATTTCTGTAATTACAGACTGTAGTTTATTTATTTCTCTGCAAACTTTATTCTCCTCCTTTCACCCTAATCTTCAATTCTCAGGACCCCACAGGACCACCACAGAGTGGTGGGTCATTCTTAGCACTGCAGTGATAACGTCATGGTGGTGGTGTGTTAATGTGTTGCGCTGGTAAGAGAATATCAGACACCACAGTAATGCTGGAGTTTTTAAACTCCACAGTGTCACTGCTTTTATAGAACTATAACATCCTCCTGTATACTAAGAAGAGCTGATCAAATGGACAGTGAATATGTTCACTATTAGGCCAGCTTGGGTACAGTCACTTTACATAAGCAGAAAAAAAGAGTTGCTGACATCCATCCACCTTTAGAATTTGGAACTGAGGTTGTCCAGTAGGCCAAAAATATTTCAAGCTTTTTTTTGTCTTAAAGTTGATACTGTGATTAGTAATCTATTCAGATTTGATTTGAATTTCTAATATTTTGAGATTCTGGATTTCGGTTTTTCATGAGCAATAAGCCAAACTGATCAATAATAAAACAAAAAAAAGGTTTGAAATATCACTTTACATGTAATGAATATAGAATTACATTTTACCAATGGAACTGTGATCATGAACAAACTTTTTAATGACTTTCTAATTTTTTGAAATGCTAATTTGGTGATTTGGTTTAATTTGTACAAGGTTTACATTGAAACATTGAATCGTGCGTCAGACTGCTGCCTCATTTAAATAATTTATTTAATCATTTAAATGTAGTGAAATACACGGTCTATAAAAAGGGTGAAAGGAAACGTGATTCACTTTACATAAGCAGATAAAAAAAGAGTTGCTGACATCGTCCACCTTTAGAATTTGTAAAAAGGAAGAAGAAACATTACTGCCAGTTTGTGTGAGTGCATTACTTGCAACAGTTTGGTCACCTGTTTACCTCATGCTCAGGTTGAGAACCCAGCCAAGCGGACACGTCTGACCTGTGATCTCATCACCTCCACCCCTCAGAGTGCCATCCCACCTAGAAAGAGCGTCAGCCGCAGCAGCAGGAGGTGCTCCATCAATGGCGGTGAGTCAAAAACCTGACATGACAAAAGACTTGCCCCACTAAAGTTATTTTGTCCCTGATTGGATCAGAGTCCAATCCGAGTCATGCAGCAGTTTGGGCATAAAAGGTTACGTTTATGAAAAAGTACTGCCAGTATAACAGGACTCTCTGCAGCAGATAAGCCAACATGAACCTATTGGCACCATTCCTAATGCCAGACATAGGCTAGAGGGCTACTGCCCAATACTTTTGTGTGTGTAATGTATTTACATAGTTGAATGTAAGCAGGTGTTTCGTCTTAATTTCTTTCTCCCTAAAATGCTTTCACACAGAAGCCAGGAATCATGATACGAGTAAACTGGCAAAGCCTAATGGAAAGTTTGAGGAGTCTGGAGATGCGATGAGTAGCCCTCCCCGCACCACCCTCCTGGGGACCATCTTCTCTCCTGTCTTCAATTATTTCTCACCAGCAAACAAAAACAGTGAGCCCTTAAACAACTCTGACCAGTGAATTGATTCTTGAGTTCATTAATACTAAAAATTGATATCCACTTTTAATAGGGACAAAACAGGATTCTCTTTCTGTGTCTTTTTAGTCATGTCTTGTTCGGACTCCCCAGACCAGGCTGTGGAGGCAGAGGAGATAGTAAAGCAACTTGATATAGACCAGGTGGAGGAGACTCCCACTAGCACTGCCACTTGTGCTCCGCTGTGCCCTAGTACCATGCCCCCCGCAGCTATGAGGCTCCCGTCCCCCATCCACAGTCAAGCAATGGAGGAAGATGAGGATGAAGAAGTGGTCCATGCTGATCTTCCACCCCTCACAGGTAGGAAACGATGTCCTGTTGGTGCTTTGCTAAAGAGGAGTTCTGATGTGGAACTGAGGTTGTCCAGTAGGCCAAAAATGTCACAATACCACACTATTATTGTACTCATATGATACTATATACTCATACATACTAGTGCATCTCATGAAATTAAAAATACTGTGAAAAAGTTTTTTATAATTACAAAATTCAAAAAGTCATTTTATATTAATTACATTTCAAGTGATATTTCAAGCTTTTTGTCTTAAAGTTGATACTGTGATTAGTAATCTATTCAGATTTGATTTGAATTTCTAATATTTTGAGATTCTGATCAAAAATAAAACAAAAAAAGGTTTGAAATGTCACTTTACATGTGATGAATATAGAATTATAGTTTACCAATGAAATTGTGATCATGAACAAACTTTTTAATGACTTTCTAATTTTTTGAGATGCTAATTTGGTGATTTGGTTTTGTACAAGGTTTACATTGAATCGTGCGTCAGACTGAAATACATTGTCTATAAAAATTGTGAATGGAAACTTGATTCTGACTGCCAGACAGTTGCCAAATTGTTAGAATGTGGTTTCTGTTTGGTGGTTGCCATGGTATCTCAGGTGTTTGGTATGGTGTTGCTAAGTGGTTGCTATGGTATTGCTAAGTGATTCCTAGGTGACTGACATGATATGCCAGGTGGTTGCTGTGGTGTTCCCTAATGGTTGCTATGTTGTTGCTAAGTGTTTGATATCCTTCTTGTTTGTGATGCTGGCTGCTATGGTATGCTTTGCAGCTGATGTAGTGTACATAAGTTGCTCTGTCATCCCAGGTGGGTGATATGATGCTGCTAAGTAGATGCTATGTTGTTGATATGGCGTTGCTAGGTGGTTGCTGTGGTATCAAAGGTGGATGATATGGTATTGCTATGTCATTCCTGTTGCTAAGTGGTTGCTAGCTGGTTGCTGTGGTGGTGGTTATGGTGTTGCTAAGTGAATACTAGATGGAAGAGTAATTGCTATGGTATTTCAAGCAGTTGCCATGATGTTACTTAGTGGTTGCTAAGGTGTTGGTAGGATATTACTAGTATGTTCCAATGAGACAAAATGTAAAATTGTTGCTGTGCAGAAAAAAACCTTTATACAAGCCAGAATCACACAATTGCTGATTTGTAATGTGCAATAATTATTAATTAAATATAGAAATGTACATATCACAGCTTGCAGTTCATGTCATCTGTTTACTGGTACTGAATCTTGAAGTACAACTCTCCTGCATGTTGTTGTTTTCTATGTTCTAACTGACCCATAACAATAAGATCCAGTTCAGTTGGATCAGATGTGTTGGGAACAAAGGACTGTCTAAAACGTGCAGGGTGATGATTGAGAGCCCTTATTCTAGAAGTACATACAATACTTGTGATGCACCCCATTAAGCATATTGTGATGAAATTTGTCAGACTGACCATTAAGTGAAATCCATCCACATTTTCCCCATCTTTCTGTCTTTATCTTAGCACCTGGGTCTCCTCCAGCTGCTGGGTATGTGGAGGTACCTGCCAGTGTACCTATTGATCCCTCATGTGAGGAGGACTGGGAGGTGTTTGATCCGTGAGTACAACTACACTTTACACTTGTTCTTTATGTAGCCTGTCTGTTCTAGCCACTTGTGTTTTCATATCATCACCAACGGACAGCTCAGAGTGGCTCAGCAGCCTAATGCACTAGCACTGTGATCTGAGGATCGCAGGTTTGAATCCCAGGCAAAGATGTATAGATGGCAATCTCTCGCCACAGCTGTTTTATCAGAGCTTTGGTCATTGGTACGTTGGCTTTTGATCAGTGATGCAATGGCAGCAATTTAAAAAGAGTGCATGTGCATTCCCTCGCCCTCCTGTGCCAGGATTCATTTTGATCAGGAGCTACTTTTTGTCTTGAGTGATCAGACCATGAAAGGCTGTCGTTTATAACAGGGGCTGGATTCACATTAAGTGTGCTGTCACAACTGAAAGTCCAGACCAAGACAAGAACTAGGGTTCTAGTTTTTACTTTGTTGTATTATTTTGGTCCAGTTAGTTCTGGTTTCACTTCAGTTTGTGACGCATTAAAGAACTTTAGTACAACTTGTCTTTCACCAGTGTGGGCTTGTTCTCCCTATACCTGACACTGGTTTGAAGAGGTTTTTCACGAGAGCTGCCTTTCCAGTTGTTGTGCCAAATTCCACCTTCGTATGAGAATCTGAATCCCTGCATGTGACCAAGTGAATTACCTTCAGATTCCTTTAGTTTCTACACACACTGTAAATAAGGACTAATCTATGGTTACAGTAGATACAGGAATTGTGTGGTCATTCGGCTCCATGATGAGCATGCATGCAAAGGGAAGTCTGATTTTAGCACAGTGCTGGATCTTTGTCTGTTTGTGATGATTGTGATCCTCAGCTTCCCATAATTGGTCTGAAAGGTGTTTGGTCCAGACTTCAGGACCTTTCAGTACGGTTTGAACCAAAATAGCAGGAGTGAAAGATTACTCTCCTGACCAGAATTTTGTCTGAACTAAAGAGGTGGTCACTGATCCATGGTCCAGTTTGATGGCAAAAAACACTACAACACTTGGATGGTTCCGACTTTTTGACAAATTGCTGGATGTTGAGGCAGGTGATTGTCACAGACAGGAGATGATGTCTGTTGCATTGAATTATGTTAAGTGATTGGTGTTTTGTCTGCACTGTAGGTATTTCTTCATCAAGCATGTACCTCCACTGACCGAGGAGCAGCTAACCCGCAAACCTGCTCTTCCTTTAAAGACTCGCAGTACTCCAGAGTTCTCCCTCGTCCTTGACCTGGTGAGTGTGAATAAATAAATACAACTCTGAGGCCACAACAGAACAGATATACCATACACAGTGTTGTTTCTGTATTACACTGTCAGTTGTTCTGTTTGTCTCTGCAGGATGAAACTTTAGTCCATTGTAGCTTGAATGAGTTGGAAGATGCAGCGCTGACATTTCCTGTCCTTTTCCAAGATGTCATATACCAGGTAAGTCCAGTGGAGGTGTGGCATAGATGAGAGCTACACATCCAGCTAATTAAACAAAATGTACCTTTGTTTAATGCCCCCTTTTTGGGTGAAAATGGTCACTTTTAATTTCACTGGCAGTAAATATAATTTAAGTTTAGTTGTATAAAATTTGCAAAGCCTGCTGATTTACAGCTATTAGCAGTCCAAAACTTATGGCCAGCCAGACCAACAATTACATCATATCAGTGCTGTTTTACAGAAAAAAATAAAGAAATAGGAGACAAACGTCCCTACCCTGTGGCTGAAAGTGTCATCATGTCAGATCCACTTTGAATTTGGATAATCATGATATGAATCACTTCAGGCAGGTAATGCTTTTGTGGGCACATGTTCAGTCAGAACAAAATCCTGGGGTGGATTTTGACCCAGCTCTGCTCTTCACTATTTTTCTCCTCTCTGTGGAGGCCTGAAGCCTCTTCTTCTGCTGCCCTTCACCTTTTGGGGAAGTAAAAAAAAATTGTAAACTAGGGTCTGATTTTTTTTTTTTTTATTTTTTTTTTTTGCTGGATGAGCAAAATGCTGCACAGTTAGTTTAAGGCATGGTGACACTACTGTTTCGGACAACCAGAAAGTGACGTATGGCTGCTAGAGGGAATTTGCTGAGCTTGTATGGGTTTCCAGAGCTAATGGGACAAAGCTAAAGGCTCCCCTGTACTCACTACATTGTATGCCCACAAGAGGGTGCCATATCACCACTTTGATGGTGAATAATGGAAACTCCAGACTTTAGTCGCAGGGGTTGTCCTTTCTTCTGTGTTGTTTAAGGACAGTGCAAGGCTGGCCGGCACAGGCATCAGTTAGCCATTATATTGGAGCTGGAGAAAAGAGGTGGGGACTGTATTCAGTAGAGGAGATATATCCGGATAGTATTCACAGTGCTTCACTTTTTGCACATTTTATGTTACAGCCTTATTCCAATTCATTTTCCCCTCACAATTCTACACACAGTAGCCCACAATGACAGTGAGCAGTTTGTTTGAAATCTTTGCAAATGTATAAAAATATAAAAAACAAAATATAACGTACATAAGAATTAACAGCCTTTGCTCAATACTTTGTTGAAGCCCTTTGGCAGCAATTACAGCCTTGAGTCTTTCTGAGTATGATGCTACAAGCTTGGCACACCTGCAGAACCTCTCAAGCTCAATCAATTGGATGAGGAGCACCAGTGCAGAGCCATTTTTAGACATTTGGAGATGTTCAATCGGGTTCAGGTCTGGCCTGTGGCTGAGCCACTCAAGGACATTCTGGGCTTAGGGTCATTGTCCTGTTGGAAGATAAACCAGTCTGAGACCCAGCGTGCTCTGAAGCAGGTTATCATCAAGGATGTCTCTGTACATCACTGCAGTCATCTTTCCCTTGACCCTGATAAGACTCCCACTTCCTGCTGCAGAAAAACATCCCATCACTGTAATAATGGTATTGGTTAGGTGATGAGCAATGCCTGGTTTTCTCCAGACATGATGCTTGGAATTCAGTCCAGAAAGTTCAGTCTTTTTTGTTTGATGCCTTTTTAGGTGCCTTTTGGCAAAATCCAGATGTGCTCTCATGTCTTTTACTGAGGAGTGGCTTCCATCTGGCCAATCTATCATACAGGCCTGATTTGTGGAGTGCTGCAGAAATGGTTGTTTTTCTGGAAGGTTCTCCTCTCTCCACAGAGCAACGTTGGAGCTCTGTCAGAGTGACCATTAGGTTCTCGATTACCTCCCTGGCTAAGGCCGTTCTACCACGATCACTCAGTTTGGCCGGGCGGCCAGCTCTAGGAAGTGGGATGAAGGCCACTTTGCTCGTTGGGATCTTCTGCAGCAGAATTTTTTTTCTGTACAGATCGGTGTCTCGATACAATCCTGTCTCTGACTTCTAAGGATAATTCCTGAGACTTCATGTCTTGGTTTGTGCTCTGACATGCTCTGTCTACTTTGAGACCTTATATAAACAGGTGTGTGCCTTTCCAAATCATTTCCCATCAACTGAAATTACCACAGGCGTCCGATCAAGCTGTAAAAACATCTGGAGGATGATCAGTGGAAACAAGATGCAGCTGAGCTCCATTTTGATTGTCATGGCAAAGGCTGTAAATTGTTAATTTATTCAAAATAAAAATATAACCTGTACATAAGTAAAGTTCCAAACAACCTTTTCTCATTTTTGTGTAGAATTTTAAGGGAAAAAATGAACTGAATCCATTTTGGAATAAGGCTGTAACTTAATGTGGAAAAAGTTGAGAATTGGATACATTGTAGATGGGAGAGAGTCCTAATGGGGTTGAAAGAACTTTAAAGACACTTTTTTGTAGACATTTGTTTTATGCTGTCGAGGTGCCTCATAGTCTGTTCATGGCCACACAGAGCTGTGAACTATAGCTTCCCTCACTGACGAGCACTTGAGTGAAGGAGGGAAATGAAATAAAGGGAGCACAGAGAAAGAAAGAGTGGAAATGTCTGAGAACTATGGAGTTTATACACTTTTCCAGAGCACAGACGGTATTACTGTTCCACTACGGTATAGAATTCATATTTTTCAGTCTAAAACCAAATATTTCTGTTACTACAGCTTTAAAAGAATTCCTTTTTAATTTGCTATTTATTTTAGAAATGATTGTCATTTTCTTAAGGAAGAATATGAGCATCATGTTGTTGACCCATAAACACAGATTGTCTGATTCTTCATTTCATCCCACCCTTTGCAGGTCTATGTACGGTTGAGACCATTTTTCAGAGAATTTCTTGAACGCATGTCTCAAATTTATGAGGTAACTGTCTCTCCTTTTCGCCTTGTTTCAGATCATACCTGTAAAACGTTTTTCTTAAAGTATAGCAAAGTTATTTGTATCATATTATACGTCACAGCTTATCTTCTTTCCTCTCCTTAGATCATTCTTTTCACTGCCTCAAAGAAAGTTTATGCTGATAAGTTGCTAAACATTCTTGACCCGAAGAAACAGTTGGTCAGGTTGGTGGACGACTTTTGTTTTGTCTTTTCTGCTCACTGTGATTCATATACATATTCACTCATTGTCCAAAAAACAGTTGCACCCAGAAGGAATTCATTTATTGCGATGGTGTCATGGAGTCACTCAGAATGGTTTGTTGTCACACGTCCAGAAGGCCCGTCTAGTGTTTGGTGCAATTTTGTATGATGCCTTCAGGACAACGCTTCTTCCACATACTGCTGCTGTCTCAAGAGTTTACCGTATCTATCACCTGATTGAAAATGTGTGGGACAAGCTCTCAGCACTCCGCCCTACTGAACTGAGTGAGAATATTCAAGCTGTATGGGCTGGTTTATCAAAGGGCACCATTAGAGACACTGTTTCTGTATGTGTTGCTCAATATATATTGCCCATATCAGTCTAATTTCTTAATTATTTATTGGTGTTGGTAACCTTTATCTTCCTTCCTAGTAGCACGGCATTCCCACACTTCCTTCTGGGTGCACCTATATATTATATTATATTATATTATATATTGTATTATATTATATTGTATTATATTGTATTATATTGTATTGTATTGTATTATATTAGTGTAAACTAGCTCTTTTATTGCAATTTTTGCTTTTGGTCAAAGTGTAAATTCCTGTCTGTTTGATCAGACTTCAGACTCCTTAACCTTTAGGAGCTTTAGTCTGTAATGGAATCCAGCCTTTGGGCTTCCGTGCATGTTGCTGGGTTGCTGTACTGTGTTTGATTACAGTGCAGGATTAGGTTTGGGTTGGGGGGGCAGCAGCTCAGAGAATCCATGCAATCTTCAGGTGTCAACTCTTTGGTTTGTCTGCATTATTCATGCCTGTACTGGTGTCATTGCTGCAACTGAATCTTTCTTTCCCCTCTCTGTGTGTGTGTGTGTGTGTGTTTGTCCAACATAGGCATAGGTTATTTCGCGAACATTGTGTCTGTGTACAGGGAAACTACATTAAGGATCTAAGTATTCTTGGGAGGGATCTGTCAAAGACCATCATTATTGACAACTCACCGCAAGCCTTTGCTTATCAGGTGAGACAAAGTGAATGGGGAACACTACTAACAACAGTAACAATAATGGTGGTAATAATAATAATCAGTCATAACAATATGACCACCTTGTTTCTACAGTTCATACACATTTAAATAAACTCTACTGAGCAAACAGGAACATTTTATAGTTCTATAATTACAGACTGTAGGTCTGTACAGATCTGCATACTTAGTTAATCTTCAACCCTGTTCTTCAGTGGTCAGGACCACCCACACAGGACCATCATAGATCAGGTATTATGTGTGGGTGATGGGTCATTCTCAGCACTGCAGTGACACTGACATAGTGGTGATGTGTTGGTGTGTGCTGCACTGGTTTCAATGGATCAGACAAGTTTAAAGTATTAAAAAGTAAATAAAAAGAATTAAAAACAATGTTTCTGCAACAGTACTGTAGACTGTACTCTGTAGTGTCCCTCTGGAAACCAAAGCATTTTCACACAAACATCCCACGCTCTTCTTTTTCGAAATTAAAGACGGTATTATGATATTATGATGTGGCTGTTTTTTATATCTTGTACAAAATATATCTCAATATACTAATATTTATTAAATATTGCCCAGCCCTAATAATAGTGGTGTCTGTTAACCACAGCTGTCCAATGGGATACCAATTGAGAGCTGGTTCGTGGACAAAAACGACAGTGAACTACTCAAGCTGGTTCCATTCCTGGAGAAGCTGGTAGAGTTGGTATGTCACTCACTTTGGTTCCTACATTGCAATTAATCATAACTACATGCAAAAGTGTCAAAATAATTTAAAAAGGAAAAGTTTTTGGCACCCTGCCTGGTCAGTGCTAAGCAACACCATATTGGCAAGTATTTCAGCTTGTCAGTGTTTTGTTTTTGTTTTTTTACAACCACCTGTGGGTCTTGGCACAAGAAGACATAAAACGACTTCCCCCATTGGCCTCTGAAAAGGCTCTTTTTGGATAGTGTACCTCTGGGTGAGAGACCATTGCTATACATGCCCCAATGATGCATTCAAAGATATTTTGCGCAGTTGACAGCCTTTGAGAGGGCGCATCATTGGACTCATAGGAGCAGGATGGTCACTTCGATGAATTGCCACCTTCTAGACCATTCTGACTAAGTCATTGGAGTGGTATCAAGGGGGTGGGTGGCGGAAACCTGGACTGCTAGTGCCTGGAACAGTCGTGTTTGACTACGGAGGCCTTGTGGTCAGTGCTTCGATCCTGCCTTTGCTGTGGAGCAACACACTACCCCAACTGCTGGTGTGATGATCTGGGGAATCATCACATACTACAGTCCGTCACCTCTAGTAGTGACGAGGGGCAATAACTGCTCAGCAATATGTCCAGTACATCCTGCAGTCACATGTGTTACCTCTGATGACAGGGTTTCCAACTGGCATTTTCAGCAGGATAATACTCACCTACACACAGCAAGGGTTTCCCAGGAGTGTCTCCGCCCGATTACAACACTTCCTTGACAAATTGCATTAAATGTTGTTTGTTTCTTCTCCACACAGAATGAGGATGTGCGACCACACGTCCGTGAACGCTTTCGTCTGCATGACCTGCTGCCTCCTGACTGAGGCACAAGTGCGGACTGAGATGGACACAAAGTAATAAAGGCAGCAAAGAAAACAAACTGAAAAGAAAAAAAAATGGAAAACCCCTTTTTTTTTTAAATAGTGTTACCATTACCTGTTTTTCCCCACGTGCCCCTTCAGTCATAACAGGAAAAAGATTTTGAAGCATCATCTGAAGATTATGAGTAGATAGATGTCTAAATGTACCTGCTTTACACGTCAAAGACAGAGAGCTCTCCTCTTACCTTACTAGAAGCATTCTTTCTTTTTGTGTGACTGGAGTTGGAATGGTTGTTTCTTCCATCATTTCACCCCATTTTTAGTGAATGTGCAAAACATAGCTGAGAAGAGGAGGATTCCTTTTGTTTTCTTTGGTGCTCCAACAAAACTGTTCTCCAGCCTTTGGCTGTAGACTGGTTTAAGCAGGAATGGCCAGTAAGAAGGGGAAAAAAGTTGCTTGCTTGTCGGTAATGATGGAGATTATTTCTGTTGGCTTGTTTTAAATTTCTCCCTCTGCCTGACTGACCTCATTATGCATTCCTCAGTATTGCCTAAATGTTCTATTTTTTACATTTTCAATTCATAGGACAAATATATACAGTCATGACCTCATTAGGACACCCCATGGACACCTTTGTCTCTTTTAGCATAACACATGGACACTTGATCTTCATTTTAACTATAGATGGAAGTGATATAACTAAACACAAAAAATGGAAGAAATGTCTTTTAAACATCATTTGTAAAATATCATTCATTTTCTTGAGGAAAATGTTTTAACTCACTTCATTTATTACTGCATTTAAATGCCTAAAATTGGAATCAGGTGCAACATATCAGCTGCAGATATTTAGAGCATCATTAGAGCGGACTTTGGTGGAGACTCAGGCATTAGTTTGGTTTGCTCTTGATTGTTAAAATTAGTGGTAGAGGCCTTCAGAAAGAATGTTGTAGATGCAGATGAGTCTAGTAATTAGAAATCAGACGTTCCACTGTCCAAAAATAATTATAAGTGGAGAACATTTAAAATTACTGCCAACATGGCCAATTCAACCCGTCCTAGCAAGTTCAGCCCAAGAGCAGACATTGCTACAAATGGGCCTGGAGAGCCCTCCATAATAGAAACCACTATGAAACCTTTATTGTATCAGAGGAGGAGGAAGAAATGTAAGACCATCTGTACAAAGACTGACGCTGAAATATCACACAGCTGAAAGAATTCCATGTGGAAGAGTGGGAAGATTTTTCTTCCAGTTGAAATAGTTAAAATAAAAATCAAATGTCTAAATCAATAAATATGATCGGACATGGGGTTTCCTTTTTCACATGACTTATTGTGTCCTTTTTTCAAACATCTTAATCTTGTCATCTTAGAAAGGAAACGGTATATATTTAATTTTTCATTACAAATTTCTGAAAAAGCATAGGATTCCATTTTAAATTGGCAATCCAGCTTTGATTAATGTTCTCGGTTCTACATCTGCACTTTGATTATGTCTCACATTTTTAAATTTAAGTTAGGATTAAGAACTTTTGAACATCCATCCAAACGCTGTCTTGCCGTAAACCTTTTATAATTTTATACTCAGATTTGTTTCACTGTCGCACAAGTTTTCATATCAAGCCTTTTTTTAATAGATGTCTATTTTTTTAAACTCCACGTTCATTGACCGTTCTGTTTTAGTATTAAATGATGACGTGTTTTAGTGTAAAGGTGGGAACATGGTTCATGTTGTGCAAGTCTTGTCACTCAAACTGAGATGGCCGAGGCCTGCAATTGCGATTGGCAGCAAGGTTTGTGGTTCTGCAATGAAAATTTCTCTCGCCTGTAGTGCTGTTAGTTTCTTCCGTTTCTGAAATTCATGGTTTTAATGCAGTATGGAGGCTTTAACACGAACATGTTTCTCATGGAAAGACTCCACAACGTTGTTGGTATTTCACTTTTATTGTTTTGTTTGTTTGTTTGTTTTCTGTTCATCTCTCTCTCCTCTTCTTTCCTAAATTGTTCTGTCAGGATCATAGACTTTTAATGTGTGAAAGAAAATAACTTGCTCCTGTCATCATGATGGCTGTTAGATGTAATTCCCTTTTCTCTCTTTGCCTTTTCTTTTTTTGTTTCATGTTTTTTTTTTTCTACTTTGGGGAAAACAAAAGAATGGACACGGGAATTGTCATTTTGCCTGTGGTGCCATAATTCCCTTTTAAAGGCTTTTAATTGTGCCACACTTTTTCAAGGGAATTGCTCAACCAAAATGCTGATGTGGCATATGATGAGTAATAATGCTCACCACTCTGTACATTTTCCTTCACTGTTGGCAACATTTAATATTTTGGACTTAACTATCCTTTGGAAAAAAGACCCAGCCAGGAAGACAACCTGTGTGTTTATAATATCAGTGTTGACAGAAAAGGAGCTGTTATGGACTGTAATCCAGACAGAATCCAGTGTAATCTCTATTTAATGTATTAGTAGTAGTGTTGGCCCTGGATTACATTAATAGGAAACATCATTAATTTATACACAGCTTCAGTGGGTTCTAAAAGTTTTTTTGTTTTTTTTATTAATGTCAAATACAGTATGTTATCCAAATGTTAATATGGTTAGTCACAGACTTTCCAGAGTTTGAAAAAATGACCTAAATGGTTCCGAATCATGAATTTCAGCAGCATTTTTCTTGCCATACTTTTTCATTTGTTGTTTTTCTTTTAATTGCTTTTTTTAATTCTACAAGTGCATCTCAATGACTGTAAAAGGTATGTACAAGGTATCATCTCTCAAAAGCGAAGCCACCACAGGTCTAGTGCCTCTGCTGGCTGGTTGCAGTATGATCCACCCATTCCCATGCATTTCAATGACTATAGAGTTTATATTCAATCCCATTTTTCTCCTCTCTAATAATTCCATCAATTAGTTTTCCCTGTGCACAATTTTGAAGTTTTTTTAACATTGTTCTGTGATTTTGTAAGAAGGCAGGGTTACACCTAGGATATAATTGAGTTACAGTTTGCTTGAACAGACCCAGATGTTATGCACTGTGAGGTCTCAGACTCCTGTTGTCCAGTTGTCCAAAGGCAGGCGCGGTTCTAACCAAATGAATGGTTAAATCTGGCTCCACCTCTGGTCTGTACTGCACAGACTCTGCAAATTTGCTAACATGGCAGTCAATTTTGGATTCTTTACAGAATGATATGGAATGGAACCACATAATTCATCTTATTTTACAGTCACTGGTGCATCTTAAAATGTTTGTGGTCATAATTTCATTAAAAAAATAACCCATCACATTTTATATTTATAACATAAAGTATAAAGTGACATATTTCATGCCGTTTGTGTTATTGTTGATGATAAAAGTCCCAATCTCAAATTATTAGAATATTTAATTTAGAGTTTAAATAAATTACTACAATATCAACATTAAATCAAAAAGGCTTATTAAAAAGTCAAAAAAAAGGCTTATGAAATCAGTATAGAGGACTTCTACCTTAAAATTAGTTTTTGAATTAAATTGTAAGCCTGATTTAGCTCTATTGACTTCCTGACTGGGACTTTGGTGTCATTTGCTTTGAAAGACTTTTTTTTTTTATCATCGTATGATTTAGACCCACTAGAACAGTGTTTCTCAAACCATTCCACCACATGTCCATGTCAACGTGTGTGTTGCATCATCTAAAATGGACTGTAAACCGGAGGCCCTAAAGGAACGGTTTTAAAAACCACTGTTCTAGAAAAACAGCCAAGGTGTACAGCTATAGTTGCTCTGCTTTTCTGTGAAACACAAGGCCTTCTGAGTGAACTTCTGTAAAAATGTGCTTCTGTAAAATCCTTCATGTGTGCTAGCAAAAGTCGTGTCTGTACCCTTTACAAATTGTATTGTTTAAAATTGTACCAATAATTGTAAAGCAATGGAGGGACGAGGAGGGGTGTTGAAACCAGTGCTGTGATCCCAAGGATCCTGCTCTTTTGACACAAGCTTGTACTATTCTTTCTCTAAGGAAGGGTTCACAAGCACAATTACTTTTACACGCAAAGGAGTGAATCAGTTACATATAGTATGGAATGGTTATATGTATATTGCATCATTGCACTGCACATAACAGTAGCAGTTCTAACAGATGTCGTGGCCCCGCAGTCATTCTGGAAGTGTGAGATTTCGACTTATGCAAAGTTCTACTAGTGTCCGACAAGGTGGCTCCAAATATTTAAGGGGGTAGCAGTGATGTACCAGCGTGTGCACTTCCTCAAGAACAGAGACTTATTTTCTACAATTGTCCGAGCTGTAGCATTTTATGCACAAAAGGGTGGTTTAGACATTTCATATGTGCAAGTTTGTTCAAATGTACATGACCATTTTTATTGTACAATGAGTATTGTACCGATTATACATGCAGCTTCATGTAAGATCCTTAAAGTAAGGAAACTCTTTTTGTATTTTTTGATTTGAAAAGGCATGTCATATCTACTTTTTAAATGTATTAATGAAGATTTAACTTTACATCAAATGGAGTGTTTTTTCTTACTATATTGTGTGTATGTACAAATGTTTTAGTTAGCACAGTGTCACTAAACTGTTAGAAAAGGATTTGTAGCATGTAGGGGAGAAAAAAAAGCCTGTTTTGTTGAAAAATCATTAATTAAATTTGAACCATGGCACTTTTTCTGCAGAAATGAAAACTGTTTCAGACCTTTTTGTTACTGGTTACTGCATCTAGTGGATATATCAAAGTATTTTGAATAATAATTATCTTAATTTTTATCTTAATATTTTCAAAATTTGCCTACAATTTAAACAACTTCATGCATTTGCGGTTTGATTAACTATAGTGTACTGGTCTCAGAAGCGTTCATAATACAGAATTTAAATATCTGTTTAGAGGCCATGTTACATTTTTAAAAAGTGGTATTCAGGAATGTCAAGTTAGCCTCATACTGAATGTCAGTCAGTCTTCAAATTCAGATGAGCATAGGACTAAGGTGCTTTTAAGAAACTGGTTCCTGATCAGTGATTTATCTCTGTTACTGATCTCTGCTGAAGCAGGAGTAGACTGATAAATCACTGTGCTGATTAGTGATTTATCTCTGTGTTACTGATCTCTACTAAAGCAGGAGTAGACTGATAAATCACTGTGCTGATTAGTGATTTATCTGTGTTACTGATCTCTACTAAAGCAGGAGTAGACTGATAAATCACTTTGCTGATTAGTGATTTATCTCTGTGTTATCTCTACTAAAGCATTTTCAATACAGCAGTCTGTAAAATTCAGAATGGTTCAATAAAGAAAACATCCATTGAGCAGAAGTAATGCAGACGGAAACGCTTTGTTGATGAGAGGTCAACAAAGAATGGTCAGACCTACTGGAACTGGAAAGAAAAGAAGGGCTACAGTAACTCTGGTAACCACACAATAGTGTGATGAGCAGAAGAACATCTAAGAATGCACAACACCTCCAACCTTGAGGATGATCAACAGGTTCCATGTCAGATTCCACTTCTGTCAGACAAGAATAGAAATATGAGGCTGCAGTAGACAAACGTCTGAGTAGATAAACAAACATGAACCTATTGGCACCATGCCAATGTGTTCTGAGTTCTGTGAAATGATGGAGCTCCATCCAATATCTTGAGCTCCCTAATGTACTTATTATTTTGATGCTCTTGCTCTAACAGCAATGCTCTACAATCTAGTTGAAAGTCTTACTCCAACAAAAGCAGCATAAACTCTTTTTAAAACCCTTGAATTGAGAACAATTGAATGACCAGGTGTCCCAATACTTTTGTCCATATTGTTTATAATAGCTGAAAAAACAGCTGAAAAAAATGTCCTACTGGTCAGGCCAGTGGCTGCTTTTCCTCCACCCACACATTGGTGCATTGTATTTCACTGTTACATGAGTTAAGGTGTGAATTACACACTCTGGCGATGGTCAACACGCTGAATGAATTTTTCAGAGCCAAGTGGTCTGTGTTTTCCTGCTCCAAATCCATTCACACCTCTTTTCTGATAACTGTCTTTAATTAGGTTTCTCTGTGAGGTCGAGTTGCAGGGCATGACGGAACCAGGCTTAAGAATTCTGCTATGTCAGGATAGTGCACTGAAACATCCTTTTCTGATGTAGCAAAATGTACTTTCTGTGATTTTTACCTTTCATCTATAGCTGAATGAATGACCTCAATTAGATGATTTCTGCAACCATCTACTGGTCTCTGACCTCAACTAGGAGAAAGTCCCCATGCAGAATTCTTTCAGCTGTGTGATGTTTGTGTGGTTTCTTGCTGCACAGCCCATTAGATCCAGGCTTTGGTGGTCAACCAGCATGACCAACTTGACCAAACTAGTCAAATAGCATGACCAGCGAGACCAAGTTGGCTGACCAGTATGACCAGCAAAGTATAGCTGGTCACGCAGAATTACCAGCAAGACCAAGTTGTTCAACCAGCATGACTAAACCTGCCTTTCTTTTTGTCTAGATGATCAGCTTTCAACCACTTTGAATAGCTTAGTCTATCTGAAAGCAGTTACCAGCAGAAGCTGGTCATGGTTTTTCAGCAGGGGGTGAGACAAGTTATTCTTCCTGAAGTTTCCTTCCTACTGTTTTCTCACAGTATTACACGATTTATTGTATAATTCTGTAGTTTTAATGTCATGCAGTAATTGAAGTTAAATATTTTTTTCTAAAAAAATCACATGTTCAGAAGCATGGGATGGTGTTTCTGTCAGTGTGTTCCTTCTCTGGTGATTTACTAATATTGCAGAATTATAGAAAATAAGAAAAATCAGCTGTCCCTCACACAACAAAGCTTTCTGGATCGAACACCAGCGATTAAACAGATTATTAAACAAATTCCACTGTTTTATTGCTCATTTTCCTCTTAGTGTCCCATTTATTGATTAATCTTTCTTTCACTATCCATCATACATTAATTTAGTCAACAATTTTCATCCAGCACAGTGTCAGAGATGACAGTTTTAATCAGGGTTGTTTGTAATATTTATCTTTTTCATGCATTTAATATCTGATTGAGGAAATTAAAACAACACTCTTAAAAAATAATGTTTCTTTGAGATTTCTAAAGAAAATGATTCTAAGGAGAACCATGAACAATCAAAGAACCCTTTGCCTGAATAAAGGGTTCTTTGTTTTGTAAGAGTTCTACAGCTGATGGAGAATGCCCTGTAGATGGTTTAATTTTCATTTTCATGAAAATTTTCAACCATTTTCAACAAGGCTCTGTATAGGTTCTAAAGACCTTGACACAAAGAACCCTTTATTCAGGCAAATGTTCAGGGTTCTATTGAGAACCATTTTCTTTATTAAAGGACATTTGAAGAAGCGTCATTTTTGAGTGTGTAGTGACCTAGAATAGAATAGAATAGAATAGAATAGAATAGAATAGAATAGAATAGAATAGAACTTTATTGATCCCTTGGTAGGGTTACTTCAGGGAAATTAAGGTTCCAGTAGCAGCATGGAATTCAGCATCAGTACAGTACAGAAGTAATTGAAAGAAAGATAAAAAATAATTTAGTAAGAGGCACTATATAAATAAATAGAATATATAATATAGAGACTATATTACAATATATAATATAGATAATAGTGCATGAGAAGAGGGTCCTGTAGGAGGGGGTATTGCACATTATTATTGCACTTAGAGTCCAGTTGTGTTGTGGTGGTCTGGTTGCAGGTTACTGAACTCCTCTATCCGGGAGTAGAATCCAGGTGGACCGAGGGTGGGCCAGCGTTGACCTTATCAAGCCAGTGGATTGATATGTGCTCACTATCTTCACTGACAATCTCTGAATTCTTATGGAAAACCTGCTGGGGGATAAAAACAGTCATGGTCAGATCAAGTTGGTCAGGCTGGTTGACCAGTTGAGCTCTTGACCAGAATAGCATGTCTTTGAGTTTGATGATTGATCTGGTGCCTTGAATCATCACAATGACCGAGCTTAAGAACCAGTATAACGAAGCTTGACCAGCTCGACCAGCATGGCAAGGGTGGTCGACCAGTATCCGACAGTGGGGGCGGGGCCATGGGCGTGGTCAGATGACGGGGCGGGGATTTTCTGAGTGCGGGGTGGAAAAGCGCACGGTAAGAGCGCAGCGCTGCGCTGGAGACCAAGGTGATGGGAGCACTGCTATGGCTGGTCACGGAGGAGGTCCAGGGAGAGAGTTCTGTTTAATGAAGGAGGAGAAATCACAGACTATCTCTGCTTCTATTTTAAACAGACCTGAATGAGCAGAACCTGGTGATTTGGAGAAAATGACCCACAGAGGATTTTTATTCCTTTTTACAGCCTCCCTCATCCTCGGTGAGCTCTTTCACTTATGAGTTTATAAGATGTTTAAATGGGAATGCTTTTTATTATAAACTGAATTCCAAGAGAACATGTCCATGTGGGACCTGTATGAGCATCCCAACTGGAAACCAGATCTGTCCATGGGTTTCATGTTCACAAATGGATGCCCACCAGGTTCAGAGATGGGACCAGGAGGGGTTCCAACAGGGTTGTCAAATTCACAGTCCTAGAGGAGACCCATGTGAGATTAAGCTGGGCTGTGCAATTTGGGTCCAACTGGGTTCCAGTAACAATGCAAACTCATGCTCCTCTAGAGCATGTGAAACCCATGTGAGCATGTTGGCTGGGTTGGTTGGGTCTTAAAAATTTAAGGTGCCTGCAAAGGTTCTTGCAGTGCTGTAGAACAAAGGCTAGAAGAACTGCTAAACTGTTGACACCAGTGGATCACAGAACCAGAAACAGATAATCTACATCTACTTAGAACCAAAGTAACATTTTAGGAGAAATGGAGAATAGTTCATCAATGTAGATTTATTCGTCAACCAGTTGGGGCTAAAAGGGCATCAGCACATTTTTAATAAGTGACAATGCTGTTTGTTATTTATAGTAATTTAAGTGCATGAAATTAAATAAAATTGTACAAAACATTTTTTTTACATAACATATTTTTTGGGTTCTAAGCCCTCAATATAATGCATAGTTTTTTATTCGCCTGATCCATGTTAAATGTAATGCATTTTATATTCATTACATTTAAATGACCTTTTTTTGGCTGATTAGTTATTTATTCAAACTCAAAATTAAATACATTTAAAATAAAATAAATGTTTTAATAAAAATTTGTATTTGAATAATAATTTGATAAACTCAATTTCTGATCTCTCTGTGAGACACTGCCCACAGGACGCTGTCCGTGCTGCTGGCTGGATATTTGCATTTACATTTTTGGCATTTAGCATATGCGCTTGTTCAGAGCAACTTGAGAGAGGTAATTATTTGGTGTTTACCTTCATGGAGAACAAAGAAGGTAAACATATCAGAGTGTGGCAAGTGACTTCAGATTTGATTTCTTGATCAGTGTTTCAATAACTGCTGCTTTTAAAGCTTTAGTTATATGACCTAAACTAAGAGAAGAGTTTACTATTGCTAAGAGAGCTTTGATTATAACTTTAAGTAAGCTTGATAGGATTGCATCTAGTGAGTAGGTGCCAGAAATTGTGGAGTAAATTTTTCTCCCCAAATAATTTTCTCTAATTCTAACTGCAAAAGTGACTAAAAGGTTTTCAATTTTTCTGATGTATCTATAGTTTGTATTTCATCAGCATCACCAGATGACAAACTGCAATATTATGGGTTGCATTTTCTTTCTTTCTTTATTTATATATTTGTTTGTTTGTTTATTAAAATATATTTCAACCCCATTTTTCCCAAATTCCCCAATCCCATTATCACTCTCCCCCTTTCACATATGATACTCCTGACACTGGATGGTGAAGATGAGCACATACCTTCTCTGAAATATGTGACGTTAACGACTGCCTGTTTTGATACTGCCACCATTTGCATCCTTGCTGGACAGCCAATGCGCTTGGAGGAAAGTGCCAGGTGCCCAGTTCTGACACAATGGTTAACAGACGCCTATGCCGAACAGCATCACATTGAGTATGATGTGGGGAGGTGTTACGGTGTTTCTGTTTGAAATCTAAAGTATTGGTAATTTATACAGACTCCACAGCCACTGATAGTCTCGGGCAGTAAACATAGTTATCTGAATGACCTTCAGGGGTGGCTTCATTTAGTGCTAGGCATTTGTCAGGTCTAACCCAAGTTTCATTGAGGCAACAAACTTTAGGTTTGAGGTGTTTCACAATTTGAAAATGATGGCTAAATATTGATGATGTTTTTATGACAGAATGTTTTAATTTTTTTATGTTTAGCTTTAATTTTGGATGCTGTCCCGATACTGTTAAACCTAGGTGATGCCTCAAAGCAGCTCACAGATGGACGGTTTGGCCTGTCTGTCACCTGGTTCCGGCTGCTCTACAACTACTCCAAGCTAACTTAGAAAGCAGGAAGCTCTCCTGCTCTGGATGCCCACCAGGGACCCTGATGGGACCAGGAGGGACCCTGATAGGACCGTCTGTGTCATGTACTGTATATGGGGCTTAGATGTGACCGATGTAAGATTAAGGTGGACTGTAACAATGAGGCCCATTTGGGAAGCCCATCAGGGTACCAGTAACAACACGTACAAACCCAACTGGAACCCACCCAGCCACCATTCCAACCTTGGGAAACATGAGCACATTGTCTGGGAATGAACTTAATTTCTAAAAGAAAGCTTTGCTTCTAGTTATGGACTAAACATAATTCTACATAGTTCTGAACTTCATCACTATTTTTCATCTGTGCTAATCTTAATCTGGGTCCATGGAGCCCACATAAAATGTCTTCCCCTAACTGTAATTTTAAATATGTTTAATGTTTATTTGGTTCCTCACAGGGCTCGCTAGCAGTGAGTCCAGGGTCCTCAGTCGCTTGGCTCGCTCAGTGCTCACCACCATCACCAGGCAGAATGATGCCCCCTCCAGTGCCAGTGAATTTGAGGACTTGGACATGCTACTAGAGGAATTACATTCTCTGAATCATGCTGAACCCAGAGTTCAGGACAGAATGAATGTTAAGACTGGGGTCCATTCAGATCGCCATCCCTCACAGAATGAGGACACCACACCAACTGGGCCATCCAGCCGCGCTGCAACAAACGCAAACCTCGATGCATATTTACATGTGTTCAGCAGCTTATACTCCCTCTATGAGCCCGTGTTGGTGGACAATTTTCTCCAGAACATTCCTCAGGCTGTTGTTTGTGTGTTGTCGGACAAAACACAGTGTGGATGGCAAGCAGATTTAACAACCACACTGTCATCCACATTGAGTGGACCATTGCAGTCCCTCCTATCATCCCTTAAATCTCAGATGTGTCCATCTATGTCCAGTGAGTCTCTCAGAATGTCGGACTCCACTGTGGCTCAGTTAACTGCATTTCAGGAGCTGGTGACTGCTGCTTTGTCTTCAAGCTTGCCGTCATTCCTCTCTGATAATGTTCTGTCTGCATTGAGTAGTTTTATTGACCTGACTTTGCCCCCGGTGGTCTCTTTCATTTCTGAATTGATGGTGAACTTTCTGAAAACCTTTATGGAATTCCTGACCGTTGGACTCCAGCTTGGTGTTGACATCCCTTCCTTGGACCAAAATCAGCAGTGTTATCAAGGTGTGGCACTGTCTTTTTTTCATTCTAATGGTGTTTTTGTTAATGTCTACTTACATGCACTCAGTAATCAGATCTTAATCAGATTTCTGCAGTTGTTTGGTTCTTCAAGTGGTCATATAAACAGCATATTTCATCAGACCCAGTAAATCTAGAAATCTGATGAAGTATGCTGTTTATATGAATCTAGAAATCTGATTAAGGCGTCTGAGAAGAGAACTGGTTTTTAGCTCAGTAATCAGATTCCTCAAGACATGTACTCTCTTAACTAGAGTTCTCTTGGGTTTCTCAGTCTGTACATGTGTGAAAACAGACAGTCATACCGGAAACAAGCAAGCAGAATTTAGAACAGCACCCACATGACACAAAATTGTATTTGATATTGACCTCATGTCTCTGTGAGCTTACTGTAACTGACTGAGTTTCCTATTATATGATTATTCAGGCACGTGTGAACATGTTGACTGGATTACTGACAAAATCTGTTTTTTTATTATCATTGTGTTTATGTAAATACTCACACTCATTTAGTGTATGCACTGACTAATCCATTCATAACCAGATTTTTGTAGTTATCTGATTATTAAATTGGTCATGTAATCTCAGTAGTTCAGTAATTAGATTTTTCAGATTATGTATACTTAAAAAGGGCTCATAATTTGGCCAATTTTTGGTTTGCATTCCTTTGACGATGCAGCAAAATAATCCACCAGCTGCATTCATACATTTATTTAGAAACTCAGAGTGTTTCAACAAAGACATCCCCTCAAATATTTATGAAGTGTGTTAGCTCACTATCCCACCACTGAAAACCTCCCTCCCTCGCTTATCCCTTCTCTTCTGCATTCTGTTATGAGAAAAGCAGAATAAGATTGACATAAACATGAACACATGAATTCTGTCACATGTATTCCGATCTGGCTGTTCATACGGACACATTCCTGCAAATAGGATATAGATCAGATTTGAGACCACCTGTGAAAGTGGCCCAAATCTAAAATCAGTGTCAGATTCAGTGTTGTTTTTGCCGTTCACACTGCCACACATATTAAACATTTGGGTCACATATAACGAAAAAGATTCGGACCACTTTTATCTGCTGTGTGAATGTAGCCTTGGGGACTCCTAGATTCTACTTTTGAGACTGTAACCATCCTCACTCTCAGCATAACCGTTGATCTTTATCCAGACATGTTTGTCACGCTTCAGGTTCATTGATCTTTTTAATTGTTGCTCTAATGGTGGACATGGGAATTTTCCGTGACCTATAAATGCCAACTTTCCCCTTATTGGAACTGTATTTCCTTGTCTTTCAAATGTTGAAGAAAGACTAAGGAACTCTGACCTCTGGGTTACCTCATATACCCAAAGGTCTAATAAACATATTCAGCCAATTTGAGTTGCACCTATTGCTGACACAGATGTGCAAATGCACATACAGCTAGTCCTCAGTCTAGTCCATATAGAGAATTACTGCCTATAAAATAGGATTCTCTTGAGCAGATAAACAAGCATGAACCTATGCTTGCCTCTAGAGTTGCGAAGTTGAGGATGAGGTGGGGTGGTGATCCAAAAACTTTTACTCTGACAAAAGCATGGTAGACTCTTTTTAATAACAATTTCAGGAGTCCCAATATAGCTATCCATATAGTATACATATTTCAGTGAAACAGGGAGTCATGGAATACTGTTAGGTAGTTTCTAGACAGTCTAAAAACTTTTCTCGTTTCTCTGTCTCCCGTTGATGTTGATATACAGGTGACCTAAAGCAGCTTCTGATGTGGTGAGTGTTAATGTGCAATTCCAGTAGAAATGAAAAAAATATTAGAGGCAATAATATTCCTATTAATATTCATATATTTATTTATTTTATTCTTTTAGGGGCATGAGCCACAATATAAGCTGGTCCTTTGGAGATTCAATCCTCAACATGTTTTTGGCTCTTGATATTACACCATGCAAGTATACAGACATAGAATGCCAGAATACACAGTCTGTCCAGCTTGGCCGCTCCAGCCCAGTCCCAGGAAACAACCCCTCAACGCAGCTGACATGCGATCAGCAGGATGTAACGCACCTCAATGACACCCTCTGTTCAGACATTTTAGCCAACATGTCTCAGATTCCTGAAGCTCTCTATGTTGTTTGTAAAGCTTTGAGCACCCTCTCTCACTCTGAGCTAATCCAGGTGTGGAAAAACACTTGCAAGATGGTGCAACTTGTCCTTTTACCACTCTTGGAACCTTGTCCTTCCCTGCCTTCTGAATCAAGCAAGCGAGTGGCACGGTCCTCCCTTAGCCTTAGTGAACTGTTCTGCAACTATGACAACTGGACCACTGCTGAAGTCATTGACCCAGCTCTGGTCACAATGTGTAGTGACAATGAACCTGAAGCATTCCTGCAGAGTGTGTGTAATAATGGTCTTGTGATGCAGGCCCTCATTGCAAACCCCAACAATGCCTGGGTTTGGGAATACTGTGCAAATGCCTCAGATCGATACATGATTAGTCAGTACTGCTTTTATGAAACATGGACTCTTCAAACACTCGATACCTCCATTGTTGCATTGTGCTGGAACAATGATCGAGAGCAAATGGAGAACTTTCTATGTGAGAGTTTGGAATTTTTCCTCATCATTTTCTCCAACCCAGAAAACAGTTGGATAAGGCCTAATTGTGCTGAGATGCCTACAGCCACACCTGTGGACAGTCAAATCCTCATAGCAAAATCATGCAGGTACTCAGAATGGAGCAACATAAAGACTACAACCCTAGATGTATTATCCCTGTGTATACAACATGATGAAGTTCGGTTCATCAGTGAGGTTTGTGCCAATAGCACATTCCTTTCTCAGCTTTTGCTAAATGAAGCAAATGTCTGGGTGGGAGAGTACTGCATTCTCTCTCTCAGAAATCCTCCAACTGCCCCACCAGCAGTGTCCATCACTCTTTCTTCAACTCCCCTGTCCAACTCCTCTTTGATCTCTAGGACTACTTTTGCTAACACAAATGCTTCAACCATCCCATCCTCAATCTCTAACCATACCCTCTCAAATACAAAGACTACAACAGACAATGCAGGCACTTCAACTATCCCTCTTTCTAGCATGACCTTGTCTTCTAGTCTCCCAACCATTTCCAGCATTACTCTTTTTCCCACAGCCCCATTGCCATCCTTGTCAGAAAATTCTGTCATTAGTATTTCCTCAACGGGAGTCTTGCCAGTTATTCTCTTTTCCTCAACATCCCCTGCTGTCTCACTAGCAAACTCTATCTTTAGTCTTTCTGTCACATCTCCTTGGGCCTTGACTGTTTTACCAACAGTCACCAGCAGCACCCTCTCTCCCTCCTATCTTGCAACAGTTCCACCATTTCCATCTTCTAATATCAGATCTTCTTCTTTCATTTTTTCTTCCAGTATCACTCTTGCTTCTATAGATCCCACAACAGGGTTGCCCACTGTCCCCAGCTCCGTTTTTTCTACTATATCTCCAACAGTTCCCAGCATTACTCCTTCCCCCACAACCCGTATAACAGTTTCTACTGTCACTTCAAGCTTTGCTCCTTCTCCCACAACCCACCCAATTGTCCCTTCTACAGCTCCTAGCATTACTCCTGCCCCCACAACTAACCCAACTGTCTCTACTGCAGCTCCTATCATTACTCCTTCCCCTACAACTCCTTCCCCTGCAGCCCACCCAACTGTCTCTACTGCAGCCTCTATCATTACTCCTTCTCCTACAACCCGCCCAACTGTCTCTACTGCTGCTCCTATTATTACTCCTTCCCCAACAGCCCGCCCAACTGTCTCTACTGCAGCTCCTATCATTACTCCTTCCCCTACAACTCTTTCCCCTACAATCCGCCCAAGTGTCCCACCTGCAGTTCCTAGCATTACTCCTTCCCCTACAGCCCGTCCACCTGTCCCTACTGCAGGTCCTAGCATTGTTCCTTCCCCCACAACTCATTCCACCACAACTCGCCCAACTGTCCCTCCTGCAGCTCCCAGCATCTTTGATTTGTGCAAATATGCTTCATGGAGAGTTTCACCCTTGGATCCATCCATAGTTGGTCTATGTTGGCAGCTTGACATGATAGGTTTTCATGTGAATGTATGCTGCAACACAACACTGTATAACCATCTAACCCTTGATCCCAAGAACCAGTGGCTGAAGTATGTGTGTTTCAGTAATGCCACAACAGACCTGGTCTCTCAGGTTTGTCAGTATGTTGACTGGAGCCAGCCAATCATTGTAGACATGACTCACCTCGCTCTCTGTGCTGATCTTGATTCAGTGAACTTCACAAAGAAAGTGTGCAAGGATACCACTGTTCTGAAGAACCTTCTGGCCAATTTGGACAACACTTGGTTGCTGGAGCAGTGCTCCAACCTAACAAAGAATAACAGAAGTTTAATGGGCTTTGTGCCCTCTAAAGACTGCCAGTATGCCAGCTGGGCCATCACATTCCCAGATGCAGCCCTTCTTGCCCTCTGCTGGGATTATGACCAGGCAAACTTCATCTCCTCAATCTGCATCAACCCTGCCTTGCTCTCACACATCATTAAGGAGCCTTCTAGTCTGTGGGTGGCCACTCTGTGTACCACCTACTCAAATTATACTAAGACCACCACCAACATCAGCAACACCAACAGCCAGAATGATAAGAATGACACCTATGCTCAGCCATGCTTGGTGAAAGAGCTAATTGACAGGTTGAACTGGTCATGTAGTGTAGATGTGATCTCAGCTTGTCAGGCAGGAATCACTAAGTTTCAGGGATTACAGGTGTTCTTTCGGTGTGGGGTGGAAGTTCTCTTGCCTCGCATGCAGAAGAGCATGAATCCACAGGTGGCTTCTGTAGTCAGACAGTCTACTAGTGTATGGGTGGTACTACTGCTAATTCTAGAGGAGAATGGAATGACAAGTCTGAGGGTGATGGACAACATTCGTCAAAATGTGCTGGAATCTGTATCAGCCTACCTGGTCACGGAAACAAACTTTGCCAATAAGCAAGTCTTGCTACAATGCTTTAGGGTAGGTAATTTCCAGTCTGCATCTAACACCCATCAACACATTACTTGTGCTTAATATGTTCTGTGATCTGCTTGGATTTAGTGTTTTATGATGGGCATTATTTTAGGGTAATTAATCAAGTATATCCATTACCAGTGCCAGTAATTGACACGAGAAGGAGTTGATCATTAGCTGGTATATGGTGTCCAACTTGCTACTTATCTTGGACATTTACGCCACTTCCACTGCATGTGAAATTAACAAACTGACATTGGATTTGCTGTTTACAATTACTTTAGCCAAGCATCCTGTATTTGTTGTGGCTGTTAAAAAGGATAGGATAGGATAGGATAGGATAGGATAGGATAGGATAGGATAGACCTTTATTGATCCCTTGGGAGGGTTCCCTCAGGAAAATTAAGGTTCCAGCAGCAGCATCAGTACAGTACAGAAAAAGGTAGAAAGAGATAATAATTTAGTAAGGAAAACACCATATAAATATAAAGAATATATAATTTACAGACTATATTACAATATACAATATATATAAATAGTGCATGAAAAAAAAGACTTTGACATTTTGGTCTTTAGCAAGTGATACTTTTATGACTATATTTCTAATGTAATTACTACTACTTACTACTAATTACTACGATATTTGTCTTTCAGGCATTGTTGACTAGCCTGATGCAAATGGGGCGAGATGTGACCAGTAATGACTCTTTTCTTATTAAGGTTAGTGTTTCAACTAAAAACTATTTTCTTTTGACTTGTAACGAGTTTTGGGTACACTATACAACTTTTATAGTTGTAGCCCATTTTTAAAGACTGGGAATCTCGTAATTCCCAAACAACAAGGAATTAATTTTGGTTCCACATTAATTGAAGTTGCTGCACTGGACATGTACTAGTGCCAGAACGGGGCTGTTGCATGTCATTACTTTCCTATGAAAATCAGGTATGTCCATTTTTGTCCATTTTTTGTTTTCTCCATTAATTTCCCCAAGGTAACTATCTATCTATCTATGTATCATCTCTCTGTCCATCCATCCGTCCATCCATCCATTCATTCATCCATCCATCTGTTCTTTATATGGCTTCAAAATGTCATGATGAATGGACCAATAGAATTGCTCCAAACTACTTTAATTACTCTTATTTTGCATTAACTTTTTTCAAAGTTAAGAGCATTTTTGCTTTGGCCTATAAAGTCTCTTATAAAGAAATGCAATCAAGAGGCCAAATTGATATGTTATTTCTGCATCTCAGTCAACCCTTCAGTTTAAGTTGACCCATATTGAAAACATTAGTAAATGTGCTGAATACAGCTGAATTTTTGAATTGAGTGTGTTTTCCTCAGTTTGTTTACTGTTCCATTTTAAGATTAGAACTCACCATTATCACATGGGAAAAAACCTTCCTATTCTCAGCCCTCTGACCATTGAGGGCTGTGGTGTTGATGGGGTTCAAACACATGTCTGAACACATGTTGGCAGACAGGCAGTTAGACATTTCTGTTTTCAAAAAGGGACTGTTCTAATGAACAAATTGCAAGGGAAGGAACACAGACTAAACAGCTTGTTTACTATCATTAAGATGTGAAACAAAACTTTTCGATTTACAGGTGAATTTATTTAATTTACTTAGTTACAGTGTTGTACAACTATTTTAAAATTTGATAGATCTTGCTTTTTTCTAACACTACAGGAATATTTCCATATTCCTCTGGCCAATCTGAGAGCAGTGTTCAGTTCACTGGATGCTGGCACCATGAGGCAAATTTTACAATATTTCAACAGGAACCAGGCTAAACTGCAGGTGAGTTCGAGTTCATTTGTTATTTCCTTGTCATCCAAGAAAAGGATTAAGTATTTTTGAACCCATTTTCCATTTAGTACCTCTACAGCTTCATGCCAAGATGTGTAACATGTTGCGTTATACCCGACTGAGAGACACTACTTCTGTATGTTTCGAAGTAGATGTACATATTGGCCATATAAGTTTACATTTTTTCATAATTTGTTGTCCCTTCCCAATAGCATTGTAATCCCACACTTCCTTCTGGGTGCAGCTATTTTTTGATAATTAATGTATTAAATACAGCTCAGACAATTTGAATTTTATGGAAAAAGTCTCTTTTTATATTGTAATAAATAAAACAAACTGGCATATATTTTAAGTGACATATTTCAACCTTTTTGTTTTAATGTTGATTCTGTTTGAAAAGAAATTTATTCAGATTTTATTATAATTTGAGATTCTGGATTTCAGATTTTCATGAGCTATAAGCCAAACCGATCAACAGTAAAACATAAAGGCCTGAAATATTTCACTTTATGTATGTTTCGTGATTTATTTCTTTTTAGAATTCTCCTTGCCACATAATTTATCTAATCAGCATATTTCATATATATCACACACACACTTTCTTCAATCATTTATTACCTCAAAATTAAATATTGTGAAACATCTCTCTCTCTCTCTCGTAGCTAAGGGATGAATATTTGCATACAATGGTGAATGTACTGATACTAGTCCAGCTGAAGCAAGACGGCACCCTCTTCTTTGAAATGGGCCCTCTCCTGAACCTGGCAACACCAGAGGACATCGTTTTGTTACCTCTGTTACAGAGCAATGTGAATGTGTAAGTTACATGTGAGGTACTCATTTCCTCACACACAGCCTGCACTGTGTAATTTAGACTGGGGCTTAGCTGTAGGCCTATCTATATCCTGAAAACTGAGCTGGAAAAAGTTAAAATGATTAAGGTGTGTAAATTAACACATATCACATGGTGTACACTGTGCTGTGATGATGTTTCATCAACACTGACATGTTAAATAATACATGGCTTTATGCAGTGGTTTATGGAGATCCACCAGTAATCTATGCCAATCCACCAATAGTTTGTGGAGATCCACCAGTGGCATATGGAGATCCACCCATGACTTATGCATGACTTAGAGATGCAACAGTAGTCTATTGAGATCCACCAATGACCTGTGGAGACCAAGCAATTATTTATGGAGATCCGCCAATGGCCTATGGAGATCCACCAGTGGCCTATGCAGACCCACCAGTGGTCTATGGCAATCCACCAGTGGGCTATGGACATTGACCAAATGGTCTATGGAGAGCAAACAGTGATCTATGCAGTTCCTCCAGTGGTACTTGGAGACCAAAGAATGGTGTATGGAGATCCACCAATGGCCTTTGGAGTCCCACCACTGGTCTATGGAGATTCACTAATTTTCTATGGAGATCCATCAATGACCTGTGGAGATCCATCAATGACCTGTGGAGACAGCAATGATACAAACATTCTTAATCAAATTAGAGGCATTAAAATAAATAAACATTCAATATTAAATCTGCTCTTCTTCTCTTCCTCAGAGTAAACTTTATCAACAGCATCATCAACAGCCTGTCCCTCGAGCAGCGGCAGAGTTTCGGCTTGTGGTTCAGCCAGGCTGTCGGTAAGGCTAACATGACGGCCGGCGGCTTGTCCTTCATCCGAGACAACGGTAACCTGATCGTGTATCTGCCGTTCCAAAGCTTCCAGCATCTCTCACCTGCTCAGGTAACAGCTTGGGTCACTCACAGTGACACCTGAGCCATCCTGGCGGGTTTGTCTTAAAGCAGCTCCACAAAGGGGGTGGGGGTGGGGATGGGAGACAGTGTTTACCACTGGTCAAAAGGTCCTTTTGTGATGGACATGCCTAAAACAATTTGTCGTCAATAAGTAAATATGGGGCCTCATGTAATAATCATGGGGATGTAGTGGGCAGTGAGCAATCTCACAAGGCTCAGAGAGCAAACACAAAGTCACAGTGATGACATATTGAAATGGGATTAAATTTATTGGGGTCCTGAGGTCCTGCACCTCTGTGACATTATTTCTGTCCGGATTGTTCATGTTTGTGTTCTTCTCTCTACTCCACTGGGACAATTCCAGTAAGATCTCCACTGGGACAATTGCAGTAAGATTTCCAGACTTTTTACAGTTTAGTTATCTAGATACAGGCAAATGGAAAATACACTACATGGCCAAAAGTATTGGGACACAACACTGGGATTGCTCATTCATGATACTTCCTGAAATCAAGTATATAAAAAAACAGCTGATCCCACTTTTTGGAGTAACTGTCTCTACTGTCCAGGGAAAGCTTTTGACTAGATTTTGGCTGTGAGGATTTGATTGCATTCAGCAACAAGGACATTAGTGATGTCAGGATTTTGGATGAATGCCACCCCACCTCAATGTTACTTCATTGTAGAAGAAAATGCTGAAATAATGTTTAATGTCAAAGGGGTGTGAATTGAATCATTGCTGAAGGATGATATTACAAGTGTGTGATGTCATCTTGAGCAATTGGAATCCAGAAACTTGCAAGGTTTGCTTCAACAACTGTGTGGAAATATGTTTGAGTTAAAAGCTTGTATGTATTTTGCTTTTTTTGAAAGCTCCTAGATGGTCTGGATGTGTTGATGAGGAATGATCTGGGAGTCCTGAAGCAGCAGTTTGTAGCTCAAAGCATCATTGGAGAATTCAAGAACCTCACAGCAGAACAGTTCAGAAGGTCAGTACAGTGCTCTAATACAGCAGTACAGAAATATTGTTCCAGTTTATCTATCTTCCTGGGAAATCCTAGCTGTGTGTGGGTGAGCAACATCCTGCTGACAAATGCCAATTAGATGCCCTGCCATAAGAGGCAACACGTGTCTGCAGGATGTCCTGCACAAATTGCTGAGCTGATCATCACATCAGGCATTGGTGCACTGTGTCCCAGCAAAAGCAGGACCTCACCAGAAGGCCTCCATACTCAAACCCAATCATCAAATGGTGCAAACAAAGGCGACAGTGGTTTGGTCAGAAAGGCATAGTTTAGGGGTGTCCAATCTTATCCGAAAAGAGCTGACGTGGCTGCAGGTTTCTCCCACATAACTCAAGAACCTAAGAGCTCTATTTTGCATGAAGTTACATTCTGTATTCTAATCTTTATATCTCAGGATCAGAGTAACATACAGACATGATACGCATATCATACCCAAACTAGGGGACTTAATCTAACAGCTAAATATACAGCTAGAATTCACTAGATTCCAACTGAATTAAATCCCAGTTTAAATACCAAAGCTGCCTTCCAGTCAGTATTTACTGCTCTGTCCACATGTCCATACTCAACCTGCATGCAGACTCCAGCTGATCAATGAGAAGTTGTGGGGCCAATGATGTCACTTTCATGCAAATATCTAAATTCTGATAATATTTACATCTCAAATTTGAGTAGCTTAAGATCTCCTGAAAACAACAATATCTGACATGTGTGACTCTCCTATTAATACTTTTCTAAAAACTATGAAATATCTGACAAAAGCTTTGGGATCTGAAACATAAGAAGCTGTATTTATACTATTCTTACAATTACTTTAACACAAATTTGTAGCAGATGCTGCACACTGATTTTTCTTTTTCTGCTCATGCTCAGGTTAGCCAGTCTGACATGTCAGGCCAAACTGAGTGACCTGCTAGTGTATATAGACACTGATACATTCCCAGTGATTCAAGAAAACATCAGGGCTTGCGTAACCAAGGACATCACCATTACTAGCAACATGGTGAGCATTCCATTCCTTAAAACACTCAACCAGTTTCAGAAGAAAGAAACAGGTTGACCACAAGATTCCTGACCATAATCTAAATAAAGATATCATATTCTGATATGTTCTCTTTTGCTTTGGTGTCCTTCATTCTACTGATGTGCTTTGTTCCTCACCAGATTACCAGATTGTTTCTTAACTCAATGGATGTGCAGTCCCCCAACTATGTCAGCCCTCAGAGGATCTCCGAACTCTCCCAGTTCCTGCCGTTGTTGGGTGTGGACTTCCTACAGCAGCTCAGTCCTGCCCAGCTCCTGCCTGTCCTCAGTGTACTGGAGTCTGTGCCCTTTACCCCTGTGCAGGTAGGCAGCTAATCTACCAATATATCAAACACGTTCTTATCTAAATAGGCCTCTGAACTGATATGCCCACACCCATTGCTAACACAAATGTGCAAAGGCACACACAACTTGTCTAATCGATATATAGAAGTACTGCAAATAGAACAGGACTCTCCGGAGCAGATATGTGGCACCATGCCTTATTCCAAGCATGTATGAAGTATTGAATTATGGAGTAGTGGAACTGTGTTCTCTGGAATGATGGCGTTCCATTCAGTACTTTTTGGATGGGTGCATTGCAGATTTGTGGATGAGATGAGGTGGTGATCTTATTAACGCTTGTGTTACTGAATGCAATCAAATCCTCACTGCAGTGCTCAAGAATCTAGAAGAAAGTCAACCCTGGACAGTAGAGACAGTTACTCTAACAAAAACAGGTGTCCATATATATTCTTATGTTCCAAAAATAGTTGCACCCAGAAGAAATTAACTGACTGCAATGGTGTCATGGCAGTGGAGCATCTTCAGTGATAAGTCCCACCTTTCTCTTGGTGGAGACGACCAATGAATCCATGGGTGGAGGCACTGTGGTCAGTACCAAGATCAAAGGTTTGTTGTCACGAGTCCTGCATGAAGGAGGTCTGGTGTTATGATGTGGGGTGCAATTTTGTATGATGCCAGATCACCCCTGGTCTTTATTACATGCACTTTGGCAGCCCAATCTTACATTAATGAGGTCTTGCAACCAGTGACTCAACCTTTTCTGAACTTTTGTCCACATATTGCTGTTGTCTCAAGAGCTCGCCTTAAAGACACAGATACTATGCCATGACCAGTCACATTGCCAGACCTATCCCTGATTGAAAACCTATCCCTATCCCTCCATGCTGGCATGTTGTGTTATACCCATCACCATACTGAGAGATCCTGCTCCTGTATGTGTAATTCAATAAATATTGAATTATATCATGTATTATTACTGGTGACCTTTATCTTCCTTTTAATCCCACACTTCCTTCTGGGTGAAACTATTTTATTGTCAGTAAGTTCATATTCATTTTTAAAATGATTTCCTTAATCCAACTGTTCTGAAATGCCACATTGGTGGGTGAAACATGGAATGATCTATTCCGATAGAATTAATGGACCTCAGTTTTATGCATTCAACACTTCAAAGAGGTTAAAGATCATGTGGGGGCCACTAAGTGTCAGCCCTCACTGAGGACCCCTGAGCAGCTGGGAGCCTGTGCTCAGTCAGCTGACAGGGAACTGATACACACAGACTTGGAGGGGAAGGGAGGGTGTGCTCCCCTAGCACTCTGTGATTAGAATTGCATGAACAGTTTGGACTCTGGCTTGCCAGCTAAACATGTGGCTCTCCACAGCCAACCATAAGGTCAGCAGCCTGGAGACATAAGAGAAGCCCTGAACCCCAAATGTCTCTGTTAGTTTTTCAATAGCTGATTATTCAGCTGGGAAAAGCGGGACTTTTTAAACATATTGAAACTCCAGTCAGGGGTTTCATGATTCCAGACTTTTGATACAGATTCCAAGTGTAGTATATGAAACAATGCTGTAAAAATAGAACATAAAAAACATGGATTTCCTAAAGGAGGCAATAATTACTTTGAAAAGGGTACCAAAAAATTCTGCTACTTTGAAGGTCCCTTTGAACACAGTGGTCTCCATAATCCATAAATGAAAGAATTTTGGGACCACCAGGACTCTTCCTAGAGCTGACAGCATGGGCAAACTGAGTCATGATGGTTGGAGGGCCTTAGTCAGGGAGGTGACCAAAAACCTAATGATCACTCTGACAGAGTTACAATGTTGCTCTGTGAAGAGGAGAACCTTCTAGAATGAAAACAATTTCTGTAGCACTCCACCAATCAGGTATGTATGTATGGTAGAGTGGCTAGATGGAAGCTACTCCTCAGTTAAAGGCACATGACACCACATCTAGAGTTTGCCAAAAGGCACCTAAAGGCTCTCAGACTTTGAGAAACAAAAACAAATGCCAAGCATCATGTGTGGAGGAAAACAGGCACTGCTCATCACGTTGCCAATACCATTCCTACAATGAAGTATGGTGGTGGCAGCATCACCAGCAGGAACTCAAGTTGAAATAAAGAAATAAAGTCTGCATCAGGTAGAATTTGCACAGGTCATCAATGCCTTGGACCACTTATCAGAAGATGATGTTAGCGTTTTCCAAATAGTAGAACTGAACTGAAATTGAACTGCTGAACTGCTTTAACACAAATTTTGTTTTTCACCACTTTTTTGCAGGCTGCTGTGATCACTGACAAGCTGTCATCAAGTTTACTCGTAAGAGGTTTTTTTTTATTTTAATTTTTATTGGGGGAACTATTTGCAAGGGATCAAATTGGTTTGCCGAGTCTGGAAATTGCAACCCTATCTATGTAGGGGGTTCCCTATCTAATGTTAACCTTATTTGGCCTATCCAAATTATATTTAATGATATTTGGTAATCTGATCAGCACAAAACCACACAAAATCCGATTGTTGAGAATTTGATCCAAACCACATTTAGAGGTGGTTTGAAATGTAATAAAAAACACAGTTGGATATGATTTTATAGTGTCTTTTTGTTGGAGTCAAATGACAGACGTGTGGGAATCCAAAAAGAGCATGGCAACAGTGTGTCAAATCCATTCTAAGTGATTAGATCAAATCCAAACTGATCACTTGCAAATAACAGTGCAAACAGTCATCTCAACACATCAGATTTGAGAATCAAATTGGATTTGCCTGCAGTCTGAACACAAACTATGGTCCCCTCACTTCCATCACTCCAGATTTGATGTGGCTGATGTTTGTTGTGTCGTGTGTGATTAAAAAGACACTTTGACATTTTTATTTAAATGTATTTATTTATTTATTTGTATTATTTTGGGAAGGATGAAGTGTGCGTGTACAACCAACCCAAATATATTCCTCTTACATTGCTGCTATGCATTACTACAATGCCGGCTATGGGCCTCGTCTGACATAGATATTGTGGTGTTAGTATGCCAGTAATGGGATTATTTGACATCACTACTGTGGTGTTAGCGTGTTGGCCTACATCACTACCACTGTGTTTGTGTACTGGCTATGGGCCTCATTTGATCTTGCTAATACAGTTTTAAAATGCCAGCTATGGGCCTTGTTCGATATTGATGCTGTGGCATTAGTGTGTTGGTAGTGGGCCTTGTTCAACACAGCTTTTTCACTGTTCTTGAATTTCTGGAATTTTGTTTTGGTTAGCATATCATTATAATAAATGTGTGTGTGCCCTGTTTGTGTACTGTGTGTGTGGGATAGTGGACTGAGCAGGGTTCTGGAGCTCTGTCTACGCTAAGGTTTCTGGCAGGGGGTGTGAGCATGGAGACTCTGTGGGGTTTGCCCTCTGATGTCCTACTATCTGCCCTGTCCAACATCAGCCAGTACAGCCCCCAGCTGACCCCTCCACAGATCAGCGCCATTTGCACGAAACTCTGGGTGAGCAATTATGTTTACTTTGATAGATATTAGGAGGTGAAAATATAGTTTACTATAGTTGACTCAGTGGTTTGTTAAAATAGAAGGTTGTGTTTAAATAGAAACTTTAGGTTTTCTAGATAAAGACTCTAAAATGCATAATAACATAAAAAAGTTACAGAATAAGAATATATAAATAACTGAATTTAATGAAAATGTCAGAACCTTATAGTTCCAAGGGATGGTTTAGTTGAATGGTGTGTGTAAGTATTAATATTTAGTTGAAGAACATAAAGTGGACGTGTCAGAATAAGGTTTAAAATCATTAAATAAATTTGTTTTATTTGGGGAAACAAATAAGCTGGTCTCTAGTGCTCTAACATGCAGAATACCACTGCAATGAATTATAGAGCAAAAGGCTCGAGGCTCTTTGTTTAGAACAGTCACAGAGTAAATACCACTGCACTACAGTAAAAAGAGTACATCACTGTAAAGAATATTTTTATATATATATGGTAACTTGAGAAGTCTAAATTGTCCTGAAGTGTTAGTATTCACCAGAGAGTTTAACAATTCTCTGTGATGTTCCATACACAACACACAATAAAGAAATGGAGTAGAGGTCTTCTATAGTCTACAGTTTCAGAAACCACTGGTCTATAACTTGTAACACAACTGAAAATATGGTCACACCACAGGACATCATTAGAAAGGGATTTTAAACGTAATATTTAAAGTAGAGCCCACAGGACTAACAAAAATGGGCACATTGGTTTGATAGAAAGCATGAAATCTGTTAAATTGATCAGACATTTAAACTTACCATCCAAATTTCACATCATAGCCAGATATCTGAGGGACTTTCTGGGTCTTGTTGGAAAATAGGGCCCCTATAGTGTTCCAACAAACAGCTCAGTTAAAGTAACTGATCATCTATGTCATGTTGCAGGACAGCATTTTCTTTTTTCTAAATTGCAAAGCTTAATTTACTGTGATTATTATTGTAAAGGTTTTGTGCAGTTTTATTGTTTATTTTACATACTTAACATGTACCTTATATTACCAGTACACCACAGGACTGTACCTCATATTACCATCACACAGGACATTTTACAGCTGTATTGTATATTTCTATCAGATCACAGACATGTTGTATGTTTATCTTACAGTTAAAACATAAAGTATATAGTATAGAGTTGGAGAGATCCTAATGGTGTCCTGTGATAATCCATCCTGTACATCTTGAATATTCTCAATCAGTTCCTGTAGATTGTATGTTAGAGGTGGAGTGTTGATAGTGAGTTCTTCAGATATCAGCAGTATGTGGATGAGCATTGTCCTGTTGGAATAGCACACCGGGTGTGTGTTCTGAAAAGGACCACTGGTTGCAGGACCTCATTAACATTAATGTTGTGCTGTTAAAATGCCTGCAATGAAGACCAACGGTGATGTAGCATCATAAGAAATTGCACCTTGCACCACACACCATGACACCAGTCCTTCTGGATGTGTGAAAACAAACCGATGATCTTGGCACTGACGATGTTGCCTCCATGCGCATTCACTATTTGTCTCCAAGACAACATCGGGACACATCACCAAAGAACACCATTGATTCCTTCTGGGTGCAACTGTTTGATGATGAGTGTATCTGTATTTATTTATAATTATCTAAGCCTGTGTGAACAGGTTCATTATGAAGTGATAAAGATTAGCACTGATTGTGTGTGGTTACTGTCTGAGTTTGTAATGGCTATGTCCTGTGTCTTCTCAGGGTACTTCAGCAGTGGTGGGATCATTGAATGAACTGGACCCTCTGCTGTCCAGCACGCCCTTGATCAGTGTGATACCACTAGCTCATCTAATTTTATCCAATGGCTCTTCTCCATACACACATACCTGGAACACACAACAGGTACACACACACACATTTGTGTCAGATTTGAGAACTGCACATATATTACATTGCTGTTAGTCTGTTCTCCCAATGGGCAAAAAATAATAAAGACTTTAATTGATTTTAATGATAAAGACACTGTGCATAATATCAAACATCCAGCATCAGGTCCCCACTATATGTCCAAATGTTTGTGAAGTAGGATTGTGTCCTCTGGAATGATATCGCTCCATCTAGTACTTTTGGGATGAGTGGGTGACTAACGCTCTTGTTGCTGAATGCAATCAAATCCTCACAGCAATGCTCTGAAAACTTAAAAAAGCCTTCTATGGCAGGATAAACAAGGAATGAGCAGGTGTCCCAATACCTTTGCCCATATAATGTATCTGAGCTGTCTGGCTTTATTCATATATTTAATTATTCATTTGGAGCATTGCTGTGAGGGTTTGATTGCATACAGTGACAAGAGCGTTAGTGAGGTTAGGATGTTGACCCCCAACTCCCCAATTGATCCTAAAGGTTTGAATAGAGCACCATCATTCCAGAGAACACAGTTCAATGCTGGGGGGCTTTTTACCCCTCTAGCCCACGCCTGGCATTAGGCATGGTGCCAGTAGGTTCATGTTTGTCAGCAATGGTTGCAACTTAAAATCCACAAACATTTGGACTGTCATCTTCATCACCAAATATTTATATGTCTGTAAATAATACACACACACATTCCCTGACATGATGCCACGAGGGTGCTAATTAAGAACTGAATTATTAATGTAGGAGTGGCGCTTCTTTGTCGTGTAAACTCTGACAATTATAAACGAGCACTACATTATCCCTGACATTTTGTTTCCATCCAAGAGCAGTGACAATGGTGACATGTGAGGCATTGTGTAAGATTTTATCCTTCAGGCCTGTGTTCTGGGTTGCTGAGCATGACAATTCCAGTAATCTGTAACTCTTCACGTCACGCAACAGCTCCAGACTTCAAGACTTCTGCCTAGGACTTAACTAGTAAACTGCTTATTACACTCATTGACTCATTGTAGTCATGATTAGACACTAGGTCTCTTAGAGGCTACTTTTGGGTAGTGTACCTCTTGGTAAGAGATCACTGACTGCTAGACATGCCTCTACGACAGACTTGAAGACATTTTGCCCAGCTGACAGACCCTGAGAGGGGCCGAATCATTTGACTGACACACTACCCCAACTGGTATGATGGTTTTAGGAGCCATCTCAAACAATAGTCAGTCACCCCTAGTAGGGCTTACAACTGCCATTTTTGCAGCAGGAAAATACTTTCCCACACAATCATCCCAGGAATGTCTCCACCGGATTTCAACACTATTTTGGCCGCCCAGTCACCAGATCTATCACCAGCTGAAATTTTAGGGTAGCTGTTGGGACTTTGTCCTTATATTCTCTCCTAGATTGAGAGAGATATGTCAAGAAAAGTCTACAGTCTTGCTAACTGGAAAGTGCTCAAAAACATTTGGGCCAGAATGGGATCTAGAGTCCAACCCGAACTCAAACTGATGAAATTTATGCATTGCTGGGTCACAGTTAGGGAAGGATCTGCTGCTAACAAGACGTCTTCAGAGTCTTTTTGGTTCAGACATTAAGTTGGATACTTAATATTAGGTATGTGGTACTAATGTTGTGGCTGATTGTGTACATAAAATAAGTGACAAAGAAACATTATGTTTTTTCTATTTTTTAGTGATAAACATGTAACATGGAAACAAGTCTTTTTCAGGGAATGTTAATGGAAACAACAGCTATTTCTGATTCATTTCTGAACAATTTATATTTGACCTGTGTTGCCTGTTTGAATATAACATAGTAATATTGACATTAAGAGGCTTTTTAAAAATATCTCTGTATATTTGGTTCATCGTAATTTTACTTGGTTGACCTGTTTTAGGCCAAAACCTTATTCAATGAGGCCATGACTTCCGTACGGAGCCTTTCAACACAACAGTTCACGTAAGTGTCTTTGAACTATAATTATTTTATATTAATTTCGTTCAGAAAGCATTAAATGACTCTACAGACTAGCATTCATCTGCCAAACCAGTTACCACTGGATTACCTTGTTACTGCTGTAGCCTTACATAATTATGTTCATCTGATGCTATACAATTTGTCAGCTTCTCAGACCTCCACAAAGTGGGTCAACCATAGAAGTTGGTTGGTTCACAGAAGGACTGGCTTAGAGTGCTCTTGACAATCCTCTTTTCCCCCCTAAGGAGAAAAATACCTGCACTCAGTGCTCCAAAGTCCTAAACTTTGCATTTAATTTGGAAATCAAGAGTCCTAGAGGCTAGTCTAGAGGCTGGTGTTGGTCCACTGTGTTTCATCAAGTCCAGAATTAATGCAGCATCTACCAGGAGATTTTAGAGCACCTCATGCTTACATGATTACTGTTTTCATACCTGAACAAATGAACCGCACCAACAGTGAAAATAAAGTCCAATCAAAAGGCCTAAAAAGTGAAGAGGGAAAACTCAGTACTGTGCTCTTTTGGGTAGTGGACCATTCTCACCCCAGTGTCTTTATCATTGCACTGTCATGTCAGTACGTTTCAGGTTCACTGCTGAGTTGAGAACAGACAGTGACGGTGTGCTGAGAAACAGAGCACTGATAAAGGACAACAGGGTGACTGACAGATTATATACAACCTGCCATGCTTGTATACCTAATTATTGGTGTGTGTGTGTGTGTGTGTGTGTGTGTGTGTGTGTGTGTGTGTGTGTGTGTGTGTGTGTGTGTGTGTGTGTGTGTGTCTGTCTGTTTGTAGGTCTCTGGGGACGGTTGCTCAAGGTGTTAACTGTAGAGTTTTGACAAAGCTGATCCAGAATAATCCAACATTATCATCCATAAAAAACATCCTGATGGTTCTGAGACAGCAGCCAGTACCACTTCACACGTCTCTGGTATATACTATGTGTCCAAATATTTATGACACCCCTTCTACACATTCAGCTACTTTAATTTGCAGCCATTGCTGACACAGAAAAATGCACCCTGTAGAGAAGTCCTGCCAAAACAATAGGACCCTCTGGCACTATGCTTAATGCCAGGGATTGGATAATCTTTATACAGGCAGGTATAAAGACCCCAACATTGAGTTGTGGAGCAGTGGAATTGTTTTCTCAGGAGGGATAGTGCTCCACCAAGTACTTTTGGGATGATTTGGAGAATTGGGGACAGGGTAGGGTGGTGATCATCCAACATCCTGACCTCAATAATGAATAATAAATCAAGAATAAATTTAGCTCAAATTTATGCAGAAATTTCAAGCACCACTTTAGAGGCAGGTTCATATAGACCAATAGAAATTACATGTATCCATGAGCTGATGACAGTTCCACTCAAACCCTTTTTCTGTCTAATCTAGAAAAAGTGTGTGTTTGAAGAACTATACAAGTTTGCCTTCTTTTCTGACCTGCTTTGGGACATGGGTGCTCAGATTGCTCTCTCTATCCCGTAAGTCATTTAAATAAATTTCTTAAATTCTTTTATCTTCATTAAATTCAGTTGTCAGATGTCCTCCAGATATCTACTGTGTGTGCATGAGTAACATGAAAAATATTGCTTTGTAGGATGAGCACTATAAAAAAGTTCTCTGTGGCGATGATGGGCATTGTGAAGAACATGATCTTGCAGGATCCACAACAGTTTCTGCTCATGCCCAGCACCAAGCAAGCCATCCTTGTGGACAAGATAGTTCAGCGGTTGGTCAGTATACTAGTTAAATTAAACCAAAAAAAAGAAGTTAAATCTCACTACCAGTTCGGGTTCATTTTAGAGCGTCCTATATCCTAATTTTACAGTTACATACATATTACAGTAACAGTAAAAATACACTCATTAAAAGAATAGTTGCACCCAGACAGAATCAACCAGGAATGAAGCTGGTGGGTAGGTGTGTGACTTGCAAATGATTCACGTTTCACACTTTGCCACAGATGTGATGTAAGCAGCAATGAGATTTATTGCTGTATATGACTGACTATAAGACTGTCTCATTGTTTGGGATTTCCATTCTGTCTCCTGCTACTGTGTTGGTATTTTCATTTGTAAGTGAAATATGCCTCAGAGAAGAGCAATTACAGCTCCAGAAAGAGGGATGGTCTTCTGTGGGAAATACATGTTGTGTGAAAAATACCATAGCATACATGATCAGGGGGACCTACATAAACCAACATTCAGCCAGCAGTGATGGTATCAGCGAGTCATCCGGTTAGTGCCAACACTTGGCATACAACTGCACGATGCAGGACTATATGCATGATGACTGGAGTTATGGAGTCCCTCCAGATGTCAGGGGGTCATCTTCAGTGAGTCCTGCTTTTTTCTTAGTGGAGATGACAAATGCATTCATGTGTGGAGGCACTGTGGTCACCTTCCAGAAGGCCTAGTTTCATGGTATGGTGTGAATTTTCATGCACTGCCAGATTACCTGTGGTCTTCATTACAGGCACTCTGACCACCCAATGCTACTTTAATAAGGTCCTGCAGCACTCGTCCACACACAGGAAAACATTAAAAGTCATGTGTCAGGATGTACACAGTGCAACTTAGCAGCACTGTAGGGTAGCACAACATGGGGCTTGTTCACCTGAACAGGTTTGGGAAGGTTTTATTTGATTAAGTATTATTTTATTCATTGTTATTTGTCAGCACTCTGCTTAATTAAACATGAGGGCCATCCTCTGTGTAAATAAAGTCTGATTGATTGACTATGTTGTTTATAAATCAATGCCATGTTGTCGTTCAGGGTATCCACACTGGCAGGTACACAGAGGAAGAGTTCCGTTCTCTGGGCATTATGGCAACATTTGTGCCAGATGAAGTCTTCATACAGCTGGACAGGAGCTTCTTTCTGAACAATGTGGAGCTTTTGAGAAACTTCTGCTATGATAGTAGCAAACGAGACATGGTGGCATCAATGCTCCAGGGACCGAGCATGTTTGGGTATGGAAATTAGACCTGTCTATTATACAACATATATTTATTATCTTTATATGGGAAAACCACCTCAGACAGACACAACAGACCTAATGTTTGGATGTTACTCTAATTTTCTGGAAATAAATAAGACTTTTTTCCAAGAGATAAAACCACTAAATATCTGTCATGTACAACTGATTCGTAATTGAATTTTACCTCCTTGTGATTAGATTTATTGTGATCCTCAACACACAATGTTACATTACACATTACATGACTTGCTACTCACTACTAGTGCCATGATTTTTGTGCCATGATTTTTGAAGCACTGCCTGTTTTCAGGGATTACTAATGAAATCCTCAGGTTGGAGGCAAATCAGCCTCCATGTATGAAGCTATGTTTTAAGTACCTAAAGTGATCGTCTTACAACCCCCCAGTATTGGTGACTCTAAATCTGGTAGTGTGAGAAGTGTTGCAAATGGAAGTTAATACAGTGACCACAGCCAATGAGAGCACAAGTTACGGGGTAAGGAGAAAGCTGAGGGCCCAGCGGCCTAATGAATTAGAACTACTGTATGATCCGAGCACTGCAGGCCATGCTACCTCTCTGGGTTAATAGGTGGCGCTCTCTCCCCACATCACACACAGTCTAACGCCTGCTGGTGTCATTAGCCGGTGTATCAAAACCCAGCACTTTTGTCCGAGTGCATTGGCTGCCCTTTGAAGCAGTGGTGGCAGTGCCTGGCTTCACATGTATCAGAGGAAGCGTGTGCTTGTCTTCACTCACCTAGTGTTGGGAGCATTGTATGAGAGTCCAAACAGGGTCGGACAGGGTTGGCTAATTGGCACTTTCAAATTGGGAAAAAAATTAGCATAAAAAGGCTGCTGTACATAAACCTGAATATACCCCACATATTACTCAACTATTTTGAGTTACGATCATTTTTCATATTGAAATTGTATCTTTGAGTTATATTATATTATCTTGGTTTCATTCATTCTTAACCCAAAATGTTCTTGTTGCATTAATTGAAGTAAACATTGTTCTTTTCTCTATGGATGTAAAACACACACCTTCTCCAATGACTACTGACATCATCTTTTTGCATATTGGACGTGTCTTCCCCCACTCATTCACTATCAGTGTATAGTTGTTCCAGCAGGCTCCCTTCTGTTATGTATGCAGTTGTAATAGATATAGGGGTCAACTGCCTGGACTCAGGCTAAATTAACATAATATATTTTATGAGTTATTCTAGCCTAATGTATTTTTGTGTTGTTATAACATTACTTGCACTGAACTTGAACATTCTAATCTGTTTAACAACATCATTTATTAAAGGCAAATGTGATTTCCTTTATTTTTTAAAGCCCAGTCAAAAGCTGGACAGCAACCACCATCAATCAAGTGGACAGGTTCCTCTTCTACCTGTCGAAAGAGACCCTCCAACTACTCAATCCGGTAGGCCAATACAGCTCAGAATGTCGCAGTTCACCAAATATTCAATATGTTCAGTGTAAGCAAGACAAATGACGGTTGTTCTGCAAACAACAAAGGAGACAAATGAGAGCTGGAAATGTGCTGTATGGAATTGAACATACAGGTGTCATCTGAGCGAGTGTGTTCTATGAATGGGTTGTAGAAAAATTGTGGAAACATGGTTTCCAGTCATTTACATTAGCTTAATGAAGGTCCATGATATCACCCCTTTGTACACACCCATTCTAATGAAGGCATTCACCTATTTTAATTTGCGCCCATTGCTGACACAGATGCACACACATCTTGTCTACTCTCTGTAGAGAAGTACGGCCAACAGAATAGGACTCTCTGGAGTAGATAAACAAACATGAACCTATTGGCACCATGCCTAATGCCAGATTTGGGCTAGAGGGGTATAAAGCCCCCAGCACTAAGCTGTGGAACAATGTTCTCTGGAAGGCTTCATCCAGTATACTTATCTGAGAACTACCTTGGCTTTACCCATATTATTTAAATGAACAATTTGGAGCATTGCTGTGAGGATTTGTTTGCATTTAGTGACAAGAGTGTTAGTGAGGTCAGTATGTTGGATGGACGATCACCACCCAACATCATCCCCATCAGAAGTACTGGATGAAGGTCCATCATTCCAGAGAGCATAGTTCCACTGCTCCATAGCACAATGCTAGGGGGCTTTACACTACTCTAGCCCATGCCTGGCATTAGGCATGGTGTTAATCGGTTCATGTTTGTTCATCTACAGGGTCTATACAAGCTGTGTGTGCATTTGCACATCTGTGTTAACATAAAGTAGCTGAATGCATCCCTGACTGGAACAGTTTCCATCTATTCAGCCACTGGTCTCGGCATGAATTGGATATATAGTCATGATTCATTCAGTGCTCTCCATCCTGTCCTAATGCAACATGACTCCTCATGTCAGGAGCAAGAACAGAAGAAGGAAAACATACTCCAAACTGTGTCATGATGACAGTGATGTAGATCACCTACGTACATCCGATCTCACATAATGTGTGTGTGTGTGTGTGTGTGTGTGTGTGTGTGTGTGTGTGTGTGTGTGTGTGTGTGTGTGTGTGTGTGTGTCTTCACAGGATCTTTTGGATCAGGAACACATTGAGCGCTTGTTCAGCAGTCAGCGGCAGTGGGAGAATGGAGCTGTGGGCTCTCTGTGTGTACAGGAGCGCTCCATTCTCTTTACCAAGCAGCAGTTTGTGCTCCAGAACTTCTTAGGATTCCTCAAGCCAGTACACAGTGAGTGCCCTGGTTACTGTATTGGCTTTCTTTAATTATCCCAATTTTTCCCTCTCCAATTTGGAAGTGCCAGTTACCCAACCCTGTTAGAACTCTCCCCTATCATAGGCGATATTTCCAACATTAAGAGGCTGAAGACAAGCACATGCTTCATCCGATACATGTGAAGCCAGCTTCTTTTTGAACTGCTGCTATTGCATCATTGCAGGGCAGCCAATGCATTCCGATAAAAGTTTCAGGTCCCCAGCTTCAGTATAATGGCTAACAGATACCTGTGCACCACATCACATCCAGTGCGATGTGCAGAGAGTCCCATCTACCCACCCATAGAGAGCATGGCTAATTTTGCTCTCTTGTACTCCATTTGCCAATGGCAAGCAACATGTTCCAGGATTTGAACCTGTAGCCCTCTGATCATAGTGCTAGCACATGGAATTTTTACAATCTTAGAAACAGTTTGAGAACAAAAATACATCAAATTTAGTGATGTATGATATGATATATGGACAAAAGTATTGGGCCACTTGCTCATTCATTGATCCTTCGGAATATTACTTCATCGGGGATAATAATGAATGAATGAATGAATGAATGAATGAAGTTACACTTATATAGCACATTTCAAGATATTAAAAATTAATATATAAATAAAATAAATAAACAACATCACATATTTATAAAATAAATAAATAACAACATATCAACATTAGCAATCAGCATTAACAGCTCAGCTCTGCCAGATTGTAACACTTCATTGGCCTGGCCACTTGCCAGATTTATGGCCAATCAAGCATTTATGGGACCAGTTGGGACACCAGCTTTTGTAACCTATGACTATGCAGGATCAACAAGCCCAGCTGCAACATCTGTGGGCAAATGTGCTGTAGGATGTCATACGGAATCTGTACACTTCCATGCCCAACCGTGTCTCCAATATTGTCTCCAAGCTAGAGGTGGCCTGACATGTTACTAGAGCCTCCTTTCAGTTGTACAGTTTTCCCCAATAAATTTATCATAATTACATTCACACACACAAACGCTTCAGTCCATTCCAACAATTTGTTGTACAATTTATTTTTGTCAGTATGTGTATTTGATTGTATTGCATATGCTTCATGCAAACTGGCTTTAAGACTTCTACTAATTTTTGACTCAGCTGAAAGCCAACCTCTGACCTGTGAGAGCCTGCACCTGACCCAACCTTCTGCCTGGCCTATAAACAGCCTGACAGAGATGCCCCCCACATCATTCAGGAGGTGTCTGGAGTTCTTTGGTCAGGATCCTTTCTTCAGTTCCTTCCAGCTTTCACTGCTTCTTCGCAAAACTAAAGAGGTACAATGTTCCCTTACTTTTTTTGTCAGTAAGAGTTTACTCCTTGCAAACCTTCCCACGAAAAACAAACTTGTTTGTGTCTTTTTATGTCTCTTTGACATCAACTATAGCAATAGCTCTCTGTAGGTCCTGTATTGATATTTTAGAATTGTTCTTTATGCATCTTGTGGCCTTCTCTTGGGCTGAGCTTACTGGGACGGCCTGACCTGGCCATGTTAGCAATTGTTTTAAATGTTCTCCACATTTTTATTTTTCAGAAAGTCAAATTTCTGATTTGAGTTCAATTGACTGATTGTTTTGAGATCTTTTAAAATCCCTTCTATTTGAAGGCCTCAGAGAGCTCTTCTTATCTTGCCAGGCTGATACCATTTACTTGAACAATCAAGAGCAAACTAATGTCTGAGGTTTAAATGCCACAGACTCCAATGTCCTCTCCAACAATCTTCTAATCAGTTGCAGCTGATGTTCTCTACCTGATTCTAATTTTAGGCATTTTAAGTAGTAAATAATAATTATTTTAAGTAATAATAATTCATTAGTAAATAAATAGTAATAAAAGCTATGGTGTCCTAACATTTTCCTCACAAGAAAATTAATTTTTACATAAATTTTAACATTTGTTCAATTGTATTTGTTTACTTTTTCAGAAGTAGTTAATTTTCATTTGTGGAAAAGGATTTCCCAACTCTTTTTCTTTTTGCCCCTTTTTGTTTGCCTTTTCTTTAGAATGGAGAGTGTACTCCTCAGATGACACTGGATCTGTGTATGGTTTGTTTTAATACAGGTGTATGGTGCAGTCTCCTCTTTCAGCCCATATGTCACGGCTCAGCTGGGTAACATTGCTACACAGCTTTCAGTGGAGGAACTGGCTTCACTCAAACTTTCTGACATTCGCACAATCTCCCCACTGGGAGCTGTTAATCGCTGGACAAAAAAGCAGGTAATTAACAGTTATAACTAGGAGAGCAGAGAGATAACAGATAGACATAAACAGTGTTTGAAATACTGCAGGGTGTTCCTGTGCTCCAGTGTTTCACTTGTTGGATGCCAACTGCAAACTCACTCGCCTCAAAACATGAGATTGACAACTTGGACCATTTTTATGGTTCTAATTATGACTCTAAAGCTATATTCAGATTGTGTTCAGTTGAATTCAATTCAAACTCAAAACATTTTTTTCTCCTTTTCTATTTAATTAATTTCAATTCTATTCAACACAATTCACAATTCTAGTCACTACAATGCAATGCAATTCAGTTGAGCTGCACTGTCCTGAGTGGCTTTAGGTGGCCTGTAATCAGGATGGGCTGTCAGGAACATAGTAGCTCCACCTTGCCTACTGACATGAGCTATTGAGGCTTTATTGGGGCCCTACAGGTTCATTAGAACATTCTAGACCCATCTAGAACCCCCATACATTGCATCTTGATAAGTGATAATATGGTGACGTGATTCTTGTAAGATATTATTTATTGTCTAAAATATACATTTACATTTATGGCATTTAGCAGATGCCCTTATCCAAAGTGACTTACAAAAGTGCTTTGTTGTTCACTCATAATTTTATGTATTTAAATATATATTTTTAATTTGTTTAATTTGTTTTTCATGGTTCCACAAAAGTCAGCTGTATAATGTTTTTCTGTGTGACAGCTAGGGGTGTTGTTCAATGCCATGCTGAATTCCACCAAAAAATCACCTGGCCAACTGAACTCCAGCACTTTTATTGCCCTGGGACACATCATTTGTGGAATCGAAGCTGCTACCATCCGAAGTCTGAATCCTGTAGAGTTTAGGTGAGGCTAGGAAGTCTTCTGTGGACATATAGTTTTAGAATACCTGCTAGTAAAATATTTCAGACTGTTTCTTTCATTATTACCAGCGTTAGCAACTCAAGGGTCTTTATATGACAGATGGTTATGTGTGTTCTGACAGTAAGGCGGCACTCTGGCTTGGCCGTCTTAACTTAACCTGTTCCGAAGACCAGCTGCAGGCCATGACTGGACTGTTGAGCCATAGTCTGGCATTTGGACCAATCAGCTCATGGGGACCGGAAGTCTTCATTGAGATTGGAGCATTTGCTGGTATCAGTTTTTACTCAGCACCACATGAATATTACCCTTCCTCTTTTATTTACAAAAATGATCCAATATTCCATATCTATGAAAAGGAAAAGTATGTACACCATTGCTTTCAGTATCTGGTGTCAGCCTCTTGTGCAGCAATAACTAAATGTTTCTGTTAGCTGTTGATTAGTCCTGCACAACTTTAGCCCAATCCTTCTTAAACAGCTTCAGCTCTGTAATGTTGGTGAGTTTCCTCCCATGCTTCAGGTGCTTCCACAACATTTCTATTGGATTAGTATCAGGACTTGGCCATTCTGAAACATTAACTTAATTCTTTAATAAACATTCTTTGGCAGAACAACTTATGTGCTTAGGGTTGTTGTCTTGCTGCATGACCTACATTCTCTTGCCTTTCACATCACAGACAAATGTGCTGAGATTTTCCTTTAGAATTAGTTGGTATAATTCAGAAATCATTCTGTCAATGATGGCAATCTTTTTACATTGACATCCATTGAAATTTAGAATGGTTTTTTTTCCAGACATTTCGGAGGTACAAAGTTTTTGAGTATAGATGCAGATAATATAGACTGTATTTATTCTTACTCCTGACTGAACCCTTCAATTTTGAATATGCTATGGATTGTGTGTCTTCTCTTTATTCTTGTATAGCTGGGATTCCAGACATGGCCATGTCTGCACTGGTGAAGGAGCAGATCGAGGGAATCTCCCCTCTTGCTATGTCTCTGATTCCAGCCAAAAAGTTTGCAGTAAGTGACTGTTTTTCTAATAGTCCCATAATCATAATCACAACGAAAAATCAATGGAAGTATTGTAGAACATGTTACTCATAGCTGCTCATTGCATTGCATTGTTGGCATTGTAGTGTTCGAAGTGGACTTGCTGTCCTCCTCAGTGTGTATTCTGTGTCTGCTAGAGCCCCAAATATGGTTAGAATAGAGTAGAATTCTAACCATATAAACTAGTAACACTGTGAATATGGTCACAGTAATTGGACTAAAAAAATAGTGTTTTTACCCTTATTAAGATTAAAAATAAATCAATCAATCAAATATCTATCCTGAAAGTACAGCCACCACACCACAAGACTAAAAAGTTAACAAAGTTAATGGTTTGACAAAGTATGAAATTAGTTAAATTAATAAGAGATTTAAACTTGTTATTTAAACAAATGAAAACCTATAGTTGTTCACTAAACAGCAGATTAATTTTAGCCATTTTAAGTAGTAATAAATATGGGGTGTCCTAACTTTTTCCTCACAAGAAAATTGCATTTTTAACCATTGCATTTTACAAATGTGTTGTTATATCACCTCCATCTTTCAATATAGTTTAACTGAAGATCACATGAAAAAGATTTCATGGGGTGTTCTAGGTTTTTCAACACGACTGTAACATAATCCATTCATGGTTGAATTCTCATTCTTACTTTCCCTACCTGCAGGTCACTTTCAACCAGGTGCAGATCAGTGTGTTTTCCTATGAGCAGGCTGCAGCCATTACCCGAGCCCAGCGTTCTGCACTGAGTGCAGTCCAGGAGACAGCACTGTCCATGGTTCTTAACCCACTGGAAGATAAACCTGTGGATTTCAGAGGTATTTCCAGAAAAATGTCTCATTTTATGACAGGAACTATGTACAGAGCAGGGGCACCAATAAGCTTACATACCATCTTATTCATCTTGCGGTGGTGTGTTGATCCACATCTGTCAATATCTGTCTGATTACTGTCAATATCTGTGCATCTCATTATTATCTGTACGTCTGTCTGATGTCTATATCTGTCAGTTTGATTACTGTCAGAGTTGTCTGTGATGAAGTAGTAGTGATTATTTTTATTATTCTTTGCAGCAGTGATGATTTCCATTCTATGTGTCCACAGGTAGGTCATTTGGAGTAGCAGTAAGGGTGTGTCCCCTCTGTCTTCTCTGCAGCCTGCTATCATTGCTGTTGACAATTATTATGAGTGGTCCTCTGTGATCAACCCTCTCCCCACTCTCTGGAGAATCATATCAGATGTGGACATTTGCACAGTTAACGATGGTAAAGAAGTGCAATATTCTGTGGATGTTTTCATACCAGCACTTTAAGATGATTACTGAAAGAGATTACGTGTAGATGTATGCAATGCAATTCTCAAAATGTCTGATCAGAATTATATTTATATATTTATTTTCTAATTTATCATATTTATTTGGGTGTATCATGATACGTCCACATCCAAATGTCTAGGTTTGACTGGCATACTGCCTCTGTAAGATGGCGCTTCTGTGGGGGTTTATGTCTGTATCCATTGTTTCATGTGTTGTTGTTCACCTTATTTTTAATTTCTGGAAAGCTGCTCTGTGACAACATCAGTTGTATACAGCACTATACAAATAAATTTAGATTTGATTTGATGTGTACACTTTCTTAACTGTGGTATTATTCAGGATTACTGTAAAAGTACTGTTGCTGCTGTGACCTTCAGGTCTCTGAAAAATATCAGAGGAAATGTGCACTCGACAGCACATTTTAATTTTCAAGGTTCAGTCATCAAACATTTTCAATAATGTCAATATGTCAATAATTTTATTGGCATAACTGAATCCTTTTTAACTTGCTGCTAACTCAATATCACTGAACAACTGAAGGTGCTTGGAGGAGAACGCCAGCTGTGTCTCTGTAGACTGGAGATGTGGGCATGACAAAATGTGGGAGTGTCAAGTGATGTATGCCATAGAGCAGTCAGGTAAAAAATGCTGTCAGATACACAATAAGAAATGACTATGAATAATATATATCTATAAAAACTACTAAGCTACATTATATAATAAAAATAATATTTATTCATATAATAACATTATAATGCAACTAATTATCATAATAAAAATGATTGGCATATATAATAATATAATTACTATTAATCTACATTATAAAAACTACTAATATAATTACTAATAATAAAGTTACATGTTACATGCCATTTTCCAGGTTTTATATGTCAGGATCAGAGTAACCTACAGACATATCACACTACTAACACATCATTATGTGATGAATTATCAGCAAGTAATCTGGCTCAGAAAACTGCTACAATTCACTTGATGTTACTGAATTAAATCCCAGTTTAAATGCCAAAGGAGCTTCCAGTGCTTACCATACTGCTCTGTCCATATGGACATGCTCAACCTGCACATGGACTCCGACTGATCAGCCAGAGGGCATGGAGCTAATAATGTTACTGTCCCAGATTTTGGGTTACAATGGAAAACAAGGGGCTGTTTGGTCTCTTTCTTTGTTCACACTGTTCAAATTTCAGAACAAAAGTCCTTAGAAGGGATTATACTGATACATACATAAATAACAAAAATAATAAATGACATCCTGTTTGTATTTTAATTGTATTTGGACTAGTATTTTTAACAACCTTTTTTAACTTTGCTAATCTAATCAACACAAAAAGTATGAGAATTCTTGCATTTTCAGGCAAGATCAATGGGATGATTAATTTACAACAGGATTTCAGAGATTTAAAGTGTTTCAGTGCTTATAAATCAGATAAACACAAACACAAATATCTAATCTTGTTCATTTTAATACTCTTCTAATTTGTTGGTTCATCAAACTATGAAAAAAAAAACAACATCCCACACCGTGGGTCTAAGGCTCATGAGGTTCTGGACAGTGGCGGTGGTGTAGTCGCGCAAACACGCCGTTAGGGGGAGCCGGTGAGCTTCAGCTTGTTGCTGGGCTCCACACGGGGGCGCGCTCGAGTCCTCCCGGGTCCCGCCGCTATCGGCTCAGTGGGCGCGCGCGCGGCAGCGCTGAAACACGTGTTTTCTCGGCTCGCGCCGGAGTTTGACAAACCCGCACGCGCTCAAGATGGCGGACTCCGACTCGTGGGGTAAGAAGCCCGTCTGTTTGTTTGTTTGTTTGTGGAGGACTCTGAGCGCGGCCTTTACTCCTCTCTTCCTCTGTGGTGGTTTTGTTGTTAGACGCGGACAACTTCGAGCCGAACGAGCCGCTCAAACAGGTGTCCGGACTGCAGGACAAATGGGAAGGCGAGGACGAGGACGACGACGTAAAGGTGGGTTAAACTGGGAGTTCGGTGACTCCCTCTACTCTTTATCCCAGTTAAACTAGTCCTGCTCCAGTCTGAGACTCCAGTTCGGCCAGACCATACAAGCGACTGGCCCAACTTGGCCTTCGTTAGCTCGTCTACCTGCCAACGTTATCTAGAATCTATCTAGAACCTCAATCCGCGGCGTTCTCGAGCGGACGAACTAAAAGCTTCGGCTAATGAGACGTGTTGTGTCAAATTGTGATACCCATCGAGCTGTGCTGTTTGACGGCTCTGCGCATGCGCGGACCCTGCCGTCTGAATTGGCTGTTTGCTGTGATCTGTGCTTAGAGGAGAGAACTTCAGCCTGTTAAAGGCCTCAACCGGGTGTGAATATTGATCCAGATAACTTGGGCTGATGAATGAACGGCTCATTCTTCTGTGAACATTCTTATATAATGTAAAGAATCAATAAAGTACATATTAATCAGTCAATCAAAAATAGTTTTTAAAAAAGCTTAAAATCAGAATCTCAGAACCTGTATTTTATGATTGTAATTAATGCAGGTATATATAATTTATTTTTTATATATGTTTATCTACAATCTGAGTTTTTTTAATTAGTCTTTGCTTGAGTGTTCATCACAAATCAGATTAATGCCACATAAATCTACTTAACCCTGCTTCCTCGTCTTAACCCTGATACAGTGGTGTTGTGAGGAGTTGTGCTACCATGATGAAATTCTAGGGTATAAACTGTATTGTACTGAATGAAACAGTAAGTAGAATCAGTGGCTAAATTAACCCAGGTCCAAAGACCTGCCTGGATTACCTACTTCTGTAGGACTCTGACAGGCTATAGCACCATATCTGGAAATATTTCCAGCATGATTTTAATGAATTAAGGATCATTTAATTAGTATTTTGAGATTTGTTGCCCATTTAAAGCTACTTCATATTCCAATTATAGAAGTTATGATGTACCTCAGGAAGATTATAAAGTCTTCTGGGAATTATCATGAAAACCTCAGTAAAGGAGCTGCTCAGTGTATGATCAATCAGTGACAGTTATTTTGTTATTTTTATGTTTTCAGGTGTGAAACTCCATTTAAACCTATTTTCACACCAAAGTTCTGAAATAACAGAAGCTCTGATGCACCTGAGCAAAGTAAAACCTGTCTTGAAATAATGATTTCAGTTTACATTAAAAAAAATAATAATGGTGTGCGCTTGCGCAGAACGTAAGTAACGCACATCGACGCGTAGCACAGGTCGGCACAACACCGGCCGCTACATTATAGCAACGTTAGCCAGATGCTAGCAGGCCCTCAGTTCCCACAGCTGTAACCATGTGCTCTCTCTTCTTTCACTTCACTGAACATCTCTCAGCCTGTTTTCTGCTCAGAGATCAGCTCAGTCTGCTAGCCTCACGTCACGTGGCTCACTAGAAGCTCATGCTGCTTCTGGTTACTTTTGACACTCTCACACACTCCGGAGTGATCTAGAACTCTGACACGTTTTCACTTCCCGTATGTGTATGTGGGGTGTGTTGGTGTTTGTATGGTGTGTGTGTATGGATGGATGGATGGATGTTATGAATGAACTGTCTTTCTGGAAAGGACTGGCTGGGTCTGTTCAGTGGTTTAGCTCAGCTGAGCTGACTCGGTGACACGGCTGAGAGAGTTCAACTTTATCTTTGAACATTTATTTGATAAAGTATCTTTGGTTAATACTTTCCTGAAGTGCTGCACAATATTAGAAAAATTCTGTCACAATAACTACATTTTGTGAATATCCCGTCCCACAAATGGTTGTAATAAATGATTTTCCCATTTTAAGATCATTTTATGCCACTGATATAATAGGATAGCAATGCAGTTACACTCTTTCAAAGTGCAGTGAACGATAACTTAAATAATTCAGGCATTGATTTTACAGACAGATGATTCACTTTTAAAATAATATTCTAAGCAAATTAAACTATTGGTCAGTGATGCTGATTGTATGATGTCATGTTCAGTAAATTGATAAAGTAATTATCACTGCAGGCTTAGATGGGTTTCAATTATGGTTGTTACAGAAGAGATTTTCCCAGTTCATGAGGACTGGTTTTACTAATAATACAAAATAATAATAATTGATTATACAGCTCTGAAGTGATGAATGTTTGTACCTGAACTCTTTACTGTACTTGAAACAGTTTATTAATGTAAGGTAATGAAACATGACTGACAATAGTCAATTAAAAAGGCTGTAGATGAGACAGAGCTCTTTTGAGTTATTTTTTTTTCCAGCTAATATTATTTTAATTATGGTTTAATCAATTGACTTTCTCTGAATTTGTTTGTTAGTACCAGTATTAAGGAAACACATACAATAATCAAGAGCTTCCAGCTGTTGATTATTTCAATTATTATTTTTAAATTCTGTTAATATTCTCTCCACTCTGCTTATCCATGTACTGTCCTCATAAAAACATAGTGCCATGAATGTAGTCATGTGACTTCTGCCCTGTGTTGTCACATGGAAGCAAAATGGAAAACTCAAATTTGAGAATTCAAACAGCTAGTAACAGGATTTTCATACTGTGGTATTAGCGCTGAGCAATTATGACCAAAAAAGCCCTATAGCTATATTAACAGAATGGCGACGTACAATATACAAAACAATGTATTTGTTAAAAAAAAGTTATCAAATTCTTCTATTTTTCTTAACTATACATAGACACAGAAATTTGAACTTACTCTTTCTTATTTACACAAGCTAAGTCTTATGTCCCCTTCATATTCATAGTGTGTATGTGTGACTGAATGGGGGCAGAGTAGAGGAGGAGCTGGGCCAGAACCAAGCAAGGGAACCAAACAATATTTTGAAAATGATTGAAACGGAACATTATTTACAAACTTTAAAATCCATTATATACACAATTTTGCCTCTGTATCCCAATCTGTTTATATCCTGCTATATGTATAACTATAGCTATTTCGTCCAGGCGTACATGGCATTATTAAACTGCAATCCTAACTGCAATATTGTACTTTCCTTAATGAAAAGGTGATGCAGTGCAGTGAATGTCTCGTTCAATCTGTGTAACAAAGCATGTTAATGATTGGCTGAAAGAGGTGATTGTATTTGGGCCAAAGGTCATAATGTGAAGGAAGAAGCTGAATTTGCAGGCGTATCAGCATCAGTAAAGCTGTATCCTGCATTGATGTCTTTTATGATTAAACTTTTTTGAATGTTTACTGGTTATTGTGACAAACAATGACCTCAACTAATCGACTATTAAATTAATTGCCAACTAATTTGGTAGACGATGTTATTCAGCAGTTTGTGGTGTCCGCCATACTTTATATCATATGTGTTCTGTATATATTACTGTTGAATGATAATTTTGTTTAAATTTGTTTGCTTTATTTTCTAATACAGGACAATTGGGATGACGATGAGGAGGCTCAGAAAGTGGAGGAGAAAACAGGTACAGCTTGTCACTCAGTTTCAGTTTAATGGACAAGAAGTTAAACTAACTGCAGTATGGTTTTCAACTAGAAAATGTCCGTTAGACAAAGCTTGGTATGAAATAGTTTAGTAGGCCACAAACTGAATAAGGTACATATATTCCTTCATCATGAAACAGTTGCACTGTTGGAAATGTGGGATTGCAATGCTATTGGGAAGTAAGACACAGGTCATCAGGATCAGTAAATGATTAAAATTTAGACTGATGTGGGCAGGAATCCATCCTATACTGCTTGAACATTCTTACTCAGTTTCTGCAGATTGTGTGGTAGGGGTGGACTGTTAATGGCGTGTCCAGTAGCGTCCCACACATTTTCAATCAGGGAATAGCACCCTGAAGGAATAGCTGTATACCTGTTGCAATAGCGCACTGAAGTGTGTTCAGAAAAGCTAGGACCTCATAAAGGTTGATCTTGGTGCTGACTCCACACATAGATTGATTGGTTATCTCTACCAAAACAAAAGCAGAACTTATTGTTTGGGTTATTATTAATTGGTTTAATTAAGCCCCTTTCTTTGTAAAGATTGTGAGCTTTTTATAAAGTAACCGCAAGTGTTTCTCTAATAGGAATCCTGAATCTGTTCCCTAAGCAGCTTTGATTGATCAGCTTTATATATATATATATATATATATATATATATATATATATATATATATATATATATATATATAATGAGAAATTAATCATTTCTGTCTAAAGTGTTCTGATTGTGATGTAATTCAGGCAAACGTTTGTGTAAAGACGTATATACAGAAGTCAAACGTCAAAAATAGTAAAAGGTCAAATTCATTCTTTTAACCTGTTAAGATCCCAGGAGGACTTCTTCGTTTCAGTTATTTCATTTGCTCTAACACAAGTGTCTCTCACTTGTTAGCTCCAGAGGTGAAAGCTCCAGAGAAGAAAAAGCTGCGTGCCAAACTCAAAGAGAAAGAAGATGAAAGAGAGAAGAAACAAGAAGAGCTTAGGAAGAGTGTGGGTAGCATGTGTGCTAACAGGTTTACACCTTGTGAACTTTTGAAAATTAAGTGTGCTCTGGCAGAATACTTCAGAATTTCAATTTCAGAAATTGAAATATATATATAAAAATAAAGAAATAAACACTGTTTAAACAAAGTTGACATACAGGGTTGTGTACATTCATGCACTCTCTTTGCTAAAGAAAACAAAATATGTGATCTTAAGATCAGCTGAATTATTGTACAATAATATATTCTACAATAAGTTGATTATTGTGATGGGCCTAACTTCCTGGGTCCTGATGAAGCATAGCAGCACTGAGATTAACTGTCTATTAACTTCTCATTTTTCTGTTTAATAGGTACAACAGTCCCAGGCTGATGAGCAGCTCACCCCTGAGGAGCAGGCTGCAGAGAAACTGCGTTTGCTGAAGCTTCAGGAGGAGTCTGACTTGGCACTGGCGCGTGAAGCGTTTGGTAAGGATTTCCTAATGTATTATTTAAGATCCATGATCAAAAAACATTTCAGTAAAATAAAAATCTGGACAATGGTGTGTGTGCATTTGTATTTTGAGCCCCCTGAGTCACTATGTAAAAACACTCCAATTAGAGCTGCAATTCTTTTGAGATGTTTCTCTATCAGCTTTGCACATTTAAAGTCTGAAATATGTTTATTTTTTTATTTGTGTTTCTTTAAAGTCTTTAATACATTGTTTGGTGCCTGTGCCCTCCGTGGTTTAACTGAATTAAGTAGTGAGGCTTATAATATATTTACAGAAACAATAGTTGTAACTTGATTGAATCTGAAGGTCATGTTTCATTGAGTCGTTACTTTACAACTTATTTAACCTTTTGTTGCAGGTGTTGACCCAGCTGTTACAACAAATAGTGCCTCTGGAATTGAAGCCATGCATCCCTCAACGAAAGATGACTTTGTAGTGTTTGAGAAGTTGCTGAAAGAGAAAATCTCACAGTTTGAGAAGTCGGTCCATTATTCCAGCTTTTTGGAATCGCTGTTTCGGGAGCTTTGTATTTCATGTGAGTGCAGCTAATCCTCCTCTGGTCCATTAGTTTGCTTCATCAAGATTTGTGTCAACAGATTGTCTGTAGAGGACAGGTCTGAGCACCTGTAGTCTGATATGGTGTTCTGTCCTTTATTATAACTGTAGCACACAGGTGGGAATTTGGACCAATTTTAACTGATAAAGGACCACTTAACTCATTTTCATTTGATAGCCCTGTGATGGTCTCATTTTCCCCCCCAAGTTATAAATGAAATATTTTCTTTTAAAAGCCACAAATGTACTTCTACTCCTAAATATTAATGTAATAGTTGTTGAGAGGCATACACCTCTTCTCTACTGTACTTTTCTTCCTCTTTGTTCCACAGTGGAAGTAGATGACTTGAAGAAAATCAGCAATTCCTTGTCTGTACTTCTTATTGAAAAACAAAAACAGGAAAAGGTGAGTTGAGTTTTTCCTGCCTACAGAGTTAAAGTGAAGGGCAAAGTGCATTTAAGAACTTCCTCTGTGACCCAAACATCATTGTGGGTCTTGATGGGTTAAATGAAGTGGCCCACGGTTAATCCCTTGTTTCTGCAGTAGGGGGAGCTTTTTGTCCTTCTTTAAAATTTAATTTTCTTATACGATTATTTTATTACACTCTCAAACCCTGTATGTGGGACCACACTCTAGTATCTCCCTCTCATTCCTAGTCCTGAAGTCCCGAACGTAGATGATTTTTTTATTTTTTATTTTTTTATTTTTTTAAACAGAAGTTACTGAATGATTTTTGACATGTATGTGTAGTATTAGGTGGATATTGGCAGAACATAGCCTGAACTAATCCTGTAAGGCATTCCTTGTCATGTACCACCTCTGTCCTGCACATTATTGTGGATTCCTTGCTTTAAAAATCCCCCTGCAACTCTGAGAAGGTTGTTAATGAGATGATCATTTGATTTAGGTGTGTTGGGAGCATGGAAAGCACTAAAACCTACAGGGCAGGGGTGCCTCCAGGACCAAGGTTGAGAAATTCCTCTAAGGAATGTAGATGGAAATGCTCATTCTCACTTTGGGTATTTCTGCCTGTGGTGTCATAGATTTTTGAATAGCAATGGCATTTTTTATATACTGAACTTCTAAAAATTCTTCTTATTAAAAGGTCATATTAAGCTCATTCATGCCTAAGTTGGCAAAATTTTGGACATAAAGCCCCAACATAAACAATATTGGTTGGAGAGCTTCAGTTAGAGATCATTTTGGAATTTCTAAAGAAAAAAAACCCTTTGGGATTTTATCAGTATAGGAACAGAGAATTTGTGCCGTTTCTACCTCTACATTCACATAGCAGATAAAAGTGATCCAAGTAATTTTTTTTTTTGCCATCTGTGTGGCAGTGTGAGTAGGGAAAAACAGATTCTTGGATTTTCAGGTCTGATTTGGGCCATTTTCATGAGTGGTCGTATGCGGCAATACAAGTCTGAAGATTTTAATTCTTTACATCTTTATATTCATTTTAAAATATGCTTAGAGGAGAAAGCAAAATGGACATTAGTGACGGAGGTTTTCAGTGGCCGGATAATGAATTAACAGACATTATAAATATTTAGGATGATTTCGGTGTTCAGAATGCTACATGGTTTTAATAGCTGAACATGGCCCAAAGATGACAAAGGTGCAGAGTGACAGGAAAATTAAATGCTTAAAGCAAAGTTGAAAGAAGCCAACAATGCAAATCAAAAAACAGGTTGGCCAAATTACATGTCCTTTTTACAGTGAACTTACAGTGAATATATTCTCAATGATGAGTCTAGCTGTCAGAGACTCAAACTCCTTGATGGCTCCTGTGATGCTTTAAAAAACAGCCTAAAAATGGTTTGATTTGTTAAAAATTGGATTTGGACCACTTTTCCTACAGTGTGAAGTAGCCCTAGCATTTCCTTTTAATTGTAATGTGATTATATTTCCAGTGAATTGTTTGTCAAAGCAGGGAATGCACATTTCTGTGCTTACATGTTGCCTCAATGTCTCCCCCAGGAAAAAGCCAAAGGCGCTAAGAAGAAAAAGAAAACTGTTCTTGCTGGAGGAGGATTGAAGGCAAAACTGAAAGACGACCTTGATGCTTATGGAGATTTTGATGGCGGCTACAATGATTATGAGGACTTCATGTGACGAAGGCTAAACCCAACCCCCTGCCTTGTCATAGCCTGGTTTGCCTCTGTACCCAAACCATACAGAGACATGCAGCACCCCAACCCCCTCTCTCATATTTATCAGTGCCATCCAGGAGTAAACTGAACACTGTGTCAGCCCTTTACTTTTGCTTCAGTGGTCAAAACAACTCTTAGTGAAGCTGCTATCACCAACATTGCCCTTTGGTGACAAAAGGAAAATATATCAGATTGCCTTGTATTTACAACTCTGCCTCCAACAAAGACTTTAGGATGTGAGACATCTTTACACAAGTGTCTTCTGTGATTGGCCTAAATAAGATTTCCAATGCCTTGTAGAACGTTATTGATGGAACTTTAAAGGCTGGTGGTGTTAACTTCTGTGCAATTCTATTTAAATAGAAACAAATGTGATGTTCTATGCAAAATAATTGTATACAGAATGTCTTGCCTGACAGTTTGGATATTTTACTTTTCTTGTGGACGAATCTGCAGAATAGTATATGGTATCTATACCTTTGATTGCCAGTAGTCAGCAACATCAGATTTGCGCCTTTCAGCTTTTGACATATAGCTTTTCATAAAGGTCAGTCTATAAGAGTCATAGGTTTTCAGTAGACACTACACAAGGAGTATAGTGATACACTGACTAAAAAGGGATGGAAGTACATTAGAAAGATTAGCGTTATCAGGAAATGCTGTTAAATTGTCATATCAATATTTGGAATAACCTTCATGTGCAGAAGGTTTTAAATTTAGCCGTTGCTTTTTTGGGCTCACGTAAGTTTACTTTGCTCTCATGCTGGTAGATTTAAATTACTACTAATGCAGGAATGTGGGGCTCAGTCTTGTTATAGCTTCTACAAGCTTGTATCAAGTAAGAGAAGGAGCAAGCTCTAAATGTCTGCTCAGCATCAACATTTGACATCTGAGGTTTCTTTCTTTTTTTCTTAACAATTTGAAAAGATGTGCTTTACAGATGATAAACTGGTCAATAACAGAACCATGACAAAACTCCAGCAGTGTTTTTTAAGAATCTAATTTAATAAAAGGATTGAAAAGGAATTTTAGTGTTTTCTATAATGGTTTGTGAAAAGTTTTATTTAAAATGTGATTCAAATACACTTAATTCTTTTGGGGTTCTGTGAGATTGAAATGTTATCTATGAAATAAATATTCCAATATTTACAGTTTCAAGTACTACATATTTATCACAGTACAAGTGAATAGAAAATATATGATTGGAAATAGTAGTTAAACAGGTTTAAAACAGGTCTTCCAGGGAAATGGCCAGCTAAAAATTGACAAGGTTGGTCAGTTTCCTGAATTGATGTCTTCGTAGCATGATTTATGGGTTGGCTTGTTGGCTGAAGTGGGACGGACTTCTCTTAAGGTTCTTTGAAGTCTTTCATGAGGCACTGTATAACTAATTGCCATGTTAAGAATTTTTCCTCAGCACCTCTTCTGGTGTTGGATTTTTGGTTAGTCCAAAGATAAAGGACCATCAGTTCATGTGAAGTAACCTTTTCAAAGTTTTTGCCATGTTCATTGATTTGATTGTATTGATCATTTCAGTTTTCAGCCTGTGGTTTTGGAGCGTTTGTTTGGGTTGCGAGTGCTTCTTCTCCGACTACTACGGAGCGCTCCTGAGGAGTCTCCTCTCTGTCTTCTGTTGCCTCGTCCTGGCCGAGAACTACTTGCTGCAACTCGGCCTGGTGCATTCTGAAGCTGCTGGAACACGCTCTCTCTGGTGACTTGTTTGTCACCACAGGTGAATGTTAGTGCCACACCTTCATTACTCTTCATAACTCTTGAGGTGCCATCTGATGTCCCGTCAAAGCAGCGTCCGAGTGCTATTTCCTTGGCTGTGCGAGGATCTTGGTCGGTGACCGTGTAGATGCCATAGTTATGGCCAAGAGGGTCTAATGGTGCCATCATGGTGAACTCGTTTGTGTCATTGTTGACTAGTAGAGGAATGTGGTTGGCCAGGTACTCTTGTAGCATACTATTAACCTTGTCTCGCTTGCAGCTACCCTGAGGGATCACCTTCACAAGTGTACGGTCTACTCTGTCCTGGTCATAGAGCATGCCACTGCATTTGAACTCTAAACAGACGGCGGAAACATTTGACTGATCCATGTCACGGATGCTTCGGGTGTCACGAAGGCCATATAACTGGCCGACAGTCCTCGGATGGGTTCCTCCCATATTAGAAGAACGTACGTTGATTTCATGAGGACTGTTGATTTTGACTTTGATATAACAAGCTCTGTATTCCATTGGCTTTGGCCACCAGCTCAAGTAGTCTTCTGTCCAGCTCATGGGATCATCCTCATTAAAGGGAACGGTGTTGTAGTCATAGCGATCTCCTTCTACTCTTGTAAAGCGGAAGTGAGGTGCACTGAATGGAGCTTCCTCACATTCCTTTAGCTTCTCAAATTGATAAATTGGACCGTTGGCTTCCTCAGCTGTGTTTGGAGTGGGCTTTGCTACATTGATGCTGAATGCTGTCTTCTTGATTCTGGAGTCATCGTGGTCTGTCCGTCTGTAGTTTAGTTTATTTAGATATGGTTGTGGGACACCAATGAGGTTGGGATTTAGTTTTGGGGCAGAAGCTACTGCCTCCAGTTCTTCCCCTCCAAGGTTGGCCAAGACGTATGCAGAATAGGCATCTGCTCTCTGTTCATCACAGAAAGCAGGTAAACATGCGCCATTGCTGCCTGTGATTACACTGTCAAACCTGCCCCATGAACGAGGATTGCTGGAATAACCAGCTTTAGGTTCCATATTGATCAGGCTCACTATGACTCCTTCAACTTGTTCGCTTGGCATAAAACGTTCACTGCGGAAGGCACGGACCTTAACATAGCATCTTCTATTTTCTGGAACATCTAAGTTAAAGAGTCTTCTTTCTCTGATTTCCATGTTACCAACAAGAAAGGTCCTCTCTTCTCGTTTTCCTCGTTGCTTCTTCTCTAGCTGGAACTGACCCTCTTCCTCCCAAAGACCCGTCTCAGGGTTGAGAGACCACAGCTTCATTTCCTTTAAGTGTTCGGACATCTTTACTTGGGCAGCATCAAGACGCACTTTAACTTCTCCAGCATTTAGAGATTCGCTGCTGTCCTTATCCCTAAAATCAACTGAGAACATACCATAGGTTCTTAAGGGCAATGTGTCACCTTCAGTGCCAACAAAGTTGAGATCACTTTGAGCAGCTGCTGCTGTGGATACATCTCTTGGATCCAGGAAGGTAACGCTGGCCTGCACATCACCCACAAACACCTCTCCGTTCTCTTTGTAGAAAGCATTAGGTGGGATTTCAATCTCAGCCATTGGCTCCTCTCCCACAACCTCTCCAAGCTCTAGTTTGTTTGTCTCTGTTGAGCTAATAGTAACAGGAGGCTTCTTCCTCAGCATTTTGATCTCATGGTACACTGCACCACCTTTGGAATTGAACAAAAGTACTTTGGTGGTGTTCACAAACTTTTGCATATTGTCTACAAAAGTAAGAACTAGCCTTTCTTTGTCGGTGGGAACTTGGACGGAGAATGTGCCCTTGTATCCTGTTCGGCTAATCCTTACCCCATCCATGTAGATATGTCCAAATCTCATGGGCTCTCCAGTATCTGCCGCAATGGCACGTCCACGAACTAGAGCTTTTGTATCAACACATTTTTTGCAGCCACACTGGGTGACAATCATTGTGGGTAACTGATACCCTTGACATGTTATATGCCTCTCTTCCATTTTGGAGACACCACAGCAGAAAGAGATCGAATCTTTGCACCGGATACCATTGTCCAGCTGGCCAGTGCATGTTTTTACTGGACACTGTCCTACATCATAATAAAATGAATTTGTCTGGGTCTGGAAGCAGTCGTGAGGCAGACGAATCAAGTGGGTTTCAGGCTTTGGGTTACACGATGGTTCATCTTGACCTGCAAATGGAAAGAGATGATGGTTAAACAATGCAAATCCCAGAAATACACAGATCACCAGGTGATGTGAATAACACTGATTAACAGATTTCAGTGACTTCTGCCAAGAAGATACATTAGGCAGCAGATGAAAAGTCAGTTCTTGAAGTTGATGTGTTTGAAGCAGGCAAAATGTGCAAGCATACGAATCTGAGACAAGAAACGTTTCCAGAACATCAGGTGTTCTGGGGTTTTCCCAGTTTTCAGTGGTCATGCCAAAAGAAAGGACAATGTGTAATCTGGCATCAGGGTCATGATTGCTCAAGGCTCAGTGATGTGCATTGAAGTCCAACCTTTCATCTGACAGGACTTGAGGATCTGCTGTAACGCTAGACATTGTGCCAGATAGTACAAGAATGCTTCAGTGGGTCTGTGCCTTGATCAGAACTACAATCACAAGAGGTGACCTACACAATATTAGGCAGGCTGATTGGTGTACATGATGTATGCAGCAGTATACGGTGAAGTAAATAGTGTATCTCTTACTTTAAAGGCTCACCTATCACTTTGAGAGTAGCTGGCTTTGATTTAATTGCTCCATTTTCATTACTGCCTCTACAGTAGTACTCTCCAGCCTGGTCCATTTGCAGATTCCTCAAGACCAGTGTTTCATCATACTGGTATCTACTTTTCTCCAGCAGATTTCCATTGTGAAACCTAGGGGAAAAAAAAGTAAATTTGTAAAAATGCATTTTAGACGTCTGGCGTGTGCTTGCTAGATGTTCTAATTGCATGTATTTAATGATATTGGTGGGTCAGTATGGGTTTGTACACTCATTGAACTATATCTACATGCAAACTGTTTACAGCTGTGGTCTTATTAGACCTGAGTCTTAGCACAAGTAAATGTAAAAGTGCTTCCTCCACTCTCCTACAAAAAGGCTCTGAGACTGCTTTTGGGTGGTGTACTTCTCGGCTAGACATTGTTGAAGGCTTCACATGCCTTTATGACACACTCAGACATTTACCCAGTTGACAGGTTTCATTGGACTGAGAGAATCAAGATGATCGCTTCCAACAAATGACTGGCCAGCAAGGCTGTTCTGACCAAGCCAACATTGTCTTCATTTGCAGTGGTGTTGAGAACAAGAAATCTGTACTACTATGGACTGTAACCATATTGTCTTTAGCAACCAATCAAGGTTTTGTTTGGGAGCTAACGACAGTGTATGGAGGCCTTATGGTGAGCACTTAAATCAACATACTGCCTGTGTGATCTTTGGTGCCATCGCATACAACAGTCCATCACTTCTAAAGGGACACTTAACAGCTCAGCGATATGTGGAGGACATCCTACAGCCATATGTGGCACAGGATGCCATAAGAAACCTATGCCTCCATGCTCAACAGTATCAAATTTTTTATTCAGGCTAGAGGAACCCAACAGGGTACTAGAGCCTCCTTTCAGTTGTATAGTTTTTCCATTAAACATCATTTCGCTCTAATATTGTTTTCACCAATATATTGTATTCATGCATAAAGTTATCATGCAATATCTATCTGTGATTAGTCCACTGAGATACTTATGGGTTTGCATCTTACCACTGGTACTCATCAGGTTCAGGTGAACCAGCAATCTTGCAGCAAAAGGCAGCTGTTTGACCTTCTCTTCTGGCTTTGGACTCTGGGTTCTTTTGTACATACAATTTTTCTGGGGAGGAACAAATGATGAAATTAATTTTTCCCATCAAAGAGAAACATGTTTAAGTTATTTATTGGAAACATCATAAAATTTCTGTATTACTTGCTCTCTCCAGCTTCACGTGAAGGACAGTGGTCTGCTCAGAGCTCAGCGGCACAATGACTTTTTGAGGCGTGTGGTTCTGCATCTTGATCAGCAGTGTGGTGTTGCCATCAGGGCAAATTCCTGGTGCACGAAAGTGTCCATTGTGGTCTGTTAGTGTGATGATTTTAGTGCTTGTGTCCAAGAGAAGGATGACAGCACCAGGAGCTGGGAGACTCCCTGCGCTACGGACTGATCCAAGTATGGTGTGGTCTGGACATGTGCAGGCATTGCATTCTGCATTCACACGACCCATAGTACACTTCAGAGCACAGTCTGTGGCAACAGCAGAGAGTCATTACAGCACTTCTCATGTTACACTATTAACATCATGCGATCTTTTATAAGGCTTTAAAATTAGATTCTTTTTTACAGTTTGCTTTCTGGAACTTAACCAAGAGCCATTTACCAAGTCTGTTCAGACTCTGTTTTGGGGAACAAGTGCATTACCTGGACATGCGGGTCCTTTGCACTGCCTGCTCTCCATGGTTGGACCACTGCAAGGCCTAGATTTGGTCTTGCAGGTTCTGGAGCGCACCTGAACTGCCACTTGATTGCACTGTGCCAGGCATGGGCTCCAGTCTGACCACTGACCCCACACACCATGAGTTTCAGCCTGCTTGCCTAATGATCAAAAAACGTGTATAATTAGATTGTATTTTTCACACATACAGCATATAAAGTATACATATTTTATGGATTAGGCTGGAAACAAAGCTGATTTTTACAACAAAGGCATCAAACTGGGGTCCTTCTTGGATACGTACTGTTGTTTTCAGCCTTTTTGATACATTTATTATAGTCCTAAATGGAATGGCATTATCAGAATTTCGATATAATTTTCATTTTCAATTCAATTTGTTTTGAAATTTCATTTCAATTTCTGAAATTCCAATTTTGCCCAAATATTTTAATTGTAACTTGTCTGTATATTTTAGCTGTAAGTGACTACAGCTTGTAGCTTCTCTGTGCCACATAAAAAATGATTTTTTTTTTTGAAAACCCAATGGGAAAGTAGCTCAATGCAAGTCCAAGAAGAATTATCAGAAGGCAGATTTACATGAGCCATGATGTGCTGCTGCTCCAACACAAAGTCTTCCTGGAGGACAGCTTCATGGTCAGATGAGACAAAGATTTGTTTGGTCATAATGACCATAGGTATGTTTGGAGGTTCAAAGCATCAAAGTACCAATTGTTAAGCATGATGGTGGGAGCATAACAGTCTGGGGCTGTTTTGCCACCAGAGGTGATTGCAATACAGTGCAAGTGGATGGAATAATAAAGAAGAAGGATTATAATTCTTCAGCATAACCTCAAACCATCAACTAGATGGTTGAAGGTTGGACACAATTGGGTGTTCAGCACGATAGTGACCCCAAACATGCATCAAAGGTGATTGTGAAATGGATAAATCAGTCTAAACATCAGGTTCAATCCAGACTACTGACAACTAAATCTTTTCACTGAACTCACAGTGTTTCCTTCTCAGCTCCGGAACCAGTTCTCTAGATCTGTTCAGAAGCATTTCAGACACATTTTGTAGAAGCTCTCCTAAAGTCTTATCTTTGAAAGAACTCTTCCTTGTTTCACTCTTCCAAAAAGCAGCACACAGCGTTTACTCCGTGATGCCCTGTCTCCATTCACTCCCTTTCCCTTATGTAGTGCACTTTGTAGGATGTGAAACAGCAGCACCTTCATCCAAACAGCGTCTAATCTGTTGGATATAAAGTCATTCAAGTTTAGCAGTCACTCAGACAGCTATCTGTTCTCATTAACACGTTAACGTGCTCTTATTGTTCAGCCATTTCTGCATTGTTTTTTAAGTAGTGCACTATGATAGTGTCTTGTCAGAAAGCATAAACTGGTTAATGGCGAAAAGGAGATTAAACTTTAGAGTGTTTCTGCAGCTGCAGAGACTCAGCTTCATAGTAATAGCAATTAGAACCTCCTTCATTTCTCCTCAACACATTCTGCCTGCTTGAACAACTCAACAAAATTTCATCCTGGTTTAATGTGAATGTGTTGTTGGAGTATACCATATCATGTAACACATGCTAAAACATTGTGCATCTCCTAAACCAACCTCTAGGGCAGAGGAACCGAACTGCATAGTTTGAGCAATTTTTTCCTGCAGGCTGCTCGGCATTGACACACCAGAAGCCCAAGGCCGGGTCAGCGTGTACCCTCTGCCCTGTGCTACGTGCTGGGATCCAGTCTGTAGTACGAGCATCCAGGGCCTGTGGAGAGTCGCACACACGTGCTCTGTAATAGAAACGAATAGCGTCCAGCTGCTCGTAGTCACCCTTTCCTCCAGGGTGATCGACATTAAACCATGTGGTCCACTCATAGTTTTCTGAAAAAAGGGAAACAAAGGCATCTTAGAAATGCAATGGAATGGGAGCATAATTTACCAGCAGAACAACCAGACCTAATACCAGTTTGTGGAAGGCTGTGGTTAAAATGGACAGGAACTGGTGCAATCCATACCTGACAGGACTAAAACCATTATCAAAGCAAAGGGCCATACTGTACCACCAAGTGTTTATAAAGAACATTTTTATTGTTTAATGAGCCACAAAGGGAACATGAAATTCTCCCAAACATTACGGACAGCTGTTTATGTGAGTCTTAATGCTGATGTTGTTCTGATTATGAGCTGTTTTATATGAATAAAGGTCACCTTCATTATAGAACACAGCTGGATCATTCCTCACAGATCGTCCATCATCTGTTCTCCATGGTCCTGTGGAGGAATGAAGCTTTTTAGCGAAACAGTCAAGAAATTAACCTTTTCTTTATATTTGCAAGTCATGATGTTTTTTATAATGTGCACAAGTATGTCTGCAATTTGTTCATCCCCAGGATTTTAGGACTATTACTGATTCAGGACACGTAGCCGAACCCGTACCATGAACCTCAGTACCTCCAAGCAATGCAGGTCAATTAAGATGTAATGTAGAGCACAAATTATTCTGCCAGTTAATTAGAAGGAAATGACTTTGTTGTTTATGTAAAATAATGATGTTGTTTATACAATATAATTATGGTGTGGGAACTGTTATGCACCAGTGCAGTTCAGCCTTTTTACTGGTAATCTGTATAATGTAGATGCTGTGGTTAGGCAAAACAGCAGTGCTGGACACTTCCTACCCATCTGTTAGCCATTAACATCAATTCTAAGGTGTGTTCTCATTATTGCATTCTAATACACTGATCAGCCATAACATTATAACCACCTCCTTGTCTCTACACTCACAAGCTATTGTAATCAACTCCTACATAATTACACACTATAGTGTGTCTCATTTCACCGTTCACCTCCTTTCACTCTTATCTTCAGTGGTTAGGACTACACAGGACCACCACAGAGCAGGTATTTTGTGGGTGGTGGGTCATGCTCAGCACTGAAATGACACTGACATGTTGGTGGTGTGTTACTGTGTGTATTGCTGGTAAAAGTGGATCAGACACAGCATTGCTGCTGGAAAGTTTAAACCCCTTAGTGTCACTGCTGGACTGAGAACAGTCCCCCAAAAAGAAATATTCAATCAACAGCATTCTGTGGGCAGCATCCTGTGACCATTGATGAAGGACTAGAGGATGACCAACACAAACTGTGCAGAAACAGATGAGCTTCTGTCTCTGACTTTACATCTACAAAGTGGAGACCTACGTAGCAATGTCTAATAGAGTGGACAGTGTTTAAACTCTCCAGAGGCACTGCTGTGTCTGATCCGCACATACTAGTGAGCAGAGGTTGCACAGTAACCCACCACCACCATGTCAGGGTCACTGAGAAACAAAGAGGTGGTCACATTTCTATGTTCATCATTCTTGACGTAAGCTGAACAGTCTCTATCTGCTATGCTTCCCCTACATTCCTTTCCAAGCCCACACATCCATGTTCATTAGAGGCACTCATGCTACTGGCCTTGGCACACACATGGAAGTGTGGCCAATTGCTGACAGGTGGCTACATAGCCTCCGGCTTACATGCATAACTTGCAATCAGCCTCTGGATATAAGGGGGAAAATGAGCAACAATGAGGCTATTTGTCCACCAGTGACTGTACTTAAGTTGGATGGGTGGAATTTTTTTGGTATCATATCACCACAGGGCAGCTGTTAATGTCCTATTAGAACCTCAGCATTCAGTACAGACAATTCACACCAGAATGGTTTTGTCATGAAGTCACTGGAAAGTGTGGATAATTCGGTTGTGAGGGTGTTAATGAAGCTTAACTGTAACATTTTTGGCTGCTTTTATACAGTTGGTTATAATGTCAGTTTTCCACTTCTATGAAAACAGGCCCTCAAATCAGTGTATTCAGTACAGTTAGAAATTAGTGCGGTCACTGTTAAAGCATTAATGCACGCAATTTATCTGGAAATGTTAAAAGTTAAATTAATGCTAATTAATCATTTGAACAATTTTGGTCCTAAAGTCCTCCCATAATTCAATCTTTTTTACAAAGACTAGTGACATATTAGTGGTATAATGTAAACACAGCATTACTACTGTTTATTGCACAACACTATCTGTAAGAAGTATGAGTGCTGAATTCTGGTCCTTTTTCAGGCCACATCGATCCAGTATTCCTTGAGATCCAGACCAGTCATAACAGATGCTGCTTGACCAAAATGACAAAGAAGAACATTTAAGATGTGAGTGATTTGTTTATTCATTTAACTTCTCTTTAAACTGCTTTATGCTTTATGATCTGAATGAAAAATGTGTGTCTAACTAGTGTGACAGCAAGAGGGATAGATGTGAGAGTTGGAATTGGGGGGGTGCAAACAAGACTACAGCAATACTCCTAAATCACAGTGTTTCCCAGACAGCACATGCTGCAGCCACTCCACGTTGAACCCAAAACCTCTGGGAGTGGAGGTTTTTTACATGTGCTTCAGTTTAGGAGTGAGAATTGTCTGGACAAACGGCAGATATAGGTCACATTAAAAAGACAATGTGAAAAATCTTTAAATGGAATGGATTTAAGCAATTTTACCTGCTGTGTGAGTGTTGCTTAACTATGATTTCAAGAGCATGTTGGGAAGAGCGCATTTAAAAATGATGGATCTTCAGAGGTTTTTGCTGAACTGAAAATTTCAATGTAGACAAGACTGTGTTCTGTGTTGGGTCACATACTGTTGATGTCGTGCAAAGAAAAGGGCAAGACAAACAAACCTTGAGTGAAGGTGCCAGTAATTTCACAGAGGAGAAGAAGAAAGACCCATGTTAGCGGGTAAGCCATCCTGGCTCTGGACAAGAGACCTTTGACCTCCAATAATGACCTTTTGCTCTTTTCACACTAATTATAGATCAGCCACCGAACTCCTGTAGATCAGAGAGAACCATTTGTGAACTGCACAGAAGGAAGACAGCCAACACAGTTCAAAGGAACCTTCATGCAAAATGAATGTTCAATCTGTCCAGTTTTGGGCACCCCATGTGTTGGCCAAATGTTTGTGGACACATCATTTTTGGCACCTCACATGTTGGCCAAAAGGATTTTAAAACAGCATTGAAACAACAATGTAATAATGTTGATTAATCTTTCAAAACAAACGTTAATTCAGTGTTGATTCAACCATGACCATGATGTCGATTCATCAGTGAACAGACAGTTAAAGGTCATTTATCTCATTTATTAGGTATATTTTAAGTAAACTATATTAATTGTATTTTTATTATTGGGAAAGATGTGTCAGATGTGTCCAAATGTTAACTTTATATCTATTTATCTAACTAATGTTCACATCATTATTTCTTTACAGTCTGTTACAGGCTAACCTTCCTTAAACCTTTTAAAACCACTGCAGAACATTCCTTTAACATTCACTGCTAGTTGAGAGTTCAGGCAGACAAAATCAGCCAAACAACTGAAGAACATTTTAGATTTGCACGTTGCTCTCAGGTATCACATCTGTAAGAGCCATCAGTGAGCATCAGGGGAACATAAAAACGGTTCTACATTCATGGAGGAAACCTACACATATTCCATATGTGCACACTCATACACATATTCCCAAAGACACTGACAGACCATCAGTCACTAGCACCTTGATTCTGTATTTTTAGATAATAACTCATACAGCTGATCCCACACTGAACCAGGAATTTACATTAGGAACATACTTTTCTGCATTAAGAGTTTATAAACTATTTGACTGTAAAATCCTACAGAAAGTACTTGATTATAATTAGTGTCTCATATTCTGCCTGAACCATTGCATGCATTATATGGCAAATAAACATCTTAAGAGTTCCAAAAAGCAAGACTTAACAGATTTAGGAATTGATTGATACCTCAATCAACAGGGATACTTAACCAAAGGAGCAAATTGTTTGAACAAGTACGAATGCAATAATACTGTTTCAGAGAAAAATATATTTCTGAGAAATCTGACAATAAAAGTGTATTCATCAATCAATAAGCATATCACAAATAACTTCACAATGTGAACTTTACAGGGAAAGGACAAAATCTACATTTCAAAGTTATTATGGATCATTTCAATTTGAATTCTGACACAATTTAAATTCACCCAACAGCAGTTTGAAACACTGGTGGAGACCATGCATGAAACATGAAAGGTATGGCTGACAATAAGGATATTTCACCAAATACTGATTTCTGAATTCCCTCAGAGTGTAAACATTAGTATTGTTTTGTTTATTAAATAGTTTCTCTGCTTTATGTGAGTCATTCAATATTGAATATTTTCTATATCTTCTGTATCATTTCAGACAATAAATGCTCTAAATATCTATTTGTATTTGGCATTTGGTGGCAAAAATTGCTTGAATGCTTTATAGAATAAAATTAAAAGGTTGATTTTACCCAAACATAGGCCTGTAAATAGTTAAACCAGAGAAACTGATCATCATGTGGAGTGGAGCTTAATATTTTCCAGAGCTGTAGACTCAACAATACAGACAAATCCAGTTAATAATCATACTTAAAAACATCACAACCCAAATGTTTTAACTTCAAGAGAATTCAGAAATCACTTTTTGGTGAAATAACCTTGATTGTCAATAACAGTTCATGTCTTGCCATGCTCTCCACCAGTCTTTCAAACAGCTGTTGGGTGACTTTATGCAATTTCTGGGGCAGTAACTAAAGCACCTCCATGTTGTTTGATGAAATGACTGCAAAGAAATCAATGCCATGTACGTAGAGAAGAACGATTTAAGAAAAACCTCATGGCTGTATATTTATATACTGGTGCAGCTAAAAATTTAATAATTGAAATTGAAAAATGAAGGTTTGTTTGTGTTAAATGAATTTTTAAAAGTCATAGTTTATATTCATTATATTTAAAGTGAAATACTAATTTCAATATTAAAATGAAAAGAGACTTGAAATATTTGAATACAATATGAGAGTGTCCCTTTTGAATTAAATAATGAATAAATAATAATGCTATTCTAATTTTTGGAGATGCTCTTGTAAAGGAAATACCTTTAAATGTGTGTTCCAAACTATAAAAGTACTGGCTTGTCAAAGATATGAAATGACATTTGTGACAGTAATGAACATAATGTCAGAATAAAGTAGATTTTTTTTTTTGGTTTATCATGAATTTTATATTTTCTTAGAATTTTTTGTATTTCTCTTCTTTGTGCTTTAATGACAGAACTGTATGAACTTCACAACTTCTTTATAGTCACCTGAATACACATTTGAATATTTACCTAGAAATAGTGCAGGGGGTTGAATATTTCTTCTTCATTTGACACATCTTTGCTCAGTTTGAAGTTCAAATTTCAATGTTCTGTTCCTTATTTCCAGGATTAAAAAGTCTCTGTAGTCTCTCTTCCAGGCGTCATATATATTCTTTTGTTATAAACACAGAAAATAAGACACAACACAAAAAGGAACAAAAGAACAGACTCTTACCCAAGTCTTTTGGTGAGGTCTGGTGGGCTGAACTGCTGAGAGGACTGCAGAAACCATCCAAAGTGTGTGAGAGTTTGAGTGTGTGTGCTCTTATATAGCTGTGTCGTGGGGTCGGCTCCATGCCACTCTCAGGAAACCAGATGACAGCACAAGGAAACTACAAAAATGAGCCCACCTCTCTGTTTTAAGACTTGACTGTGCTTTAGAGAACTGGACGGAGCAGAGGTGCATTGTAGGGTTACATCTCCAGCAGGAGACGTTCTTGAGAAGAGCAAATTTACTTAATGTGAAAGTGTGCCTCATTTGTACATGAATAACAGTCTTGTGAAAACATTACTTTAAGGACATTAACATATTTAATCATATGATCATTTGAGCTGAATGTTAAAAGATGGAGATCATATAACCAAACACATAAAACTGAATAAATGTCTTTTAAACATAATCTGTATAAAACAAAATATTAGAAATGTAATTTTCTTGTGAGGACATATTAAGACACCTTTTTCTCTAATAGCTGGTATTTCCTCCTTTGGCTAAAATATTTGTCCCTTAGATGCTTCTTATCAACTACCAGTCTCTGACACCAACTGGAAGAAAGAGTGTAAAATGCTGGGCAAGTTGAACACAACAGTGAAAAATCTACTTAACTATATTTGATCCATTCCAACTGTTTTAACTTATAAATAAATATCAATTAAATGAACAAAGTGCTCTATGTTTGTGTGTTCTGACAAAAAACATGTGCTATGAAGCTCACTCATCCCACCCAACATATATTTCAAATTAATTTAGAAGTAGGATAGGAAAAATATATAGTAGACAGGTCAAATAGATGTAAGAGAAAAATAGATTAAATTGATCTAGTAGGTCAAACAGATAGATCGGACTAATCGGAGAGGTTGATCAAACAGATCAAACATATATAACAGTGAGATCAAAACTCTAATAGACAGATGAAATAGATCTAACAGATGGACTGAATTGATCTAATAGCCAGGTCAAATAGAACAAAACCGATAACAGACAGTTCAAAATAGATCTAACTGTTAGGTCAAATAGATCTAACAAGTAAAATAGGTCTGACAGGTCAAATACATCTAATAGACACCAAGTACACACAGACAAAATTGTTGGTATCCCTTGGTTAAAAGAAGAACCCACAACAGCCACAGAAATAACTTGAATCCGACAAAAGTAATAATAAATAAAAATCCTATGAAATTTTACCAGTGAAAGTCAGACATTGCTTTTCAACCACGCCTCAACATAATTATTTTCAAAAATAAACTAATCAAACAGGCCTGGACAGAAATGACGGTACCCTTAAATTGATATTTTGTTGCACAACCTTTTGAGGCAATCACTGCAATCAAACGATTCCTGTAACTGCCAAAAAGACTTCTGCACCTTTCAGCAGGTACTTTGGCCCACTCCTCATGAGCTAACTGCTCCAGTTGTCTCAGGTTTGAAGGACGCCTTTTCCAGACAGCATGTTTCAGCTCCTTCCAAAGATGCTCAATAGGATTTAGGCCAGGGCTCACAGTCCATTGTTTTCCTCTTGGCCATTTATGGGTGTTTTTAGATGTGTTTTAGGTCATTATCCTGTTGCAAGACCCATGACCTGCGACTGAGACCAAGCTTTCTGACACTGGGCATCGCATTTCTCTCTAGAATCCCTTGATAGCCTTGAGATTTCACACGTCACAAACAGCACAATATGGCTGCAGCCCTATATACTGGCCCACTAGCTGATTACAAGATTGTAGACACCTGTGATGCTAATTAGTGGACACACTTGATTTAACATGTCCATTAATGTCCCTTTGGTCACATTATTTCCAGGGGTACCATCATTTTTGTCCAGGCCTGTTTAATGATTTTTCTTTTTAAAATAATTCTGTTGAACTATGGTTCAAATTAGTGTTGGATTTTTATTTGTTCATTTTCAGATTTTTTTTATTTATTATTACTTTTGTCAGATTCAAGTTATTTCTCTGACCATTGTGGGATTTTCATTGATTAACTGAGAGGTACCAACAGTTTGTCCATGTGTGTATATCTAGTAGATCACATATATCATATATATGAGACAAATAGACACAGACACACACACACACACACACACACACACACACACACACACACACACACATTATTCTAATGATTCACAGTCCTTTCTACTCTTAAACCAATCCTTTGTTGGGATTACAGTGGTTGTGTTTTCAGGATGACGTGCTGTTCTGCAACAACAACAGAGAGGCCATTTCCCTGAAGCTGCTCTCCTGCACAATTTACACCAGCAATCAGGAGAACGGGGTTTTATAAGAAACACCACATGATGGTGGTTAGCACTTGCTGATTGAACCCGTTATCACATCTTTTGGATCTGTTGATAAACAGTATGTTCATGAATTGCAACAACAGAGAGCTTATAACAACACACTGCCATATCACTGCAGCGCTGCAAGCTAAGAATAGCCGCAGTGTGTTTTCCAATTATGAACTCATTATTAACACACTACACAACACAATAAAGAGAAAAACATGTGATGATTGTATTGTATAGTTTCCGGAGATGACAGCACCACACATCTCTGTAAATATGTGGTTTAGAAAGCAGAGGTTTCTCCAAAGTGATCAATTTCAGCCAATAAGAAATTAACAAAAGATGTGTCCAGTCAGTTTTACAAGAGTTTACAGAAAAGCTTCACAAACAGAAACTTAAGGAATCAATTCAAAGAACGTCTTTGATGGTCAGCGCCAAGATCAACGGTTTGTTGTCACATCACGTCCAGAAGGCGTGATGGCATCACGTCCCCATCAGGGTGAGGGGTACAATTTCGTATGATGCCAGATCACCTTTGGTCTTCATTACAGGCACTTTGACAGTCCAACATTATGCTAATGAAGTCCTGCAACCATTGGTTTTACCTTTTCTGAACACACAGTCTGGTGAACTATTCCAACAGGACAACAATCATCCACATATTGTTGCCGTGTGAAGACATTTTGCTGTGGCCAGTCACATCGCTGCATTTATGAACATTACCACAAAATTACTGGCATAAAACATAGCAACAACCTCACAAACATTTAGCAACCACCATAACAACACAATAGCAACCAACAGCTGAATTATGGCAGCAAATTAGGAACCATTTAGGAACCCCTTAGAAACCACTTAGCAACATCTTAGCAACTAAAGCCTATACCATACCAACACCTTAACAACTGCCTAGGAACACCTCAGCAACCAACCTGTTACCATAGCACCAACTTAGCAACATCTTAGCAACACCTGGCAAAACCTTTGTCAACACCTTTACCACACAACACCTTAGAAACCACCCAGCAACAGGTTAGCAGCACCTTACCAATGACCTGGCAAAACCTTAGCAACACCTTTGTCATCAACACCTATGTAACAACAACACCTTAGCAACCACCTAGCAATACCTTAGCAACCAACCATAGCAACCTATACCATAGGTCACCAACCCTGCTCCTGGAGAGCTCCCTTCAACTCCAACCCGAATCTGACAAACCCCATTCAGCCAATCCGGAAAACTATTTAGGATTTGGACCCAAATCCCAATAACAAAGGGTGGATCCAAAGTCTGTGGAAAGAAATGTTGGTGACCCTATACCATAACATCACCTTACTAACTGCTTAGCAACACCTTTCCACACCTTACACTCTGAAAAATAAAGTTGGTAGAAGTGTGCAATGCCAAAAGAGAGAAAGGGATGGTTCACACCTAAACATCAAAGATATGGCTTTTTATGGAAGTACAAGTTGTTGTTCTATGGAAATGTTTAAAGAACAATATTAAGCACCTTTCATTTCCACTAGTGTTTACAATCACAACATGGTTTCCCAGGAAAGAAAAAGTTCTTCGTTCAAGGCAATTTCTTCTTGTTTTCTAATAAAACACATATTAAATAATCCATGCAACTATTTACTGAAGTCAAATAAAAACCATTGCTTTGGCAACAACTCACAGGTTGACATTATAATTTGAGTGCCAAACTTATAAAAAGCAAATGGGTCGTCACTTCATGCATTGTACTGAATGAGACATTAGACACACTCTTATGGTCTTTAACAGCTGAAACCAATTACAGTCATACGGGTCTGTTGGTTAACACACAGAACAACATTATTTCTTGATGACTTTATTTTAGGCACATTATCACAAAGAATCATGAACAGGCTGATTTCTTCCAGACATGAGCACTCATTTGACTCAGCAGCTTCAAATCAAGGTATTTGTTGGGAAGTCAGAAACCTCAGTGTTTCTCATGCACATGATTATTAAAAAAAAGCCTGAATAACATAAAAGAACTAGTGTAAATGCTTCCAGATAGATGTCCCACATCATATAATTCAGCGATTAACATCCTTACATGATGGGTGCAGAAACAGCCCTGGCAAGTATGGACAAGGCAAGGCAAATTTATTTATATATCACTTTTTGTACACATTTACAATTCAATTAAATTCAAGTTAAATACATTAGAATAATAAAACAATAAGCTCTAGTACCTAAAAAAAAGCAAGAAATAGTAATACAAGAAAGTAAATAACAAAGCCACTAGCTTACCAGTCCTTAGTGATGGTAGAGGCCCGCTGGGTTCATATTATTCTATCCAGGGGACATTGCACCAATCTCGGGCCCTGAGAATGAGAACTAAACAAGAACTTGAAGACCCCACCTCACTTTTGGGCTGGTCTTCACATCACTGCCGCAGATCTTTAATACCAGCTACTGGATGTGTTTCTCGTACAGTTTCAATAACTATACTTCTGCCGATCTTTAATACCAGCCACCAGACGGGTGAATGATGCTGTCTTCAACACAGAACACATAGAACCCCCTACAGATAAACGTGGCGAAGACCAAAAAACATGACAGACACACTCCTCCGTCAGTGAACATCCAGGCAATGGACATTGAGAGAGTGGACTCATAAGTCAGTGGGTGTTCCCTTAAACACAAAACTGGACTGATCAGTTAACACTACTGGACTTTACAAAAGAGGCCAGAGCAGACTCTACCTACTGAGGAAACTGAGGTCAATTGGAGTGCACGGAGCACTCCTGAGGACCTTCTTTGTCTCAGTGGTGGCATCTACCATCTTTTATGGAGTGGCCTGCTGATGCAGCAGTATTTCAATGGCAGACAGGAAGAGACTGAGAAAACTCATTAAGAAGGCTAGTTCTGTCCTATGAAGCCCCTTAGACCCAGTGCAGGTGGTGGAAGACAGAAGAATGTTTGCCAAGCTGGCATCCATGCTGGAGAATGACTCCCACCGCAAGCATTAGATTCTGGCAGCACTAAGCAGCTTCAGTGACAGGCTGCTTCACCCTAAGCATGTGAGGGAGTGGTATCACAGGTCCTTCCTTCCTGCTGCTGTTAGACTGTGCAACCAACATTGGTCTCAGCAGACCACGGACACACACACTTAACTCCACACACTGTTAGAGTTTTTTTTATTCCAAATACCAGACTGTGTTTCTGATACAGTTTCAGTAACTATACTGCTGCTGATCCTTAATAACAGCTACCAGACTGTATTTTTCCAATAGTTTCAGTAACTTCACTGCTGCTGCTCTTTAAGGTTAGGGTTTGGGCAATACTTAGGTTTAGGTTTAGGTTGAGGTTCAAGTAATATCATTTTGGTTGTTTTGTTACATTCTCTGTTCAAAAGCTTACTGCATGTTAAGGTTTCAGTTGTACATATGCACGAGTGTTGGTCCATGTTTAGTACACATCAGAAATGCTCTTGAGACCAGGTGGAAAAGAATGACCTCAGTGTTTTCGTTGTTTAGTTGGGGAAGTCTTTGTCATTGCATTATTTATTGATTCTAGACAATGACATACACAAGAAGTCAATGGGTGACCCCGATCCCCATCCCCTACACCCAAAGTTGTTACGTCATTGTTTTCATTTTTTCCTCTCATCCACAAGTTGTGCATATGCAATTTTCCATTCCTGCTTATATATTGAATAGGCATAGATTGGTGTACTAATGATGATAATGAGCATGTGGATATCACCACTCCAGAGAACAGTACCATACACGTAGTAGGCATCATGATTGTTAATGGTTGGTTTGTCTATGGTTTCATAAATAAGAAATCAAATCAATTTTGAAATGCTTACCTACATCTGAAATACATACCAGTCCTTCCATCAATTTGTGGTTGTCACAGTAGGGTTGGCTGATGGGAATCTTGGTGGTTTGAGAGATCACTGGCAGCTTGTTGGCCTGCTCTGCTGAGGCTGAAGACTAAAACACCACCAGATGTTTGAAAGCCAAGGGCTTTTCTTAAAACTGTCCATCATGATATTAAAGAACCCAGTACTGCTGTCAGTGTCTGAAGCCTCTCCAACCCACCTTCTACAGTTTGCCTCATCTTGCGAATTAGAAGGCAGAGTTTGCACAGCAGGTCTTGGATTAATGAAGACTTGCCACCAAGCTCCATCATACTCCATCTGCTCCACACCAGATGTGATGTTCAGGGTTTCATTCTAAGCCAATCCTTCCAGCTTCGGCTTGGACATCCATCTGTGGATATTCGGGCAAATGACCACACGTTTGAGGTTGAAATATAAAGGACTGTCTTCCATTTATTGTACTTAACATTAGATATGACTTGGTTTGCATCATATCCAAGTTTCAGATGGCTATGATGAAGACCCAATGCTCCCAACCTACTGATGCTTAGTTACAGCCACATGTTACTAAGATAAATAGATGGATTTGGACAGCCTTGTGGGCCAAGGGGAACCTGTACTTTCAGCTATGGTCTTTAAACGTTTTAAGCCTGAATGGAAAAACTAACGGCATCTAATAAAATCTGACCTCATGTTTACCAGACACCATTTGATTTGGGAGAGTGTGAGATCATTAATATAAAGAAGGACCAGGAAGCAGTTAGTGGCTGGGTCTGAGAGATGTAGTCCAGGGAGGTGTTTCTTGATGGAGCAAAGTACAATTACAAGTGTTTAACAGACAGGTGATAATAAGAGGGAATCGCATGGGAAACAGTCAGTTCACTGCTACACAGATTGCAGACGAGCACAAGGTGTTACATAATTAAAACCATTACATGTTACATAAAAAAACAACAACCCATTTTGTACATTTCAGGTCCAGGATCATCAAACAAATGGTTGCACCCAGAAAGAAGTGTGGGATTGCAGTGCTATTGGGAAGGAAGATAAAGGTTACCAGACAAATGGTTTTAAATTTAGACTATTATGAGCAATATTTATTGAGTTACACATACAGAAGTAGTGTCTCAGTATGGTGTTGGGTATAACGCAACATGTCTGATATCTCGGCATTGGAGTTGTAGAGATTCCTAAGGGGGTCCTGTGATAATCCATTCCATACAGCTTGAATATTCTCACTCCTTCTCAATCTCAGTTCCTGCAGATTGTGTGGTAGGGGTGGAGTGTTGATAACACGTCCAATATCATCCCATATATCTTAAATCAGTGATAGGTCTGGCCATGTGACTGGCCTTGGCATAGTATCTGTGATTTCAAGGTGAGCTCTTGAGATGGCAGATGTATGTGGACAAGTGCTGTCCTGTTGGAATAGTATATCAGACTGGGCTTCTGGTTGCAGGACCTACATTTACATTTACATTTACTGTATTTAGCATGTGCTTTGCTGTATATATATATATATATATATATATATATATATATATATATATATATATATATATATACAGCACACACTTCTGGTCCTGCATCAGCTTCAACTTAGTAGCCAAGCCCAAGTGTAAATGTCTAAACTGCATGTGTTTATAGGGCAGTCAAGACCAGCCTGTTTTATGACATTCTGTTGCTCTTCAAAGTGGGTAATTTCCTGCTAAATGAAAAGGACAGGAGGGAACATGGGAAGAGGGGAAAAGTAAACAAACACAAGAAAACACACCTAGAGTTTTCCCATCTCCTAGCAACTAGCCAGGGCACAGGACACTTAACAATGAAGAGGGCACAGACTATATTTATATTAGGTGAACTATATAGACAAAAGTTTTGGGACTCCTGCTTTTTTTGGAGTAACTGCGGTGAGGATTCGATTGCTTTTAGTGAAAAGTGTGTGAGACTAGAAAAATCTGTGTGCATTTGCACGTCAGTGTCAGCAATATGTACAGCTTACAGCAGCTGAATGTGTTCATTAGTAGGGGTCCCCATTGCTAGATGAATGCAGGTTGTGTTTGTCAACTTCAACTGGCTTATTTGTATTATGAAAGGAAACTCCATCTTTTGCTTGATGTAATTAAAAAAACATCAAGTTCATCAGTGCTGGAAAAGGCATTTTATTCATTGCTTTCAATGAAGAAGTGAAGGAACACCTGACATCGTTTTCCTGGGCAGTAGATTTCCTTGGCTTGTAAGTCATTCTGGATGTTAAAATGTTAAAAAATTCATTTTAATTTTCAGTCTTCTTGCACCACTTGGATCCTGTTTCTGTGGATATGGATTGTGAGTGATGTAAAGACACTTTGAAATCCAACTTGAGCTTGCAGACTGAGGTGGATTTGTTTAAATCGGATTTCATCCTTGCAAAACTGCAAATAATGTGGTGTTATGCTGTCCATAGTATCAAAACTCTGGAGACAATATAGTCTGAACCTTACTCAGTCCTGTATTTTTTTACAAATTACTGGGTTGGGGTTCCCTTTTGATGAGTTCTGTTCTGTCGACCTGGCCGGTCCCAATTGATCAGTTTTGTTCCGCTGTAATCCTTTTGACTGATTTCACTTTGTCGCCATGTCCCTTTGATCCGTTTGCTTGAAAATGGTTTAATGGACCTTCACACTTTCCAAAAAGAGATATCAACCGAACAGCCATTGTTGTGTTAAGCCTGAAGGATCATTATTTAGGTACATGGTGGTACATAAACTGCATTTACGTTATGGGTGAAAGAAAATATCAGTATATCGACTACTGGGATGATATTGTTGATTCTTGTTTCTCAAAAACACAGTATCAACCTAACCTATCTACAGAGCATGGTGCCATTGACATGTCATTGACAACCATTGAGTAATCCAGCTCAGAAAAATGGCTAAAAGACACACAGACACACACACACACACACACACGCTTGTACTGTTTTGCGCTGGTAAGAGTAGATCAGACACAGTGCTGCTGGAGTGGACCTTTTAGCTGTAAAGGTGAGTTTACAATGTTTGAATCTTGGTCTACAAAACGTTTGACATAACCTTTCAATTAGCACTGAAAAAAACTACATAACAGAACACTACTCTAGACCAGCTTTCATCACAACTCCATCATGATCTGCATTGCCTTTCTCCACAGAAGACACAACTCATGCCCAGAGTCGGTGAAGTTTGTGTCCGTGTTGGAGTCAGTGTGGTTAGTGTGGTCCTGCTCTGGGGATTCGTGGAGCACCTCAGCCTAATGACTCCAGCAGTGAAAGTATGCAAAGCTGTATCTGCTACTGTCATTAGGGGGCCTACAACATAAGGAACAGGACAAGAAGATATTTTGGTCTTCCGCTCATCCGCCCGGGGAGACACTGCGTGTATTCCTGAAAACCTTTCTTTTATGTATATAAACACGAGGCCCATTTGGAATATCTGGATGGAGGAAGCCAACGGTATGAAGCTTATTAGGACTAGCCTGTGGGTCTTTTTTGAATTTCAGTGAGGCCCACCTGGAAATCTCATCTAGCCCTGGCAGGTATCCATTGGAATCCCTACAAGTGAATACTGTAAGTCTCATTAAACAGTACTTACTGAAATTCATGGATCACAGAAAAAGGTTTAATCATGGCTTTATGCATATGATATCTCAGATTACACTGTAAAAACTGTCCTGTAAAATTACTGTGATTTACTGCTTAATTATGGTGCTTATGTTGTATCTTAACATTCCTGTATTTCTAATGTATTTGTATTTGTCATTTATACTCCCTATATTTCAGAACATTTTACTCACTATCCATTAGGGCACCTTATGGATTCCCAAACCATGCAGGCCCCAGGGTACACAGGTCAATCTTTTCCTTCCCTCCATCACCCCTGACCACCAGTGTCTTTAAGCATGTCAATGCCTAGAAGCTGAACTTAAACACCCATGCATGAAGGGTTGTTGATTTTATTGATTACTATATCAACCTTTTTTCACCTTAATGAGCTGCATATCTAACAATTACAGTGGTGCTTGAATGTTATATATTTCTGCATACATTTGAGCTAAAACTTCATCATCTTTTAACACAAGTCGTAAAAGTAGGCAAGAATAACCAAATCAAACAAATGAAACAAAAATATTAAACTATAATTGATATACCGATTGGAAGGTTGCTGCTTTGATTCCCTGAACCGGCAGGACACGATTTAAGCAAGGCACTTAACTGCTCCCTGGGTGCAGTGGATTGGGCTGCCCACCACTCCGTGTCACTGCCCCCTAGTGTGTGAATTCACTAGTGTGTATGTTTGTGTTTCACTTCTTCAATGCAGAGGACAAAGTCCTCCGCAATCCATTTGTTAGGGGCATTGGGCCCCCCTCATTTCATTGTAGGGCCCTAGGGAGACAGGCCCACCATTCTCTGCCCTGAAGAGCTACATTCCTGTAGACTTCAGATTCAACTCTAATCCACCTCAGTTAATCCAAATAATCACTGGCTTCAGAAGTTCATGATGGGCTGAATGGGATGTGTTAGGTTTGGTTTGAGTTGAAACCTGCAGGAAGGCAGCCTCAGGAACAGGGCTGTTGATGCCTGCACTCAGGGGCAGCTCAACAGACCGTAATCTTTCAGCTGCAGATTTATTTATTTATTTATTTATTTATTTATTTATTTATTTATTTATTTATTTATTTGGACAATCTTCTAAATTCATTCTAAAGTGCTACAAATCAGATCATAGTCTGTATTCACAAATCTTTTGCGTGACGATGACCATACAGATGGGTCAGGCATATTATATAAAATATCAACAGTTTTGCCTGCACGTAGCATCGGAAAGTCTGACCTCTGACATTAAGCAAGTCAGTTTACCCATGAGAGGCTTACCCATTGGAACTCTCTCCCTCATGCTCGCTCCTGTGTTTGTTGTCATTTCTCCAAGGAATGATTCAAATTTTCTGCTGCACAGAATGGCACACAGGTCTTCAACCAAACCTTAATGAATTCAGCTGTGTGCAAGCATGTCACATTACAACCGTCCAGAGATGTCACTCGGCATTGAGCATTTTGCAACGACATGCTGCAACAAAGCCATCTGAACCCAGAACTCTAAAAGGTGAGACAGAATACAGAACAGACCCATGTCTGAGAAACAGGCAAACAGAAATCTCAGACATTGTTAACAAACATAATAATGGTATTATATAATAGTGTTATTATGGAAAGTGATAAAACTATAGTCTGTCACTTCATTACTGACAGTTTTTTCACTTTGACACACCATTAAATATCACACACTGAAGGAATGGCTGGTGTGATATTGTCTGTCACATCATGGATACTGAGAGGAAGTTCAGAACGTCTGACCTAAATTTAACGTAAAAAGCTAACTTAATTTAACTTAAAAGCTAATTCTAACCTTGACCTCATAAGAAACATAACCCTCATAAAGAACCCTCATAAAGAACATAACTCTAATCCTAATGCTCATTTGTTTCTGCTAAATGTTTGTGTTGTATTGGGTCAGTTTGTTGGGTTTGCAGCATTCCCTCTTACTGTCACATAGTTGCTTGGTAGGAGCTCCATAATCATGTGATCTTGTATCATAGATCATAGTATCTGTGTCTTCAAGGCAAGCGCTTGAGATGGCAGCAGTATGTGGGTGATGTCCTGTTGGAATACTGCACCGGAGTGTCTGTTCAGAAAAAGAAGAACCACTGGTTGAGGGACATCATTAACGTTGGGCTGTTAAAGTGCCAGTAATGAAGAAACAAAGTTGATCTGGCTTTTTACAAAATTGCACCCCACACCATGACACCAGGCCTTCTGGACATGTGAAGCATGACACCAAACCGACCTGACCATGGTGAAGATGACCAGATGATGTTGATGATTGATGATGAATTTTGCCTCGTAATATATCCTACTATTTCTGAGATATCAACACAGTTTGAGTTCCAAATTTTAAGGTTGGATTGTGTGATTTGGTCTTGTATATAGCTTTTTGCACAGCAACTCATATATCAAAATATGAATATAAATATAATAAAAATATATTACTAACACCCAGCCAACTGCATGGCCTACAAAACATGAAAAATAACACCATTTGGGATGCCAAGCAATTGCTTCACAACTATCCTGCATTTCTTCCAGATGTGCACATCTAGTTATTTTACTTTAGTTTATTTACTTTTATTTATTTAATAGTGGGCTTCTCTGGGTGAACTGGCTATGCTGGACTGCACCTTGGTATGATTTTGTGAGTGAATGAGTCAATAAGTACAATCAGTAGAAAACTTATACACAAAGTAATAACACACATGTTCAGAGTCACACACATGTACACATAGAGTCCTGGCTCAGCTCTGTGCTTTACAGGGCTTGTTCAACATTTACACACACTGATGTATGTGGGCTATATGGCAAGCAGCATGGTACCGCACTGGGGCTATAAAATTACACAGACATTCAGAATGACCCATGAGATTGAAAACATGTGGGTGACCTGCATGATGGATAAGACATGATTAACCACTTCTGAGGAGTCAGGGTCTTCAATCAATCCTCTCTCTATGCCTCTCTCTGTGCCAGAGGTGAAGTAAGAAGTGTAATTTTACATAGTAAAACTTTCACACAACTAACTGCAAACTGAAAGAGCCCTAAAAGTACGTAAAGAGAACCAAATGAAAAATAAGACAAAATATTATACTTGCTCATTTATTTATTGAGGAACATTATCCAATATTACATATCTGTGAGAAGCAAAAGCATGTCAAGCATTAGCAGAACATTTGAAGGTGAAATTGGAGACTTTGAGCTGAATCTCAAGACAATGTGGGTCATGCAGAAAGACAATGACCCTAAGCCCAGACGTTGTTCTACATAAGAAAGAAAAATAAAGTTCATGTTTTGGAATGGCCTAGTCAGAATCCCAAACTGAAAATATTGTGGAAGCCCCACCAACATAACAGAGTTGAAGTTGTTTTGTATGGAGAAATGAGCTACAATAAGTAGATTAGTTAAAGTTATTGCTCAGATACTGAAAGCAAAGTGTGTGTGACAATCAGGTTTTATTCTACACTATTATTGAGTCATTGGTGTGCATGTAAAGATTGTTACCAATTATTTGGTAGGGTAAATACTAAATACCAAACAATTCCATGTCCCACTAAATACACTGTTTTGCAACTTATTCTATAGTGGCAACTGGTGTTATCCATTAATCTCAGACAGTTTGCTTGCGTGACTTAGTATTGACTGCACAGTATGTTGTGGAATGATAAATCAGCAGACTGTTCCTAAACGGGTAGACCTTTAATGATTTGCTGTTACTAAGGATATCCTGTTTATTGATCTCTTGAATGTATTGCTCTATTGGTTTTTGTTTTCCTTTGTGTTATTTTTCTTTTTTTCTGCTTCACAGATTCATAAAAAACCTCTTTTCGTCCCTCCCATTAGTTTCCTCATAGTCTGCCAGTACTCTCAACACCCTACAGCTGCTACATTTGGCTGAAACTAGATCAAGGCAACAGTTGTGATTCAAACAGTTTTCTGAAGAAATCCATTAATTTAACACAGCAGTGATAAATGAAGCTGGTCCTTGTGAAAGGGTTTCACGGGTCAGTGGTGAGTCATATGCATGAAGGGAGGCCAGTATGCATGGATAATCCTTTTCTTTTCTCTTCAATCCAGCTGACTTAAAGGACAGCTGCTTCTGGACAGTCTGATGTTGCCCCACTGGGAAAGAAGGGATTGAGAGCTTTTGTGAAGGAGACAAGCTGAGTAAAAGCAGCAGAGATGTCCCTCAGGTTGAAGTATCTCTCTGACCCATCAATGCCTAATGTCCAATAAGTGGCTCACAAAGGTCTTACTTGGTTCCCAGGAGGATGGCATACTTAGACAGATGCCTTTGCCCCTCAGTATTACTTACAGTAAATCAATACTGATTCATCTTAACCTTTAGAAGTCACAGTTATCACCTGCCATAACAAAGGCATGGCTAACTGTGATATAAATTATTATTCACTCAGATGTCATTGACACGGATGAAGAAATATGGTTGAAATAACAGATCTGAAATGATTAATCAATACCAAATGTGTGTTTATGAGTGGAAGAGGGGATAACCTTATTACGTTTAGAGTTGCAGGGAAGTTATATATAAAGTGTAAATCAAAACCAGTGGAAGAATGTCAAATGCAGTCCAGTAGCTCACAAAGGAACCAAAGGTAACTTCTAAGTAACTAAAGGCTTTTCTCACATTAGCTAATGCTAATATTTATGGCTTCACTATCAGGAGAACACCAAACAGCAATTGTTCATGGCAGGCTTGCATGGAGAAAGCTGCTGCTCTCCAAAAAGAACATTGATGCCCATCTACAGTTTACTAAAATCACATGAACAAGCCAGAAGGCTATTGGAACAATATTTTGTGGACAGATGAAACCAAACTAGATCTTTTTGGTTTAAATTAGAAGCTTTATGTTTTCTGTAAGATCATAAAATCCTTTATGTTTTCTGTAAGAACATAAAATCCTTATCCAATCTGTGAAACATGCTGGTGGTGATATCATGGTCTAGGCTTCTTTTTGCATTTGGGCCAGTACAGCTTGGGACAAGGGACCTCCAAAGTGTTTCACTTACCCTTACACCTACTGTATGTAATGTGATGTGACAATAAACTTGATCAGATGTTCTTGAATTGGATTTGTGTCCAATTTAGGATCACATTTGAAAGACTATGTTCTCATTTCCAGCCTGATTTAAATCCAAAATCCGATGGATTTCATGCATCTGGTTTGTCTGCACACATGCACTAGTTCTGTCTGTTGAAGACAAATGTCCTAATAGAAGAGTCTCTTCACTCATTGGCTGATAAAAATGGGGAGAGACCAAAATACTAGAAATGTTTACACATGGCTCTTACCATACAGGAGCACTTTGTAAAGATGTCTGTAGTCCATCTGTTTCTCTGCATACTTTGTTTCACCCTGACACCAGAGATCAGGTGTTATGTGGATGGTGGGTCATTCTCAGCACTGTAGTGACCCTGACATGGTGGTGGTGTGCTAGTGTGTGTTGCAGTGGTACAAGTGGATCAGACATGTTTCATCTGATATGTGTCATGTCTGTAGGTTACTCTGATCCCGAATTAGGAAGCCCAGAAAACAGTATTTAACTGCCCACTGAGTCTGCTATCCCAGCTCCCAATGTTGCCTGAAGTGGAAAGATGTTTGGAGAACTATCATGTTTGATGGTCTGTGAGGAGGTTGATGAGTTCTCTCTGTTTCATTCTTGACCTCCATGTGCTCTGGTCCTTGGGTCTCTGCAACATCTTCACATGCCCCTGGATACATGAGTGCAAACAATGGAGTAATACTATTATTTCATAGTTAGGTTTTATTTGGAAACTAAAGAATGGAACATTTTAAATGAAAGTCCAGTTTTTTCTAGTGTTATCTAGGTACATACAATGAGCTCTGCTATTGGTTAGGCTTTCAGGAGCAGAACTGAAGGTTAAAATGTGTCAGAATATACATAAACATAATTAGTTAATAACAGTATGATATTTTGAATTCTAGTGCCTTTTTATATCTGGAATATCTGGAGTGCAGGGAGCAAAATCACTTGCTGGTGAGTGTGTGTGGGTCATTTTCTCTATTTCCCATATTTCTGCTGTGGCTGGTCTAATGGTTGCAGTTATAAATTCCTGTAAAATAGTCACAGCATTCAGCAAGAGCTCTCAGGTTTCTATTATAAGCAATTTATGAGTCAGTGAGTTTCTGTTCTTTTGTGAGTGCAGGGAAATGCACTGAAATGATTGTATATGTAATTGACCCTACAGTAGAGATGGAGATTAGGTTGAATAACACTGGAGTATTCCATTAAATGGGGATTTTCATTTTTTTCACCCAATCCTGTGTTTAAAGATCAGCAGCAGTGTAGTTACTGAAACTGTTTCAGAAACACAGTCTGGTAGCTGGCATTAAGGATTAGTAGCAGTAGAGTTACTGAAATGGTCTAGCAAATGTCACATCATTGTATCAGTGTCTTCAAGGTGAGCTCTTGAAAAAGCAGCAGTATGTCGTTGTGTGTGGTCCTGTTAGAATAGCACACTGGACAGTGCATTCAGAAAAGGTTGGACCACTGCTTGCAGGATCTCATTAATGTAACATTGGGATTTCAAAGCGTCTGTGATGAAGACCAAAAGTGATCTGGCATCGAACACCTTGATCTGCACCCCACACCATGACATCAGGCCTTCTGGACATGTGACAACAAACGTGGACCTTGGCCCTGACCACAGTGCCTTCACAAAATTCGTTTTGGTCATAAAGTAAGGTAAGACAGCACCCTCCCATGGGGAGTGGACACCATCCATACCTAAAGGACCAGACCTCGAATTTCCGCCAGTTGTCTTTAAATCATCCAGCCTTTCAACACTGTAATCACATAAATAGAGCACATGTAAGAGAACAGTGTTTACATTTATTCATGGTAAAAACCTCCACCTTTCTAAATTCCATTTTCAGGGACCAAAAATGGCTTTTTGTGTGGACAGGAGGACAAAATGCAGATTAAAAACACCCATTAAAAATATCTGGAACAGGTAAAAGGCTAAATGGTGAAACCATGTACCACGTGCTGTGATTTGGACAACTCAGTCACATTGTTAGTGTTTTCATGATCACATTACATCACTGTCTGGGCTCTCCTGGCTAGTCTGACTTCCAGTTCCTTCCCTCAGCCCACCAACTTATCAAATGCACTCAGTGGGTGAAAACTGGAAAACTGATATTCCACACCGGGAAAGCTGTGATCTTGTGTCTCTCACACGTACACACACGTTTCACATAGCATTATCCTCACTTAAACAGAGTCAGAGACGTGTCAGAGATATAAGGAAAGAAAGAGAGAGTGGGAAAAGGAGGAAAAGAGGAAACAAGAAAGAGGAAAGGAATGAAGGGGGCTGAGATAACCAGAGAGAAAACATTAAGGATGGAAAGAGAGAGAGAAAGAAGGAAGGAGAAACCATCATCTCAGAGAAACATCTGTTCTTTATTTTCACTACTCTTTAGGCTTCTGGATTTATTTTGAAATTCCCTGAGTGGGAGTGCTATCTAGGACCAGTTCTCCCTCTGGCCACTATAACAGTAATTAGGCATATAGGCTAACTGTTCTTGCATTTTGTCCTCTGCACTGTGAAACACACACATACACACTTGTGAATTCACACACTAGGAGGCAGTGAGCACACATGCCCAGAGCAGTGGGCAGCCCTGTCTATGACACCCAGTTGCAGTGATCAGAATAATCTGTATACATTTACTGATAAATCTGATTACTGAGGTAAAATCCAGCTACCTTTATCTGATTTCTCACCCAGATTCCTAGACCTTACTCTGATCTAAAAAAAATTATTTATGTGTGATAATCAGATAACTGTAGAAATTTGATTAAGATCCAATTAATCAGAAGCAGCAGACTCCACCCTCCTCACACCTCGGTCATATTCTTCTGTGAGATTATTGGCTGGTTGCAAAACAGAAATCTGTTTATTGCTTGACTCGTGTTAACCCATAGTTTACCATTATATGATTTCACAAATGAATGGAAACACGAACAGATTACTGACAGAATCTGATTTTCTGTAGGTAATGGATCATTGAGTGCATTGCATCACAGTTTCCGCTAATGTTCACTCTCACATTCTCCTGTAGAATTTATTTATACACTTACATCTTCCTCTCAGTGATGTACACTGGCCAGACCCTGATGCAGCAAAACAGACTCAAATCACAATATTATACGGTTGGGGTGATATTTTAATGATGATGTGCAGTACCTTTTTTATGTCAGATGTAGTGCTGAGGGTTCTTTCCAAATAGTTCAAGCTTAGTTTCTTCTGTCCACAAAACATTTTGTTAGTACCATTGTGGAGTATCAAAGTGCACTTTCGCAAAATTCAGGCGTGCAGCAATGTTCTTTCTACTAAACAGCGGCTTCTTTCATGTTGTCCTGCCATAGACACCCTACTTGTTCAAGGTTTATGGATTGTATACATGAACACAGATGTAAGACCTTCAAATCTTTGGCTGTATTTCAATGTGTGTGTGTTTTTTTTACCTCATTCAGGAGTCTCTGTTGTGTTCTTGACGTAATTTTGACTGGGCGCCCACTTCTTGGCAGAGTAGCCACAGTCCCAAATTGTCTCCATTTGTATATTGTTTGTCTGAATTTCTAAAGTCTTTCAAATCACTTTGTAACCCACGCCAGCTTTATGAAAATCAACGATTTTTGAAAGCTCTGAAAGTTCTTTTTGGTGAGGTATGGCTTGTGTATGCTTCTTATGCGGAGCAAAGAAGTTCTAGTCCACACCTCCAAACTCATTTTCTAAACAAGACTCCAGGTAACACCTGACTCCAATTAGCTTTTGTGAGATCAAGGGTTCACATACTTCATCCACTAAAACTACGATGGTTTGATGGTTGTTCTCAATAAAGACATGAATGATCTGAATTGCTTTGGTGTTGTTGTTTTAGGCATATTTTAATTGTCAATACACTTTACTTGGATGAGGATCAAATCACATTTTATGGCAAATTAATGCAGAAAACCATGACATCACAAAAAGTTCTCATACTTTTTTTCAGGCCACTGTATAAAGGAACAGATGAGGAACAGATGCATGTTTCTAAAGCTCCACCTACTGGTTATTATAATAGGTCATTTTAACAAGATAATAAACTAATATTTCAATTGTCTGATCCAATTATGTTTGTTCTGCCTGAGAGGCAGAGCTGCCTCCAGAACTGTTTTGAGTAGTTATTTTGCACACAAGCTTCCTGGATCTTGCCCTTGCCCTGAATCTGAGGGGAAATTACTCAGATCTAAAGTGGACTTCGCCAACTGCTAGGTTTTTCTAATAAATGTCAACTGCTTAACAACACATTAATACCATTAACACATAAACACATAAATACCATTCTGAATTGGCTTAGAGCCAAACTGATGAGATAGATGAAACCTCATTTGTAATTCTAATGCTCTTAATAATTCATTGTTCCTATGTTTTTGTACCTTCCACAAGATCACACTAGCAATCTTTAAAAACCATTCCACGCTCATTTCTTTAGACGTTTCAGATCCCATAAATACACAAACATAAAAGAGAATTCTCTGTATGTTCTCATCATATTCATCTTTTCATCTTAAACCAAAACAACCATTTTGAAAGCCTGTCAGAGTCCTTTTGGAGGTTCTTACAGCCAAAGGAATATTTTAAGTGTTTATTAGTTTAAGTGAAAAGGGAAAATGCAGTCGACACAATGCTGTTTATACCTCATATGCCTGTGACTTCAGTGATTTTGCAGGTTAATAAGCTTATTTTGAAAACATTTTTATCATATTTATCATGAAACCCATGCCCATAATAGAAAATGTTTGTCAGTAAATAGACATTATCCTTATCCAGTCATTTCAACAACTTTCCTAAACTTCTAATTTAGCATCGTTTTTAAGCCAGCCCCGCTGTCCCCACTGATGTCACATCACATTAATTAACCCTAATGCTATTCTAAGACTTTCTATGATTCTCTGTAAGCAGACCTCATTTGTGACTAAAGTCATAATACCAGCTACCTCACTAAAGTTCTGACTATTTCTTTAATATCAGCTACCTGACTTTGTTTCTGATACAGTTTCAGTAACTACACTGCTGCTGTTCATTATCATAGCTATGTGATTTTAGAGATATTTAACTCCCTCTTACACACACACACACACACACATGCAAACTGTATGGTCCTAAAACATTTTGCTGCAACAAAAACAGGATAAACATTAAAATCTTTCAGAAGAAAGGGTGAATGAACAGGTGTCTTAATACTTTTGTCCACGTGAATTATGTAGTGATTCTCATTTTTCAGAGGACTCAGTGCTTGTGTAACCATATGTAGAACATTTGTTGTTGTTTAGGCATTGTCCCAACTACAAAACTGACCCCTCAGAGAACTGTTCTGGTCTGTGACCATAAACAAACAACTTGTCAGGCAAACTGAGCAGGAAAAGGGCCCTTATAACCTGCCCCACATGAGCTCCTCATATATACCGGATCTGGCAAAACCATTAGGTCTATGAAATCTCTTCTTCCTCTCTTCTAGGTCCCAAACATACACACACACACACACACACACACACACACACACACACACACACACACACACACAAGCCCACCAGATACACACACTCACACTGCATCCACTGCATAACAGTAGAACATGTCCAAGAACAAAGAAACCACAAACACCTAGCCAGCGGCCTGTCTCAGACATGCCAAACTTTTATACATGGCTCCTTCGTGACAAGGTCTGTTCATGGTCCTTTTCACTGGGCTATTGTTTTTAACGTGTGCTGTCTTTTAACGTGTGCGGTTTTATACTGCGGTCCTGGGAGAAACTGGTCCAACCTTTGTACTAGTAGCAGAATTCAAGATTAAGGAAGCTGGGAAACAGGATTGTAATGTATATTCCTCACATGAGCCCAGGATTTAATCTTCTGCTGCAGTCTTGTGAGAGCTGGTAGGTACAGCCATGTGAAAAAATGAGGTCTTTTTAAACATATTTAAACATATGTTAACAATCATTAGAGAGGACTTTGGAGGAGGCTGTCTTATTTCAGCATCAGACATTGGTTTGGCCTTGACTGATGAAGTGAGTGTGATCACCATGGTCAAATCCAATAAGGCTGTAGATGCAGATGAGTCTGGGAAGGTATTTAAAAAGGTCTCAAAACAATTAGAAATCAGCTGTTCCACTGTCCAGAAAATAATTGGAGTGAAGAACATTTAAAACACCTGCCAACCTGACCAGGTCAGGCTGTCTTAGAAAGTTCAGCCCAAGATCAGAGTGCAAGATGAAGTAAAGAAGTCTCCAACAATCCTGAAATGTCATCACGGGACAAGTGTCATGGTTTGGGGCTCCTTTGCTGCAGTAGGGCCTGGAGAACTCTCCATCATGGAGACCATCTGTACAATGACTGACACATGAACATCACATAGCTGGAAGAATTCTGCATGGAGGAGTGGGAGTGGGGAAACTCTACCAGTTGAGTTTAGGAAACATCTTATTGACATTACTTAGGAGGGAATACCAGCTACTAAGGGATAGGATGTTCTAAGCTTTTCCTCCCAAGAAAATTGCATTTCTGTTAATAACATTTTACATATGATATTTAAAATTTCTTCAGCTTCATGAGTTTACTTATATCACCTCCATCTCTCAGTAAAATGAAGATTGAATGTCCCTATATTTAAAATATTTTAAAGTCAAATGTGATCATTGGGCATCCTAACTTTTCCCAGGACTGTAAATGCAATTTAATATTTGTTTTTTAAAAAGGTTATTGCACATTCAAATATGATCCCTTTAATAAACCAGACACAGGGGCACAATTTTGCTTTGCCAAGAGAACAGTGCTTTTATAAAGCTTTAATAAATAAAGCATTTTCATGACTCTGCCTTTGGCCTGCAGCAGACCTATTGCAAAATAAAGGGTTTCCATGTTCTCAGAGATTCCAGAACCCCAGCTGCTCAACTGATGAATATTCCCGACCTGGAACTGAAGTAGCTGAGTAGAAAATACATTTACGAAGTGAAGGGTTCATTTCTACTCCCCAGAACTCTCGCAAAGTCATCAGTATTCCATAACCCCCCTTGTGGTGAATGGCATAATTAACTGACACCCTTAGTGGCCCTCTGGGAAAATTTCATTACACCTCATCTGCCAATGACCTTTAGTCACCTCTTCAGCGCATGTTTGACATGCTTATAATGACACAGTATGAACATAAAGCATGCTCCGTCCATAAAATGTCACATCTTGACCTACTGCATACACGATTATACCGCTTCTCGCTGGCATGAAGATTTGAGATGTGAAAGGTAAATAGTCAAGTAATGCATTGATCTGTGGCAGTAGTATAGAGTGGAGCTTCAAGTAATTTGCCAAAAACGCACATATATCATAAAAGATCAGACATAGATGAGACATATTTCAACATATATGTACACATAGTATGTGTGTCATGTGACAAAGTTAGGACACACCATTAAAAAAATTATATAGATATTTAATGTTCATTGTAACTACATTGAGAGACTGGGGTGATATAACTAAACACATACATTTTTAGAGGAGCCTGTCTTATTTAAACCTCAGACATTTGTTTTGGTTTGCTCTTCATTGTTGAAATGACTGGAATCATCATGGCAAGATCCAAAGAGCTCTCTGACACCTTCAGAAAGAAGGTTTTAGATGCAGATGAGTCTGGGAAGTGATTTAAAAAGATCTCAAAAAAATAGAAATCAGATGTTCTGCGTGAAAAATAATTTGCAGGTTTTAAAACAACTGCCATCATGGCCTGGTCAGGCTGTCCTAGCAAGTTCAGCCCAAGAGCAGACCACAAGATATGTAAAGAAGTCCTAAAATGTCACAGCACAGGTAGCTCTCATAACATTTAATGTCATCTACGGTCAGGTCAAAAAAGAGACCATTTTTCTCAATATATGTGTCATTTTTTGGATTTGGTTCTCCTTATACACTTGTGCGAATATGTTTCACTTCAAACCAATAGTATTAATAGTGGACCTTTAAAATTGTCTACAAAAGCCCGTGACAACATGGGATCATGCATCAGCGGTAATGCACTTCAGTGTTCACCACAAGATGTCAATATTGAGCTTCCTGCAAGCTCCACCAGATGTTCTCTGCACTAGCAGTGGTGTGTGACAAATGAATTGTCAGACGATATCCATCAGTCACACAAAACCATTTCCCTCTGCAGCTCGACTCGGATGCGAAGCTTGCAGCAAAACAAAGCGCAGAGGAAAATACACTGAACTGCACTGCATTTGGCATCCGTTTAAAATGAATGGGATCATCAGTGGGAACAGCGTCCCGTTAAAGCCTAATAGGTTTTAAAGGTTGAGATGGCTGGGATTTAAAGGTCAGGAAAGCAATGGCTTTTCTGAGCAGAGAAGAAAAAGTAGTGGCCTCCTTAAACACACGAGATCATTACAGCTTGTTACATCAGCCCACAGTATCAGTGCCAGGTCATAAGCAAGATGGCCTCTAGCAGAGGTTGCTCATCCAAGACGTGGACGACTAAAAGATGGTTATGGGAGCACCATTGATTTGGAATGTTATTCCAGGGATTCGCTCCATGGCACGCTTGTTTGCTCCGTTCTTGCTCCCTTGGCACAGTGAGGCTAATTTGCTGGCCTGAGTCCTGCTTTATGATGGCTCCGAGGAGTCCAGGGAGTCCCAGAGCACTGCATAAGTAATAGCCTTGCTGAAGACAGCCGCGGAATAATGGCTAATTCACTTCCCATTTGGGGCTGTAAAAGCCTCATTCCCACTTTGTGTAATTACCCAATTAAAGCTTATTCTGCAGATTTGTCTCTGTCTCTCTCCTGCTTTTTCCTTTTGTCCCTCGCCCCCCTGCCCCCAACTCAAACTGACAGATATGCTCCCAGTGCTGTCAAATGAAAAAGCATAAGCCTGCAAGAGCATCAAGTTGTTTTTAGTTTAACGTTTAATCAGTATGAATACTCACTTCATCACAGCTGGCAATTGAACGGTGAGCCTCGAAGCTCAGTCTGGTCGTTCATAGTGCTCCTATCTGGTATTATCCGGATGACACCATATGCACAGATAACAGAAGCATAAGCTAGAACTAAATCATCATCATTCTGAAGATGCATACTAATTTAATCCCATGTTATGATGCATCTCAAAAGGATGCTCTAATGGTTTCTGATGCATATCCCGGGGACACATTGGGCTTCATCCATAGTTTCTTCTGAAATCAGGGGAATTAAAAGAGTTTATCCTGCTTTTGTTGGAGTAACTGTCTCTACTGATTGTAGCATCTGGTGTTGTGGTGAGAGGACTTTGGGGGAGGCTGTCTTATTTAAACCTCAGACATTATTTTGGTTTGCTCTTGATTGTTGAAGTGAGCAAGGCCACATCCAAAGAGCTCTCTGAGGCCTTCAGGAACAATACTGTAAATTCTAATGAGTCTGGAAATGGATTTTAAAAGATTTCAAAACAATCAGAAATCAGCTTTTCCTCTTTACAAGTGGAAAACATTTGAAACTACTGCCAACATGGCAAAGTCATGCTGCCCTAGGAAGTTCAGACAAAGAACAGACTGCCACAAGTCTTCAACAATTATAAAATGTCATCATGGTACCTACAGGTAGCTCTCTGTACAGTTTATATCAAAGTGCAGCATCTACAATCAGAAAGAGACCAAACAAGTTTGATTATCATGAGAGGTGTGGAAGGAGGAAACACTTTCAGCAGCAGAACCTGGAGAGCTCTCCATGATAGAAACCACAATGAAAGAATTCTGCATGGAGGAGTGGACCACCTCTAGCTTGGACACAAAATGACATACAGTTGGGTGTTGAGGCATGCAGGTTTCATATGGCATCCTGCTGGACATTTGCCATGGGGCTTGTAGTTCCTACACATTCATAGGTTGTCGAAGCTGGCATCCCAGGTGCTACCATAAATGCTGGGGATGAATCTGGCAAGTGTTGCATAGACATTCCTGGGACATTCCTTTCTATGTGTAGGTGTGTATTATCCTGCTGAAAAATGCCCTGATGTCCTGCACATATTTATGAAATGTTTGTGTTCCTCATATCACTATTAGGATTGACAGATTATTGTATGTGATGTCTTCCCAGATCACGCCATCAGCACTCATCACGAGGTCTCCATACTCAAACCTGACCATTGTTGGATTCCAAACAGAACCTGAATTTATGATGATACAGTTCCAGTCTGGAGCAGTCCAGGTTTCTCATTCATGATAGTACTGCAAACAAATGTGACATTTGCTTGGTCAGAATGGCCATTTTGATATTTTGGCATTTTGATAATTCCTCAAAATGACCACACTGCTTTTCTCAGTCCAATGATGAACACCCCCTTTCAACAATCTCTCACCAAGAGGTACACTACCCAAAAGTAGCCATTGAGAGCCATTCTATAGTGGCTATAGTAGCAGTAGGTGTCCTCTTGTTCCAAGACCCAGAGTCTAATCACACCACACCTGTAATCATTTTCATATCTGCTTGAGACACAACTGTATGCTGAATTTCACATCAAAATGTGTCTACCTGAACCTTGCAGGTACTGATTGGATCCCTCCTGTGCAAATCAAATATAGCAGATCTAGGCATCATGAAAAGTGTTATTTAATGCGCATGCCCCCCTTTGAAGGACTGCCTTTAATGTTCAAAGTAAAGTTACAGGACTGCATGAGGATGGCAGTGAAAGCATCAGTAGGGATAAATTGAAATACAGGGTTACATGACAAATATCATAAAATTAAACATGAAAAAAGAGCAGACCAGGCCAAAATGGGTAGCGCTCACCACACACACTCATAAACCTTCAGTGTTTATTGTCTACTCTGTCTTAAATGTGAAAAATGTCCTTAGATCCCATGTTTAGGAGCATGACGCGTTGGCTGTAATTCGAGAGTGAGTCATTCCAATGTGATTTAAGGAGTGATATAAGAGGCTGTGATTTATGAGCATATCAGCACTGAAGTGTGCTGTGTGCGAGAGCACTGTGTGTTTCAGAACAGCGTGAGATTTGCACTGTGTTATTATAATTACAGAGTTGAGGCGTAATGAAAGGTGTGTGGGGGTGGTCAACAGATAACAGAAATGTGTGCCTCTGTATGTGTGTGGGGTGAGGGTGTGTGAGTGTGAATGCAGCTGCTAGAGCATGCTGAGTGGCATTACAAGACAATGAATATTCTCAACCTTTGCCATCTTAATAACCCCACCTACATGAAAATTATGAATGCCCTTCAAACACATTGTACCCAAATGTATTGAACACAAGTAGTACACAACTATTAAGCACCTGAACACCTATAGCACTAAAGACTGATACTTTCATTACCTCATAATGGCTGCAATGTTCAGCTCTTGAATAATGGCCCGTTAGTGACTACTGTGTTGTAGGGTGTATGATAGTATTGTGATTCTACAGTAGCTTGTAATGTGGTAGCATGTTGTTAATTGTAAATTATCAGATGTTCAAGAACAAAATAGGATAATTAAAAAATGCACTGTAATAAGCCTCAGCTGAACCTGGCAACAGCATTTTTATTAGGCTTTGCTAAATTAATGTAAATACAGCAAGGTAAAGTGAAAGCTGATTTGGTCTTTCAGTGATTTCAAGTGATAAAGTGATTTTTAACATGGAAGTTGTGTTTTATTTAGATTTTATTGTAGGGTAAACTTTGCAATGAATTTTTATGACTATGAATGTATTTTGTGATAATAAACATTAATAAAGAAAATGCTTATTCAGCAACACTGTAAAGGTTTAGCAGATGTATAATTTGCAATTAGTACTGCAAGGCATGTGCAAGGGTGTCGTCTGGCCTGGGCTTTCATAGCTATAGCCTATAGCTATGTTTTTCCCCCTACTGTACAAAACTCAAACTGAATCGTTACTTTTGTGTATCATTACACAAAACTCTGTGTGTGTGTGTGTGTGTGTGTGTGTGTGTGTGTGTGTGTGTGTGTTCAGTGGAGGCTGTATACAATCTGTAAGCAAGAGAGAAATGTGTATACGTGATTCTACAAGATTGGCGCTACATAATCATGTTAATCTGAATTTCTTTTCATGTCAAGAAATCCAATAACACCAAGATGTACAATCATAATGTACCTTTCTTCGAGTGGAATGTTGTGGGGGTGGACTCTTTCAATTTCAAGTTCAGGTTCAAGTTTCATTTGTCAGATAGGAGAAAGATTTGACACTGTAATTCCCTCACAGTGGAAAACTTGGCTGCAAACCTGAGGTGTGCAGAAAACAAAGGATAAGCCTAAAGCATCAGGAGACACTTATCACAATCTCAAGAGACAGTAGACATAAAGTACATTTTCAATTTCAAGTTGAGGTTCAAGTTTCATTTGTCAAATACAAGAAAGACTACACAGTGTAATTCCCTTGCAGAAAAAGCCTGACTGCAAAACCTCCCAAGCTATGCAGAAAACATTAAACAAATGCCTAGAACATCAAGAGACACTTATCACAGTGTCCAAAGGCTAGTAGGCAATACTATGTTACTAAGATTCCATCTTGCACTGGGCTTTAGGATATGTGGGGTGAGTGTTATGACTAGGGTCAGGCTATAACACAATAGTGAGAATGAATGGATTAATATCCCGGACGAGCCCCCAATTCTGTCTCAACTTGGTCTTTGCTTCAATGCTTCAATGGATTTGTTGACAAAAATAATGCGAAGTTGGATTGCTGCAAGCTCATCATGCAGTTGTGTATCTGGCAGATATGTTAATGATTACAGGTGTGGTCTGATACAAACTAGATCTTGACACAAGAGTGTGTAAAAGTGCTTCCCTCACTGCCCTATAAAACTACTTTTGGGTCAAGTATTCCTTGGTGAGAAATTGTTGACTAATAGACATGCTTCTATGATGGACCTGAAGACATTTTGCCCAGTTGACTGACTTTGAGAGGGGACACATAATCTGAATTGAGAGAAGCAAGATAGTCATTTTGATTAATTGTTCACCATGTAGGCCATTCCCAACAAGACACTGTCACCTTTTTTTTCAGTGGTGTAAGTGCTAATTAATGCGAAACCAGGACTGCAATATGTATAGGATATCCTGAGGCTATATGTGTTGCCTCTCATGGCATTTTCTGCAGGATAATGTTTGCCCACACACACCAAGGGTTTCCCAGGAATGTCTCTGCCAGATTGCAACACTTCCTTGACCTGACTGGTCACTAGATCTATCACCAATCAAGCAACAGAGTCTCCTTTCACTCTAATATTGTTATCACTTATATAAAACTTTTTTACACTCATTTGCACAGCATGGTCTTACTTTAGCTATAGTTATTTATTTATTATTTTCATGTTCGATTTTTTTGTTCTTCACATCATTCTGTTGTGTTATTCATTTATGGTCTAGACCAGAGGAGGATGGGTTGCCCTTCTCAGTCCTGGTTCCTCTCAAGGTTTCTTCATCCCATTCTGGGGGAGTTTTTTTGCCACTGTCACCTTGCCCAAAATAGGCTCAGATGTGAATGTCTGTAAATCTGCTTTTTGACAATGCTGCCAAAGTAAAAAGCACTGTATGAATAAACTTTGATATATCATCATTACATTCCCTCACAGAAAGCTTCATTCCATTCCAACTTCCAAGAAAACTTTATCAAGTGAAAACAGGCAGTGACATGCTACCAAATATTATTGTTTTTTCTAGTTTGTGTATGAAATTGCTATTTTAAAAAAGATTGTTCACCATTAAGATGAATTGGTTTAATCTTATTTGACGATGTTGATTTATTTGTAAAGATACTTGAGTCAAGCCCAAGTATTCACAATGTATGTGAATGGATATATGGATAAGATAAGGTTTAAGCCATCAGGTGCCCATCAGTGCTGAGTTTGAGAAAGATGATCAAGACCCATTTACATTGACTTCTTCCCAGGATTGTTCAGGTGTATTTGCACGCACATACTTGTGTAAGTGTTCATCCCAGCATGACATAAACAAAATGAGTGACTTAATAGTTTGCTAAGTTTCCACATTGTCCATAACAAAAATGGGCAATCTCTATTTCTATTTATTTATTAATCTATTTATTTATTTTAAATAATAATAATAATAATAATAATAATTATTATTATTATTATTATTATTGTTATTGTTATTGTTATTGCCTGGAGTGCACAATTAAAAATAAAAACATGTCTTGTGAATTGTTTATATCTGTTTTTGCAAATAAATGCTTCATATGTTTCATCTTTATAAATATTGCAATTACAAATGTGTAAACTAATGCCCATGTGGTTTCCAAAAGAAAGTAGCAACATCCCCACCAAATCCTGCTACTGAAGATGGACCACTGTCTGCAGACCCTGCTGACTGGCCTTCAGTGATACAAAATTTGGACACAGCTTGTTTGCAGAGGACTTTGTTTTCACAAGAAATTAGAGTAATGGAAGAAGTTGCCACCACCGGTATTTCAGTGAGACCTTGGTGAGTTGGGAAAAATCCAAAGAAGGTTGGTATATTCTGAAAAAAATATACCAGAGTGCTGCACACTCTTCTTAAAATAAAATTAATTAAACAATCTCAAACTGGAAACAAGCAAACTGTTTGTTTATATCACATGACAACAGTCCAGAACACAAAAACACCATGAAAAGAAATGTTAATAAGGATAGAAAAAGTTGAAACAGTTGGCAAGTATGACAAGAAATGGCACTAGTAGAAGCTGAAAGGATAAGATGGAGAGAGGCGCTGACATGTCTGACTGCTATTGTGCAGCCTCTGGCAATTAAAAATCTGGCACCAAGGGGACACACAGAAACACTGTACTCTTCATCAAATGGAAATTTCCTCAAAGAGGTTGAATTAATGGCACAATTTGATGCAGTTATGAATGATCACCTTAACCGCGTTCAAAAGCGGACCTTGAGTCACACCAGCTACTTTGGCCAAAAAATACAGAATAAACTCATTGGTTTATTGAGTATGAAGTTAGCTAAATTCATCTCCACCACTCTAGATTGCACTCCAGATGCCTGTCACACAGAACAGTTGTGGCCCTCATTTGGCCTCCCTAATTCTCAAAAGATTGCAGGACCTAAAACTTTTTTTGAGGACTGCAGAGGACATTCCTATGATAATGTGACCAACAAGAGGTGAAAGAGGTGAAAGCAAATGTGTCCAAAACAGACTTCTGGAAATAAATCCAAAAACATATGACTATCACTTTGAAAATGTGAACAGAGACAAGGTGGGGAAGTGAAGTTAAGGTATCAAGCAGTAGCAGTAAGAGAGACACTGGTTGAGGAAAGTGGTCAAACCAAAGACCCTGAGGTAAAGACTGAGGCCCAGTCTTTGTCAGAGAAGGTGGGATAATACTGCTTCAGCATCCGTACAGCGGTGTGGTATAACATCCTGAGCCAGATACAACAGGTCATCAAGCTGATGCATTCTCCCAGTGTGCATGCAGATTCTGCAGTTAGTCTTCTCAGAAAGACAGGAATAGGTCTTAGCAATTACAGGGCAACATGCTTCGTGACTGCGCAAATGTCAGCCAGGGATATTTGTGAGAGCATGAATGTAGAGGATGTTCTGCAGCAAAAAGGCCGAGGTCCACAAAGAGGCACTTTTCATATGAATCATTTGATGTGCCTTTCAGTGAGGCTTTGATGAACCTGGTGGTGACATTTTTCAATGTAGTTGTTGATGCTGCAACCACAGCTCTTCAGAAAGAATATTTTCTTTAAATTAGAGTGCTGCCAACCAATGTCAACGAGCTAACAGAACAATGTGAGTCCCTCAGTATGACACTACACTGTAAGGAACACAGATGTTAAAGGCAGAGAACCTGCACAGGAACTGAAGAACTTACCTAACTTGCCATCACAGACCATGACTCTGTGTGAGCTGCTAAAGTTTATGCATGCAAAGGAGCTTTCAGAAATGTATCCAAATCTGGGGACTGCTCCCAGAATTGGTCATACTCTTCCTGTGACTGTTGCTCAAGCAGAGAGGAGCATTTCAGAGCTGAAACCATGAAATTGCTGGAAACATTTCATTTGAAGATGTAATTGATGACTTTGAATCAAGGAAAGCCAGAAAGGTCAAGCTGTAAATTGGAGCTGTGCAGTTGGTTTGTGTGTATTTCTTGACTGAAGTACATAAAGATCATATTAAGTTCTTATTTACTGCTATTATTTTGGCATATATGTCAGAAATAAGATTTATCCAATTTGATTTATGTATTTATTTGTTAGATTTATAATATTTATATACTGGTATTTTGTACTGTTTTCTTTGTTTTGCATGTGAATATATTTGCATAGATTTATGTTTATTGTTTTGTCCTTAAAAGCAAATTAAAAAGTCTACATAAATGCATGTAAAGCTCTCTGTCTCTCTCTCTCTCTCTGTCTCTCAATGTATGTGTATTTGTGTGTGTGTGTGTGTGTGTGTGTGTGTGTGTGTGTGTGTGTGTGTGTGTGTGTGTGTGTAGAGGGGGATGGGGGACAGACAGGTTCATCCAGGGCATCACACTAGCTAGAACTGCCACTGACTTATAGACCCCACTGTATGATAGATTTGATACATTTATATGAATTCTTGTCTTGACAAGGCAGAAATACAGATGTGTGTGTGTTTGTGTGTGTGTGTGTGTGTGTGTGTGTGTGTGTGTGTGTGTGTGTGTGTGTGTGTGTGATTCCCAGAACCTTGAGACCTGCCTTATAGCTCCAGGACCCAGGGGAGTTGCATGCAGAGCAGGTTATATGGATGCCTGCTGGGGATCCTAGCGGCTGCCTGAGCTGCTCCTATAGAGTGTGTAAAGCTTTGGCAGAGCAGTGGATATTGCAGGGGGGTGGAGGGAGTACCATCTGTAGCTGGAGCCTAGAGTGTGCCGCGGGGGATTCACTCTTTCACTCCCTCTCTCCATCAAACAGTCACACCAACACACACACATGCAGACAGATACAGAGAAATAAGTGATTCGGACACAATGGACCTTGACAATGGGCATTGAGCACTCTTTCATTGTTTTTTTATCCCCCTTGTGAGTCTTTCCTCCTCATCTTCTCTTCCTCTCCTCCTGGGACCACTCGAGACTGTTTAGAAATCTTTCTCTCTGTCATTTTTTTTGAACAGTGCTTTATTTATTCTTTTTGTTTCGGCACTGGGAGCTGCAAGCTGCACCAGATTCAGTGGTGGACTGAAGGGCCTGAAGCAGGAGAACGGGATGAGAGGGATACAGAGGGCTTTTTGTTGTTCGTTTGAAAGAACAACAATGATTTGGAACAAATGTCAGTTTGCTGACAGACAGAGGCAGAATGCTGAATACCTGAACCCAGACCTTGGTGTGCCATGCCTTCAGTGTTACTGGTACCCTGAATTTAACATTGACACCAAAATTGGACAGTGCTCACCGTATTTAGGAGCCTAAAGCAGAACATGTAGTTTAGCCACTGATCCCAAGTGCATGTCAGGAAAGATAAAGTACTGGACAAGAGCCCCTTGTGCCAGATATAGACATGGTCAATCTTGGACAAACCAGGAACTCTGACTGGTCCAAGACTTCCACAGTTCAGATCTTTATGTTATTTCATATTTACATATGTGGTTATGTAAATACTTATGTTTGATTATGTAAACAATTATGTTTGAGGTTCTTGATGAGAAAACCCTTGCATTTCAATGTAACATTAGGAGTCTTGCCTAAGGACTCATATTGATGTAGAATGGTCAGGGAATCATACCCTAGTCTGTTTCTATCCACTATGCTACACCACCCCCATGACTATGAGTCATAGTTTAGAGCTGTCACTGGCAGTACTGACTGTGATATAGTTAAGCCGTGAACTGTGAATCCAATGTGTGTGTTATAAATGTGTCTTTTTCACTGCATTTTAGGTCACTGATGTAGGTTTTTGAATACAGTGGCAATATTTGAGTGCTCCTCTTCAATTTTGTTGGGTAAGTTATATTTTAAAGAGCAACAACAGCAGCCTTTCAGCCTTGTTTCTTTACACTGCTGTCAATCTTTAACACCAGCTACCAGACTGTGTTTGTGATACAGTTTCAGTATCTACACTGCTGCTGATCTTTAATACCAGCTACCCGGCTGTGTGATACAGTTTCAGTAACTACACTGCTGCTGATCTTTAATACCAGCTACCAGACAGTGTTTGAAATACAGTTTCAGTATATACACTGCTGCTGATCTTTAATACCAGCTATCAGACTGTGTTTGCAATACAGTTTCAGTATATACACTGCTGCTGATCTTTAATACCAGCTACCCGACTCTGTTTGCGATACAGTTTCAGTATCTACACTGCTGCTGATCTTTAATACCAGCTATCAGATTGTGTTTCTGATACAGTTGCTGATCTTTAAAGAAGTGAGTGTCAAGGTTCTTTACCAATTTAAAGGTTCTTCAAACTCACAGCTTCAAAACGATTCTTCTATTGCATCATTCAGAGAATTCTTTGTAACACCTGTATTGCACTTCACACCATTTATGTGAGGTCTATTTTATACACAACATATACTAGAGTAGGGGTCAGTAACCCTAGTTCTGCATTCTTGCCACATTCTTTCACAGTTAGCTGATTTCCCTGCTCTAACAGACCTACTAAACCAACAATTTACAGCTGTGCTGAGTCAGATGTGCTTGAACAGGAAAAGTACAAAACCAAGTATGCCTACCCCTGTTCTATTGAATCTAAGGGAATAAGAATATTGTGGGAATTTTTCTTTTTTCAGTTTATTTAAATTTCATTCAAAAAGGTAAACTGCCATTTTTATATTCATTACATGTAATGAGCAATATTTCAAGCCTTTTATTTTTTGTCTGTTTGTTTGTTGATCAGTTTGGCTTACAGCTCATGAAAATCAGCAATCCATAATCTCAAATTATTAGAATCAACATTAAAACAAAAACATATCACTTTACATGTAATGAATATAACCTTTTAAATTGAGCCTTTTCATTGATTCATTCATCTTCATATTGGTTTCATCCTGGTTTGGGGCTGTGGTGGGTCCACAGGAATCACTGGGCACAAGTCAGGAATATCTATCTCTGAGTTTGACCACCCTATTTTGATTGGTTCTGTTGCAGAATTTTACTTTATCCAGCCCCAGCTTTCAGACAGGAAAATGTGTTTAACATCAATGTGTTTATTAATCTTTTCATCGACTTCACCTGGTCAGGGTCATGGTGGGTCCAAGGCCTACCTGGAATCATTAGGTGCAAGGCAACAATACCTGACTCAGAGTTTGACTCTGTTGCTCCATCTCCAGCAGGCAACCATATTCTGGTTCTTTCTGCTGAGTTTGACTGTTTTCCCACCCCTAGATAAAATAGAGATTCTGATTGGTTCTGCTGCAGAATTGGACTACCGTATTTTCCAGACTATAAGCCGCTACTTTTTTTCCCACGCTTTAAACCATGCGGCTTATGATGAGGCGTGGCTTTTTCTTTCTTCTTCTTTGAAAACAAAGAAGAAGACGTTTATTTTCAGTGAGCACATACAAGCAGCCATCACTGAGATTTTTTTTCAAACCCATACCCCCTCATAATGGAAACCACATGAAGAAGTTCATATAATGCCACATTTAAGTTGAAGGCCATCGATCTGGCAGTACAGGAGAGAAATAGAGCTGCTGCACGTAAGCTTGGCATGAATGAATCAATGGTTCGGCGCAGGAGACGGCAGCGGGAAGAACTCATTCAATGCCAAAAGACTAGAAAGGCTTTCAGAGGACATAAAAGCAGATGGACTGAACTTGAAAATGTTCTTGAGGAATTGAGGAATCATTTTCTGAAGTCTGTCAGTGGATCCTAACAGCGTGGAGCAGCGTGAAGGAATCTACCATCACCAATGGTTTCCGAAAGGCTGGACTGCTGTGTGAAGAGGGCACCACAGCTTCAGAGCCAGCTTCACCCCGGGATGACAGCAACACGGAGAGCAACACAGACATAGACACAGAGAAAGTACCAGCTCTTCTAACAAAGCTCTTCTTAGTCTGTTCATTTCTGACACTGAAGATGATGACTTCAGGGGTTTCAGTGAGCAGGAGGACGATGAATAAACCAATCAATAACTTTGTTTTGTTTGATCAGCACTTTAACTTTTATGCTACAGACACTGATTGTAAATTATCAGTTCATTTATGTTCAGTTAAACTATGTTATCAGTTCAATAGATATCTGCGGCTTATAGTCCAGTGCGGCTTATACATGTTACTGTCCAGGTTTTTTTTTTTTTTTAACTTTGAAGATCTCGCTTATAGTCTGGAAAATACGGTATGTTGTTCCAGATCCAGCTTTCTGACTGGAAAATGATTCAGAGTGGAATTTTGGAGAAAAGCGGTTAACAACACCACAATAAATCCTCCACAACAAATCTCCAAATCATACACTAATGACCAGTCCCTTAAAAATCAACAGCATCCCACGTACCTCGCCAGCTGACCTACCATTTACCTACATTCCTTTCCATAACAGTGGAACAGTTGCAGGAACAAAGACACCTCTTGCCCTAACTCCTCCACAACCATTCTGTGCAGCCAGAGTGCTCTGAATGAAAGAAGCCATCTCTGAGGGGTGTGTACCATACCCTTGACCCCACACACCTGAAAGAGCATTGTGCTTTTGCCCCTCTCAATCATGGTGCACTGTTCCCCTCACCCAGACACTGTGAGCACTGTGTTTCTGCAGCCAGTTTTCCAATTGCTGCAGAGCAAACCATTTGATGAGGACAGAGTGGGAGTTTTCTAGCCTCAATACAATGCAAAATACAGAGCCCAAGAAAAACCAGGGCAGTCAATGACCTGCATTATGCTTCATTGTCTCTATAACTGCATAGTCTGCCTACAGCATTGCTATGCGTGTTAAAGGACATGAGGTCAATCTCGGGCTCCTGGTTGTCTGATTGCAATGACCGTCCATGTGAATAGTATAAGTTTAGTTGGTAATGCACCTACAAACAGGCACAGCTCAACGCACAGGTCTCTCTAGGATGTCACTTACATCATCATTTTTTCCACTTATCTGTTGAGTAGCCAGCTTCATTCTCAGGAAAGCCACTCAACAGCAGCAACAAGTCTATACATCTTATTATACCACAAGCACTTTAAGATAGTTTCTTTGAATTTTGAATCCACTGATACAATCATGTAGAAAGAAATGGGACACCCCATGAACTTATTTGATGTATTTAATATTTATTTGGCATATACTTAAAAATATGGACATTTGATCTTCATTTTATATAAACATACATCTGAAGACACTCCCTTTAAACATCATTTGTGAAACATAATTAATAGAAATAAAATTTTCTTGTGAGGAAAAGGTTAGTACCCCCTATGCCCTAATAGCTGGTATTTCCTCCTTTTGCTGAAATAATGTCAATAATGTCAACCTTGTTGTCTCTTCAGATCAACTGAAAGACTTTGCCACTCCTCCATGCAGAATCCTTTCAGTTCTGTAATGTAGCATGAGCTACCTGTGGTCTACTCTTGGGCTAGGATGACCTGACTTGGCAATGTTGGTGGTTCAATAAAGTATATCTAATCTAAATGTTGATGTCAGATACTGGTAAATGGTTACAGCAAACATCTAATTGACTTTATTTTAGCCAAAGGAGGAAATACCAGCTATTAGGGCACAGGGATTCCTAACTTTTTCCTCATAAGAAAATTGCATTTCTATTACATCAACAAATGATTAAAAGATTATGTTCATATGTATAAATATGTTAACAAAAAAAAAAAAAAAAAAAAAAAAAAAAAAAAAATATATATATATATATATATATATATATATATATATATATATATATATATATATATATATATATAATAGTTATATATATATATATATATATATAATATATATATATTTTATACCTGCATTATATATACTATTGGTTCAGAATAAGTTTAAAGGTCCAGACAAGGAAAGCACCTTTCGTCATTAGTAGTGTTGTAATACATGTTTATGTATGACTATAACTGTTTGCCTATGTATGTCGACAACTACAACTATGTGTTTCTGTGTGTGTGTGTGTGTGTGTGTGTGTGTGTGTGTGTGTGTGTGTGTGTGTGTGTGTGGGTGTGTGTGTGTGAGAGAGAAAGAGAGAGAGAGAGATGCATTTGGGGAACGCACATTCTGACTAGCACCTCTGTCAGCAGTAGCTGTGATGGACGGTTCTGCTGTCCACCCTGAAGGCAGAGAGGTGCTGGTGCCACTGGAGCTGAACGTGGGCAAGATGAAGAAGGAAAATGTCTCCTTTTCATTTGCCTGGCGTTGACCCAGCATTGATCCCTGCCAGCTTAGAGATAGCAGAAGTCTATTATCGGGAAGATTAGTCTGGCCAGGCTCTCATTCAGTCCGGGGCTGCTGGATGCGGCTGGCTGCAGAGAGGTGATTGGGTTTTCCTGTGGCTCCGCTCTATCTCCGCATTGACTGGCTGCTGCCCACTCCTACAGCTACTGCTTCATCCTCCAGCACCTGTCACTCCATATATCTCACACTCTCTCTCCATCTTTCTATCACTTACTTTTTGAGGCAGTGGAGGAGAGTGGGGCACAACCTGACCTGGGGTAAAATATAACGTAGATATTTTATGCAGTTAGCCAGATTCAAGTAGAACATTGTAGCCATGTTTCCATAGCAACATCATCAGGGAATTCCGACTTCAGTCAGGCATATACAGTGCCCTCCATAATGTTTCGGTCAAAGGCACAATTTTCCCTGATGGGCCCCTCTGCCCCACAGTTTACAATTTCAAATCAGACCAATTAGATGTGATTAAAGGGCACATTCCAGGCTTTAATTTAGGGGTATCTGCACAGACATTGTCTGACATAATGATACCACACCAAGAAGGGAGTTTTTTGGAAAGGACTGAGGATTTCTGTGTGTGAAAGCAATGATGATATATATAAGATATATGTATGATTACAATATTAGAATGAAAGGAAAGGTTTTTTAGGGAAAACAGTGTAACTGAAAGGAGGCTCTAGTACCCCATTGAGCTTCTCTAGCCAGGATACAAGATGAGATATGGTTGGGCATGGAGACATACAGGTTCCATGTGGCATCCTGCAGCACATTTGCCCACAGATATTGTAGCTCGGCCTGTAGATCCTGCACACTCATAGGTCGCTGAAGTACTTTGGCAATAAATCTGGTCAACAGGCAGTTCAAGGACATGTTGCAATCTGACAGACATATTCCTGGGAACCCTTGCTGTGTGTGGGAGAGCATTATCCTGCAGAAAAATGCCAGTTGGAAGCCCTGCCATGAGAGGCAAAACATGTGGCCACAGGATGTCCTGTTCATATCGCTGTGTTATTAATGTCCCTTGTATCACTGCTAGGGGTGACCAACTGTTGAATAGGATAACAGATCATCACACCAGTTGTTTGTGTATTGTGTTGCTCCCCACAAAGGCAGAATTGTTCACCACAAGGCCTCCATGCTTGAACCCAACCATTATTGAATCCCAAACACATTCTGGATTCATCACTAAAGACGACATAGTTGCAGACTGTAGCATTCCATGTGACCCTGAGATGGGTCGGCACTCTTTCAAAAAGATATTCCTGCTTCGTGCACAATAATTCCAGGTAGGTTCTGGACTACAACCATAAACAGAATGAAGCAGATAAGAAGATGAATGAATACACACTTCCACACCACCTTCTCACGGCCACTATTTGTCTACATGTGCCTGCATCTACATCTGCATCCTTGGCAGATTTACTTTTAGATCATTTGGATCTCCCACCTTCTACCTGGAGATCCCTCAAACTCAACTTCAACCTTTACTCCAGCCAGTCAACAGCTTCCATCTTCCTTCTTTATGTTACTACTCTAAATATATCACTACTTTAATTAATGCTACTACTTACATGCCCACTTTGTTTCTTTCAGATACTGACATCTTGTCTTTCTCCTCCTTCACCCCACCTGTCACCAGTTGGGTTTCACCTGGTTGCCCAGGGGGTTGGCTCTACCCATGCTATCCACGTACAGCAGCTTCTGTGAAAGTCCAGATGTTACAAGACCTGGACCAAGGACAGGGCTGACACCAAATGCTTTAACTTACAGTTATTGTTCACTATCAAACTGGTAAATCTTATGGAAATATCTGTTTTTCTCCCAGAACACTCACCTGGTAGAAATGCTGTTTATGCAGTGCAAAATGTATGAGTGAGACAAAGGTGAGGGGATTTTATGGGTGATCGGTGGGTCTCCCTGTGGATCTGCCATTCACACCATGGATCAGAGGTCACACATGAAAGAGCACTATTACAGCTCACAGCAGGATTTTCCTGCCAGCATGTTGTATCCTTCCAATGTGTGTGTCTGTGTGTACCACAAATGTTCTTTCTAGGAAAAACTCAATTAACTAAATAATACACTGCTTCAAATGCTATAGATTTTCCAAGGCTGCTGGTTACATCTAGAATTGATTTTTGTAAAGTTCTGCTATTAGTTTTTAAAGCTATTAATAGTTGAACACATTCATAGCTCAGACTGACAGACTAGATTCCCATTTGTTAAGCAGCATTACTATGGATTGAAGGGACTTTAAAAATAAATATTGCTATTAATTGTAGTGACATTTCAAATGTAGTTTTCTCTTAGTACTACCCAATAAGCCAATCTTAATCGGATTTCTGTGGTTATCTGACTATTCAAGTGGTCATGTAAACAGCATACTATTTCTTAGATTGAAGTGAGGTCTAGAAGTCTGATTCAGAAATCCAACAAAGAGAGCTGGATTTTATCTTAGTAAAGAGATTTCTCAGCACATGTATATGCTTTCTCTGATTTCTTTTGGTTTTCTGTTCCTGATCACGAGATGAGCATGAAACACCACTAATTGGTGGAGAATACTGCCTAGTTGCAGAGTAGAAAGCTCACTATTGCCTGGCTCATGTAAACCCAGAGTTTTCCCTGTATCTGATTATCCAACTGTATGTAAACATTTTAAGTGGTTTACTGACAAAATGTTTTTAAATCTAACTTTAAAAACACACCTTAATCTATACTCTATGCCTAAACCTAACCTTACCCTACACCTTATTATACACACTAATCTACACCTAAACATAACCTTTACCATCCCTTAATCTACACTATAATCTATCCTAACCTTAATTTATACCTTAATCTGCTATCTAACTTAATTTATACCTAATATACACCATATGCACCTTAATCTGCACCTAAACCTGACCTTAACCATAGTGAAATGTTTCTTCTCGTTTCTCCATTAATTTTTTATTTCAATTAAAATTTTTAAGCTCCAAAACCTTTCCTCCAGCAGTATCTCTCTGTTTTTGTCATTGTCCTTCCAATCATAGGACAGATCTGTGTGTGTGTTTGTGTGTATTACCAGTGAAAAGATTACCAAATAGCTTGGATTTTTGGGCTAGCTCAATCAACTTAAACGGACATTTCTATAGGAGAACATATTGGTTTTTCTCTGTATTTGTGTTGTTTCAAAGAAACAAACCTTTCTTATTGTAGTGTTCTGGGAGAAGTGGTGCTTTTTCTGAAAGAAGTGTGGAGTGGATGTCACTGTAGACAGTTGGGCTCCTTCTGTGCCAGAAGTATCTGTAAAGCACACTACTCTGTGACTCATTAATGTTCCCAGGTGACTGACCTGTCATTAGAGCTCATTGCAAACGGACATTATTAATCCCTATTGCTCTCGACTGCTTTCTTCATTGCTTTTCTTTTTTCACATATTTTTCTAATTGATCTCCATTCCATTTTAGCGACTCAGCAGGTCCAGATGCCAGATTTGGGTCAATTCAAAGCGCGGGCTGATTGATTCACTGACGAGCTTATATCCTCTGGACGAATATCGATCGAGTGGGAAAGATCAATTCATCATGATGGATGTCTGATGTGGACAGGTGCCTTCTTCACCGCTCGCTCTTTTCTGTCTTTCTCTCTATCTCTCTCTTGCTCTGTGCCTGGTGCTGTAGATGGTATAGAGATTAATAGTTTGACCTCTTCCCCCTCAGACAATGAGCAAAGCCACCAACAGCCAAAACAAGAAATACTTTGGTCAAAGGCAACTCAAATTAATAGTCTAGGATCTGTTTGCAGTTTGGATCTTCAAAAACCTTTCTGAGGTGGTAGAGGTTGTCAGCCTTGTCATAAGGGGGATATCTATTGGCAGTCAGGTAGAACATGGGAATACATTGTCAGCTGATTAATACAGCCATTTCCCATTAATATTCCAGATGGCAATATTTTTCTTCAGACAAAAAACAAATTCTCACACATTATGCTGCAGCATCGATTTGAGCTGGGAGCTACATGCTATGATGATGAACTTGTAAGAACATTAAACATGCAAAAGCACTGCACTAGTGAATGTGTGTTTGTCTGAGTGTGTGCAAATCATTCAAATAGAGAACAGCAGGTGAACTGACTAGCAGGGTGCCTTGTTTGTCAAGAAGGCACGTGATGGAGCACTTAAAGGGGTCCAAGAATATTGAACTGCATTTACATATGTTGGCATCGTTGTATAATGAACATTTGCTACATGGAAACAAACTGCTGTGAATCTCAAACAGTTGTTCTTCCTTTAAAAGCAGGAAAATCCTGTGGCACATTTGTCCACAGATCCTACACATTCGTAGGTCAAGCTGCTCCTATAAATGTTTGATTGGGGATAAATTTGGTGGTTAGGCCAAGCAAATGTTGCAATCTGGTGGAGACATTCTTGGGAAACCAATGCTGAAAAAACATAAAAAGAAGAGAAAAAAATGCCAGCCACTTTCAGGGGCTATTAAGTTGTTGATAGTAGAGAGCAGCACATCACCACAACAATCTGTTATTTATGGGAGTATGTGTTGCTATTCTGACCAGGCCACTGACCAAGCCTTGTTCTAGCTTTGATCTAGCTTGTTCTTCAACACCTGCTCAATTGAAAACAATCTGAACTACTTCAACTGACATAAACTGGATTTAATCACAAATCAGAAGGGAAAGCACCAGCTTATCTCACCAGTTAGACTAGAAAAGGTAAGTTCAAGACGTCCTCACCTACTGGTTATTTTAATTGGTTATTTTCAACTAATGCCAGTTGTTCTGACTTAAAGGTAGAACTGCCTTCAGAACCATTTTGAGCAGTGATTTTGCACATGAGTGATATCTCTGGCATTTGCACAGTATTTTACACATAGCTCCATATATTGTTCAGATGTTCAGATTTTTGATATTTAAAAAATATATATAATTTTATTCAAAATAAAATGTATTTTTTAACAGACATTTTCAACTGCATTATACAGGCAGTTATATGTTGTTTTCTAGGCTTCATATCTCAGGATCAGAGTGACATACAGACATAATACAACATCATAAACTACAAGGCTAACCAATGCAGTCTCCTGGTGTGATGAATTATATTCGAGTAATCAAGCTAAAATTAACTTATATTCAAATGAATTAAATCCCTGTTTAAATGCCAGAGAAACCTTCCAGTGCATATCTACTGAACTATGTCTACATGCTCAAGCTGCATACAGACTGTGACTGATCAGAAAGAGGGGGTGGGCCTGATGATGTCACTGACCCAGATACAGTCCCTGTGCCTGTGCTGTGCAGCTCTATAAGGATTAAGTTTGGAGATTGATTAGGCCAGTCTAACTTCTTACCCCTGATTAACACTTCTGTAGTTTTGAAGAGTTTAGGGTCGTTATCTTTGCCATATAATGAAGGATTTCCTAATCAGTTCGGTTGCATCTTTATTGTAATTGACAGATACAATGTTTCTGTCTGAGTTAATTGTATTGCTGCCATCATGAGTGATGTCATCAGTGAAGATGAATGATCCTTTCTTTCTCCAAACATTAGCTTTTCCATCAAATTGATAAAGATTATTCTTTATCTCATTAGTCCATAAAGCATTATTCCAAGACTCATTTGGAGAAATTCCTTTGCCCTGAATTCCTTCCTGTTTTACTTGAGAATTAGTGGTTTGCATCTTCTGGTGAAGCCTCTGTACTTTTGTTCACAAAGACTTCTGTGACCAGTAGATTGTGAGAACTTCATTGCTGCCCTCTGGAGGTTGTTGCTGATGTCACTAGCAGTGTTTTAGGTTCTTTCTTTACAGCACTTACAATGTTCCTGCTGTTGTTTTCCTTGGTCTAGCTGTTCGACATCTGTTACTTAGTACACCAGTGATGACTTTCTTCTTTGAGGCATTTCAAATAGTTATACTGGCGATGGTCAATATTTGTGCAATTCCTCTGATTGATTTTCCATCTTCTCTCAGCTTCACAGCTGCTTGTTTTTCATCAGTAGACAGCTCTCTGCCTTTCATGTTGGTTGCTCCTCTAACTATAAATGCAGGTAAAACCCAAATCTGAAAGTGAGCGCAGACATTCAGCACTAATTATTGTTTGAATTATTAATGTAACAGGACACACTTGGGCAACAAAACAAACCCGTCAGTCACATGTTCCAGTACTTTAGCTCACAAGAAAAATGGGTAGGTTCAGACAAAAGGAGCTATCTTCTGACCTGTGTAGCAGATCCAGATGTAAGTACCTGGGAATAAAAATTGGAATGTTGTTCTTTTGTCACATATATTTCTTAATGTGTTTCTTAAATATTTTTTAATGTAAAATCCAAACATTTTCAGTCTACAGCAAAAATGAGAAGTCATGAGAAGGGATAATACTGATACATATATAAATAACAAAATATGAACAGTCAGGTACATCATATGTAAATATAATGTACAATATTCACATCTCAAGTGAAGACTAATTTGAGTAGCCTAGGATCTCCTGAAAATAACATTTGATGTGTGACTGTCTCCTATAGATACTTTTCCCTATTGAGGAATGGTCTCATGTCCTGACATTGTATGAAAACAAGTGTGTGCACATATGGAAAGCACTGTGTTTTGAATGACAGTGATCCATCACCAAGACATAAGGAAATAGGAATGGCCTGAGCCATCCTCAGCTAAACCTCTTCTCCCAGGTTTGACCTTGAAAGAAGATAATAATGTGTTTGTCACGCCTCCCTGTGCCTGTGGAATTTCTTTGGAATCGCTTTGTTTTCCCCCTCTCCTTGACCAGCCCTTTATCCTTCCTGTGTCGGTATCTCTCAAACATCACACACACACACACACACACACACACACACACACACACACACACACACACACACACACACACACACACACACACACAAGGAGCTATCAATTCCGATTAGCTTGGCTCATGGGCATGACTTAATCCAGGGGCATTGTGTTAACCCAATGTCCTACCTTGGAACTTGCATAAACCACCTTAGTGGACACAGCTACAGGAGCCAGGGTTGTGGTTGTGGAAAGATTTTCAGGGGCAGGCAGAGGTCAAAGCATCAGATCAAAGACACCAAATGGAGAGTTAATCAGTTCTGACTGCATATCAATCACAGTTCTGGAAGAGCCGTGTTGCACTAAACAGACAGGACAACTCAATCTGCCAGCAGGAGTCTCGCAGCACTGTAGAACATGTAGATGGCAGACAGTTCAGATCAACTAAGATATATTGCAAAGACAAAAAGAATCTACGTGACTGTGGCTGAAGTTTCATTCCCATATGATTGCCTTATCTAGTGTCAGGGTAAATCTGCACATGCTTCTGACATCCAGTGGCAAAAGCAAAGGAAAGATATGCTCTCTCACTAGAGCTTGAAGTTTGGAGTCCAGAGGATTTACATTATATTTATGGCCTTTTCACATTTGCCCCAAATAATCAGGTCCACATCCAGAACCAGTTCTGGGCTCATTTGGGGGAGGGGCCTATTATTGCTGGTTTGCTTTCCAGTTTGAAATGTCACTTTACTACCTGTATTTCTGAAAGAAATGCTGATCAGTCAGAGTCTGCCTGCAGGTTGAGCATGTGCATGTAAACAGAGCAGTAAACATGTACTGGAAGACTCCTTTGACATTTAAACTGGGATTTAATTCAGATGGACAATGCATTAAATATGAAATAAAACTGTTTTCCAACTGATTACTCACAGATATTTTGCTGATATACATGCTTAAATAGGATTAGTCTTGAGTTTGTTGTGATATATGTACCATGTCATTTATCCTGAGTTATGAAACCTACAATTCCAGCAAGAAATAATAGTGAAGTGCAGAAAGGGGCACCAGGCTTTTATTGAATCGGTCTTAACCCTTTGTCTGGTGGCATGGTTTGGAAATTTGACTTTATATAGGATTGTTAAATTTTCCAGCAGGACAATTGATTAGCCACTACTCAATTTAGAGATTTTGTATGAACACAATGTCTGCTACTACTAATCGTATTGTTTATCATAAATCAGCAGTTTACCACTATCTCCAGCATTTACAGTTCCGAGTTCTAAATGACATTATATATTCCAGTGTGCAATATTAATATCACTGAAATATGTGCAAATTAGGCAATATATATTTTTTCTTTTTTTCTATACAAGTATAGTTTAGTATAGTATAGTATAGAGTGTATGTTTGCTCTCTTTTTTGCTCACCCACTGTTCAAATTCTGAATAATGAGAAGGCGTAATATTGATACATACATAAATAACAAAAGTAATAAATGACATTTAGGTTGTATTTTTACTTTATTTGAACTAGTATCATGTCTTATAAACCACTTATTATTCTAAATATTCTTGTCAGTCTAATGATTACAAATATCTCATCATAAGACTTGAAATCTCCACTCAAACACAGGTTTTCTGAGAGGTAACGTGTTATTTAGTTCTTTTAGACAATAATAATAATAATTTAGATGGAAATAAATTGTTGATCAAAACAGTGAAATTCCTACAAATTCCCCAAATTGCACACATTTGAGGATATCCTTAAAGTAATATCTTATAAATACTTATAATAATTTTTGGGTGAACAAGTATGTCAAACTACAAAAACATTCCACAGGATTGGCATCCATTATAAAATTTAAGACTGAATATCTCAAGTCTGTTTAGAATGCAAGAGAGTGCAAGCTAGAAACACTCAAACCAGCCTGTCTGGCAATAATCATGGCATGCAAACAATCACTGGCTACCTGGTGAGTGTATTTGCTGTAACACAACAACAAACACATATTCACACACACACACACACACACACACACACACACACACACACACACACACACACACACACACACATGCACCCATACTTCCTTATATATGGGGTGCAGTGCTCCCAGTTCAGTGTCTTTAATAAAGAGAGAGGGAGAGATAGAGATAGAGAGAGAGAGAGAGAGAGAGAGAGAGAGAGAGGAGGGGGGGTATGAGAATCGAGTTCTTTGTTGTCTGTTATTGCACAGTGTTTGACAGGCATTATCTCTTCACCACCAACCCAAGGAAAAAGGACACACTGGAATGCAAATGAGAAAGTAATAAAGGTGGCATCAACGGTTTGTCAGTTTTAAAGCAGGTGTGTGTGTGTGTGTGCGTGTGTGTGTGTGTGTGTGTGTGTGTGTGTGTATGTATGTGTGTGTGTGTGTGCGTGCGTGTATCATATAATAACTGCATGATGCTCTCACACTGGCTCTCTCAGTGGTGAAGATGAAAGATATGAAACTGTGATTTAAATCAATGAAGAGCAACTCATCAGCAGGCGGACCCCAAAACAGCGTACATGGGTGTGTATAGTCTTGTCAAATATGCTTAGTTGAATGCATGCTGGGAGAGATGCTCAGGTTGCCTGTGTGTTGTCCCAAGAGACTGCTTCGAGTCTCATATGCTACTGAGGCACGCAACACATACACTGTTTACTGAGAGAGAGACAGAAGAGAGATAAAAGGAGAGAGAGAGAGAGAGAGAGAGAGAGCACCGAGCAGCAGTATAAAATCTGATCGAGTCCTGAACTGAACACAATCATGTTTTGTGATGACCATCAAACAAACTGTGAAACAATGTGTGACACAACGTTTCAGCAGTCCCCCCTGAAAACCAACATGATTACTACTTAAAATGTCCAAAATTAGGATCAGGTGCAGCACATCAGCTGCAAATGATTAGACCATCATTAGAGACAACCCTGACATTAGTTTGGTTTGCTCTTGATTGTGGGATCACCATGGTAAGAAGTTTCTGTGGCCTTGTAGAAGAAGATGCTGATGAATCTGGAAAATATTTGTGAAATATCATATACCATGACACCATAAAACCATGATTCTGAGACAGTTATCATACCATGAAACTCATTTCATTGCAACCCCATCATTGAGGTGTGGGATAGTACTAGCAGTCAAAATGGTCAGGCATGACGTTGTGAGCAACTCTGACATGGACAAAATCGACAAAGTCATCTGCATCAGAGCATCTATAAAACAACAAGGCTTGTGAGGTGCACCCCTAAATAATAATGAATGTTTGGCCCAAATGTAGCCTGAACCAAACGTGCCAACATTGGCCCAAATGTGTCTGCTATCAGGACCCTGATGAGGACAGTGGTCTGAAGACCAAAAAATCATGAACCTGCAACAGTGTTGGACAAAAGGTAAAGAACTGTTAGTCTTGTCTAAAAGTTGTCTAAAATTAGTCTAAAAAATGAAAGTCAATCAATCAATCCACTGAAGTTTATTCTTATAGCACTTTTTATAATACAGGCATTTTCCCAAAGTGGCTTTAAAGAAATCCGGGTCCAAGCATCAGTTGAGCAAGCCAGCAGGCAACATGATGAGTGAGCCAGTGCAAGGACCTTAAATGAAGACAGCATCAGAGGGCAGTGGAAGAGTGGGGAGCCGGGTCGGGTGACATGGGGGTAGATAAGTCAGGATAAGGCATCTCAGAACATGAGAAAGAAAACAGAAGGAAGGAAAAAGCAAAGCGCTGGAAGGGTCTACTAACATCCTCGTATCAGATACCACAGGACACCTGTGACCATAGTTTTGTATAAAAAGATGACAAACTACAGAGTTCTAGTCAACAGTTAATATACACTCATTGACAAAAAAACATACCGCAGATCATCACACCAGCATTTGGGCCAATTGAGGCACTCGCCACAAAACCTTCATACTGGAACTTGGTAGTTAACTGATCCCAAACAGAGCCTGGATTCATTGCGAAAGATGATATGGTTCCAGTTTGTAACAGTTCAGGTTTCTTTTTCATGAAACCATGGCAAAATAAAGTGAGGATGGTTTGGTCATAACAGTCTGGAGGGGCCAGTTTATCAAAATGACAGCAAAAATCCTGCTTTTTTTGTATACTACAGGCATATCTATCATATCTCCCATCAATAGGTACACTTTAGTTGCCTTTTATAGGGCAGTGGGGGAAGCAATTTTACACCTTCTTGTGCCAAGACCCAGTGTCTAATCAGACCACATCTGTACATCATTTACATATCTGCCTGATACTCAATTGCATGCTGAGTTCCATAGCAATATTACCTTTTTGTAATATTGTTATTGTAGTTATTGTTATAGTTAGGGTTTTTAATTGCATCTAACCAGTTAATTAGATGTTCTTAGGGAGCTCACAGAATAAGCTCTGTACAACCCATAGAGTACAATAGAACACCTAGATTTGTGGTCATATTTAACATGTTCTTTCAGTAAAACCAGTAAAACGTCAATGAATTAAAAAGAACTCTATATAGAACAAGAGCAAGAAGACAGGGAAGCAGAGAAGCAACCATCAATCAACTGCCTCATTCTGAGTTATATGTTAGCACAGTTTGTGGTAGAGAATACATCAGAGTACTTCCGGGGGGAGATATGATATTTTACATTTCATGCCAGGCGCACCACTGGGAGCACATTGATGTTACCATCCTAAAGCTCTTTAAGATTTCCGTAGTCTTTTAAATAACTCCCAGCAGCTTACTGGGTTAGCTTTAGCAGTCTCATTGAAGGAAAAAGGCCAGCTTATAGCATTCCTATGGATGTTAAATATTGATATCATTCTGATAGAGGAATTTCAGATTCATTTGATCAACAGGAAAAGTAATTCTGCTTTTTTTGTCTAAACATATTTACATTTCCAGTGAACTATAGTGAACAACATGATCTTATTCCACATGAATAAATCATATATGACAATATATTCAATTCTCATTTATACAGACATCATAACATATATTGTTTAAAAATGTACATATTTGTTACAAATCTGTCGAAATACATTAACATTTTTCCACTTCCATAAAATTAATGGAAATACAGTTTACATACATTAAATACAGTCAGATATTTGCTATAACTTTCTACCAGTCTCTGACATCGGCCAGAAGAAATCTTTTCCCACTCCATTCAGAATTCGTTCAGCTATGTGATGTTTCAGCATCAGTCTTTGTACAGACAGCCTAACATTTTCCACAAGACATCTCTGATACAATAAAGATTTCATAGTGGTTTCAATGATGAAGTGTTTTTTAGCACTGCTGCAGCAAATCAGACCCAAACCATGACACTTTCATTCCCATGCTTCACAGTTGGTATGAGGTTCTTGTGCTCAAATGCTGTGTTTGGTTTCTGTCCCCAGATAATTCAACTTTAGAGTCGTCTGTCCAAAGCACATTGGCCCAGCATACTGCACTTTGTCTTGGTGTTTTCTGGCAAACTTTAGTCTTGCCCTGATGTTGTTTTATTGTTTGTTTGTGGTTGTTGTTGTTCTTGTTGTTGTTGCTGTTGTGTTGTTGTTGTTTTGACAGCAATGGTTTCCTCCTTATACACCTTCTATGAAAATTCATTTAGTTTGGTCTCTTCATGATGGTAGATGCTGCATTTTGACATCAACAGTGGCAATAAATACTTGTAGACCCCTTGATGACATTTTAGGACCGTTAGAGGCTTCTATACACATACTGGTGAATCCATTCATGTCAACAATCAAGAGCAAACCAAACTAATGTCTGAGGTTTAAATAAGACAGCCCTCTCCAATGTCTTCTCTAAGATGGTCTTATCATTTGCAGCTGATCTGCTGCACCTGATAACTAATTTTAAGTAGTAATAAATATGGGGATGTCCTCTTTTTTTCCTAACAAGACGATTACATTTCTGTTAAGTATCTAGTATCATGTACCTCCATCTCTCAATATAGTAAAAATGAAGATCAAATGTCCATATGTCCCAACCCTTTCTCATTAAAACCATATCTGGTAGATAGTTTTTGGCCTATTTTGTCTTTCATGTGTTTAAATGGCCAAATATTAGATTTTAATTTGTGATCGTTTGTGCACAGTGGTAGAACTGATCTTTCATCCTCCGGCCTTGGCATTTCTTGGACTGAGACTTGGCCTGGACTAGTGACGTTTTGGAGCAGTGTCAACAACAGGAGCTAGAATGGCTATTGCCTGAAAGTACTGGCAGAGATCTTGCTTGTGAAGCAGCCAAGACTGTGGGGTTGGAGCATCCATGAACACATGAGAAGAGACTAGAATCAGTGTGATTACAGGGGAGAGGAAACAGAGCCAGGCATGTTCTCAGCTCCTCAAACAGGGACCAGAGTCTGAACAAAGTCAGGAACAAAGACTGAAGTGTGAGGACAGATTCTCTCTCTGGATTTTGTTGTCACTCGCTCTTTTTCCAAATGGATACTCCGAACTGCAAATGAGAGACCTGATCAAGAAATGGTAAAGCAGCCCGGTTCACACCTGTTAATAAGTAACTAGTTTCCCTTGGGCACTGGCCACGAGTATTACCTTTATCCATTAGTTAGATGTTGCACCCAGCTATGGTGCAGAAGATGGATGATGTGGTCTTGCAGGTATTAGATACAATCAGAAATAATTACAATCTTTCGCAAAGCACAACTGCAATACTGCAATGGTCCTGTGTCAGTCTGCCATGGAGTCTCTCAGGATGGCAGTAAGTCATCTTCAGTGACGAGTTCTACTTTTGTCTTGATGGAGACGACCAACGAGTTCATGTGTGGAAGCTCCGTAGTCAGTGCCAAGATCAATGGTTTGTTGTCATGCGTCGCTTGTCCAGAAGGCCTGGTGTCATATTGTGGATGCAATTTTGTACGACGTCAGATCACCTTAGATCACCTTCGGTCTTCTTTACAGGCTCTTTGACAGCTCAACGTTTCAGTAATGATGTCCTGCAAACCAGTTGCCCTACCTTTTCTGAACACACACATACATGCATTGGACGACACTCGTCAACACTCAAAGTGGGAGAAGGACAATGCCCCAAAGTCCTCCTCCTCAGCCCTGTGTATGCCCTCGGCTCTCTCTTGTTCTTCACCTTCACAACAAGCAACTTCACATCCACCTCAGCTACAGGGGGTGGGGGTTGGGTTCAGCTTCACATGCCTACGACAAAGCTGCTGCAAACTCCAGCCCAATAACCTTCTGAGTTCACCTCCCCGTTTGGGTGTGGTCCATACTAGCAAAAATTAAGGTGCTTCAAATGGTTGGAGCTTTGCTATAGAAGAACCATTTTCGCTCTGCAAAGAACCCTGTTTGTAATAGAGGTCTAAAATCTGACCTGAGACACAAAATGCTTCTTAGCTTGATTTGTGACTGTGAGAAAATGGCTGGCGGAGATTACACTGGATGCCTTTGTAGCCTGATTAACTCAATTACTTCTTAGTTCTGGATCCATAATCTTCTGTGATTTTTGACAAAAGAATGTGATCCCTTCAGGAAATTGCAGATTGTCCTTCCAATTTTACTGCTATGTATTACTGCAAAACAACTCACCATTACTGCTGAAGTGTGAAGAGTACTGCTTTCTATTGCTTGCTGTCTCCTGATTGTGCCACATTTCTGTGATGATGTTGCACAGAAACCCATCTATAAAGACTATACATCCAGTCATTTACATTTACATTTATGGCATTTGGCAGACGCTCTTATCCAGATTGACTTATAAAAGTGCTTTACTAAGAAAATACACTTAGCTACATAGTAGAGGCTAGAATCTAGAGATACCTCAAGATTAGATGCTGCTAAGTACAAATCACAGAATGGAGATCAATTCTCAACATATTACACTTTATCACATAAGACATAGTATGATTATAAGCCTTTAATCAGTTAAATGCTCTCAAAAGAGGTCTTCAGTCGGCACTTGAAGACAGCAAGTTGGTGCTGTTCAGACACCTGGTGGAAGTTGGTTCCACCACTTTGGTGCAAGGACAGAACAGTGTGTCGATGCTTGTCTTCCGTGCATCTTGCCAGATGGTGGGTCAAGCAGAGCTGTACTTGATGCGCAAAGGGCTCTTGATATAGATTGGGTTTTGAGCATTGCAATCAATTCCAGAGGGGCTGGTCCATTTTTGGCTCTGTTGGCCAGCAAAGCCGGTGAAGAGAACACAGCAGAGGAGTTACATGGCTGAATATAGGATTATTGAAGACAAGCCATGCTAGCGCATTCTGGATCAGTTGAAGGGCCTGATGGTACCCATAGGAAGGCCATGCAGAAGGGAGTTGCCAATGTCTAGTCTTGTAATAACAAGAGACTGAACAAGCATCTGTGTGGCCTCTCGAGAGAAAAAAGATTGAATTCTCTGGCTGTTGGAAAGGAGAAATGTGATTCAACTTCGTAACATGAATCGAGAATGATAGCTGTTCATCCCCAATTACATCTAGCCTTCGTCCTTCCAACAATGGAGTGACCATCGAGTTCATAAAGGAAGATCATGGGGAAGACCAGTGGTTCCAGGCATGTACAGTAGTTCAGTCTAGTTGGGGTTGAGTTTCAGGTGATGGGCTGCCATCTATGATTGTCAGCAAGGCATGCTGAGATGCAAGTCAGAACGTGGGTGTCAGAAGATGGGAAAAAAGGTTGAATTGAGTGTCATCTTGGTGGTTCATTTTACTGGATAGGACTTAATGATGTTTGAAAGGAGCAACAGATGTTAAAAGACAAGGAGACTTACTTATGAACCCACATATCTTTTTTTCTGGATGTACTAAGCTATGCAAATTCCTCTTAGTACTTTTCCAAAAAGCATTGCTGTTGGTGAAGGGTCTGAGCTTGTAACCCAATCATGGATGGCAAAGGCTCCTGTGATAATGAGCTATGGGTGGTAGGATATGAGTGTAGAGTACTTTTATGGGACACACAGCAGGGGTAAAGCACAAGCTGATGGAGTAATTAGAGAAAATCCACAATCAAAGTATAGAAGACAGCAGTAACAAGTAATAGCCTACTCCCACAAATGAAAGGCAATTGAGTTTTTCTGTAGATTTCACCCTCATTTGGGCATAATGTCCAATATGAGAAGGCACGTGAAAAGGAAATGCCTTCCCACGTCATCCCCTGTGAACTTGATGTAGCCGTAGACTAAGTGGACATATTCATTAAGTGCTTGCACTGCATGGACTATGATCTTGATCCAAGGTGATCTTGATCCCTTTTGAATTTTCTATTTTTATACATACCGTATATTATACCTACAATTTCTCAAATTTTATATCATTAATACTATGCTTGCTCATATATTTATTGAGGAAAATGATCCAATAATACTTATTTGTGATTGTCAAAAGTATGTTAATCTTTGCTTTCAGTATCTAGCGTGAGCCTCTTGTGAAACATTAACTGCAAATAAACATTTCTGGTGACTGTTTATTTAGTCCTGCTCTAATTTTAGTCCAATCCTCTGTACAAAACAGCTTCACCACTGTTATGTTGGTGGGTTTCCTCCCATGAACTGCTTGCTTTAGGTTTATATGGACTTTGAATGGGTCATTCCAAAACATAAATTTTATTATTATTTACACATCCTTGAGTAGAATTGTCTTGTTGCATGACCCACATTCTCTTGGGATTCAGCTCACAGACAATTGCCCTGCCATTTTCCTTTAGAATTTGCTGGTTTAATTCAGAATTCAATGTTACATCTATAATGCCTAGCTGGCCTACCAAAACATGCTCAAAATATAATACTACCACCATGTTTCACAGACGGGATGAAACAATATATCAAAATATTCTATTATATTTTGCTTGTACATGTGATCTTTAGCAAACTGCAGACAGGCAGCAGTGTACTTTTTGCAACCCAGTCATGCACACCATTGTTGCTCAGTGTTCTCCTTATAGTAGAGTCATGAACATTAACATTAGTCAATGTGAGAAAGGTCTTTAGTTGCTCAGAAGTTCTCCTGGATTCCTTTGAGAGCTCAGACTGTTACACACCTTGCTCTTGAGGTGGTCTTTGTTGCTTGAGCAATCAGGGGAGGGTAATGATGGCCTTGAGTTTTCCCCATTTATACACAATCTGTATGAGTGTGGATTGGTGGAGTCCAAACTCTTTAGACATGGTTTTGTAACCTTTTCCAGCCTGATGAGCATCAACAACTCTTCTTCTGAGCTCTGTCTAAACACCTGACATTAATTTCACCTTCAATTTATCTCCTAAAGGTTCACATACTTTTGCCCCTCACAAATCTGTAATATTGGACCATTTTCCTCAATAAATAAATGAAAAAGTGTAATTGTGTCATTTCTTTGATTGGTTTCTACAGATCTACTTTTAGGACTTTTAGAAAATCTGATGAAGTTTTGGCTGGAATAAGAGAACATTGTCCGGAGGTTTAAATGCTGGAGATATGTCCTCAGATGGTTGTGAATTGTTTTTAACCCTAACCCTAACCTGAGCTACTCCGTGACTTCAGCCACCTTCATATACTCCTAGACAACTGAGGAGGCTTGCTGCCTATCACAGCCCAGTCTGGGAGCATCACCTCCTGGACAAAAAGTGATTAAATTCCTAGCCTGAGGGTACAATAAAATCCAATATTGTACTGTTCATATCTAATGAGAAATGACTGGGATTCACGGGATTAAAACTAACAACCTTCACATTTCTGGCTCTCCTTGCTTATCACTGGTCTTCCAGTCAGCTATTGTCAAATGTATATGGGATTCCTTTTTGAATCTGCAGCTTATTTTCATTTCTGCAAAGGTGTCTGTGAATGACGTCCTTCAAGAAGGTCACAGTTCATATAGCATCGTGCCATCAGGAATTTCAGGCAAGGTGTTACAATTGTGCTTCCATGAGCTGAACAAAGAGCAGTGACTGTAAAACTCTTTACATCATACCATCTCCAAAATGTAACTGTAGGAACAAAAGGTGTACTGTTTACTATTCCTGCCCTTTCCTCAGTACACAACAGTTATGTCGCTGAGTTTCCTCCTATGAACTGCTAGCTTTAAGGATACAACTTTGACTAGTCCATTGCAAAACATTAACTTTATCCTTCTTTAAACATTCTTTGGTAGAGCTTGTTATTAGTATCATTGTCTTGTTGCATGACCCATGTTCTCCTGAGATTCAGCTCACAGACAGCTATCCTGATATTTTCCTTCATAATTCCATGGTATAATTCAGAATTCATTGTTCCGTCCAATGCTGTCCTGGCCCAGGTGCAGAAAAACAAACCATTTACTATCAAACCATGATACTACCAATATGTTTATAAAATAATAAGATTTTTATTGGATATATCTTTCCAGCATTCCAGTATATTAGACATGTATTGCATGAACACACATTGCATGAATATATTAACAATGGAGAATGGAGGACTACGCAGGTAATTTGTAGACCTGCAGAGAAGCAAAGAGAGAGAAGATAAGAGAAGAGAGGTCATCGGCAGTTCAGGTTGCTGAGTGACTGCTGGATTGTATGATGGTGACAGTTCCTCAATGCTGCCTGGAGCTCCTCCCCATCCATAAACAAAACACTCTTCACCCAAAGAGACAGAGAGACACAGAGGGAGTGTTAAGCATGCCTGACCTTCCCGTGGAGTTGTAAAACTGCAGTGAATTTGGTATAAGCATCTGCAAAGGAATAGGCCTTTATGGAATATTGAAGCTGTGTGTTCAGTACTGTTGAGCCCTGGTCAGCCAGTTCAGTGGTTGACACTGCTCAACACTTATTTGTAGAGAAGCCAAGATCAGAATAAACAAGGATTATCACACACAGTGAAATTTCAATGAATATCTCATATGAAAACATAACATATGGCAATGTGTACATATGACAATAAGGTGTTCTCCAGCAAGGGTTTCCTCCTTGCTCACCTTCCATGTAAATCCAACTTGTTTGGCCTCTTTCTAATGATAGATGCTACACTTTGACATTAACTGTGACAAGAGCTACCTGTAGGTCCTGTGATGACATTTTAGGCTTGTTGGAGACTTCTTTGTGCATCTTAAGTTCTTGGACTGAACTAGCAAGGATGTCCAGACCAGTCCATATGGGCCGTTGTTTTAGAGTTGTTCTCCACTTGTAAAATAGTTTCCAGAAAATGGAATTTGTTTGAGATCTTTCCCCACACATATGCATCTACAACCTTCTTTGTGAAGGCTTCAGGGAGCTTGCATCTTGACATGGTGATCCCACTCACTTCAACAATCAAGAACAAACCAAACTAATGTCTGAATCCTTCAAAGTCTCGTGTACTAATGATGTTTAAAAGACATTTCTTCAGGTTTAAGCTTATTACTCTCAACAGCAGCCCAGCAGTGACTTTCACTGCCATGCATTATAGCTGCCCAGCAGATGGCAGTACACATACACCCCTCTTAGCTGAACTTTGTTCTTTCTGATAGCTGCTGTTCTGGTATCTCTGGTCCCTCAGAGGTGGGTGTGACTACATGTTCAAGCAATTCTAAATTCTACTGCTCCTTGCCTCCATGTGGTGGAAAGGTTACACCCAGAGAGGCTCCAGAGACGGAGAACCTGAAGGGACGGATGCTGAGCATTCAAATAAAGGCCATCAGTAGCCACTGATGCACAGCCCATGCAAATCATCACACATTCTGTATCCTCTTCATTTTCTCTGTCTGAAATATAGAGCAGCCTCCATGCATTGATCAGAGCATGAGCCAATGAGTCTACATACCTCCCTGTGGAGTGAGGGTAAGTATTTAAAGGCGACCTATTGATCTAATGGTTAACAGCCAAACCCAATCCTCCAACATATGCTGAGATCTCCTCAGATATCTGGATGACCTTGAACTTCTTACCCTCAGAGTCTTTGGTTTAACCAAACAAATTTTTGGTTTGGAACCAACTCACCACTTTAACCCACACAGGGTTGAGGCTCTATTCACAACACAAGCATTATTCACATTTATTCATGACCATTCCTATCCATTTGTGTGTGCTATGGTGAGAAAAGTATTGATTACCTACTAAAAATGTGTAGATGTGTCATCTAATCTAAAGGATTACTCTAAAGTCATCTGATCACTTTCCATCACATTTCTGGTCAATTGTCATTTATTTAAGCAAATTAAAAATGTAATATTTGTAAATACACTTTAATATACTCATCATCAAATGAGGTAATGGGGGATGATATGACATATATTTATTGAGTTACACATACAGAACAGTGTCTCTCAGTGTGCTGTTGGGTTTAACACAACATGCCAGAAGTCTCGTCATGGAGTTGTAGAGGTTCCTAATGGTGTCTATTGATGATCCATCCCATCCTTATTTTCACTCAGTTCCTGCAGATTGTGCAGTAGGGGTGGAGTGTTGATAGTGGGTCCAATAGCATCCCACGCATTTTCATTTGGGCATAGGTCTGGTGATGCGAGTGGCCATGGCATGGTATCTGTGTCTTCAGGGTGAGTTCTTGGGATGGCAGCAGTATGTGGACATGTGTCATGTTAGTATAGTGCACCGGAGTGTGCATTCCAAAAAAGTTGGACCACTGTTTGCAGGACCTCATTAATGTAATGTTGGACTGTCAATGTGCCTGTAAGATGTACCTGTAAGACCAAAGGTGATTGGGCATGGTACAAAATTGTACCCCACACCATGACACCAGACCTTCTGGACATGTGATGTATGACAACAAATAGTTCCTCCATACATGGATTTGTTGGTCTGAAGATAGCCACTGCACTCAGATGATTCCTTCTGGGTGCAATGGGGTTTTTGACAATGAGAGTAATACCTCCTCTGTGGTGGTGAAAGGTGGCTAACAAAATATGCAGAGAATCATAGAACTACAAAGTGCTCTTGTATGCTAAGTGGAATGAGTGTAGAAACATGGAGGTGGTACTGTTATTATAATTATACCATAATTAATTAAGTAATAATTGCACAATTTGCGATCTAAATGCATGTTTTGGTTAAAACCAATAAATTCTGTACTGTAAGCTTCATGGAGGAGCTTTATAGCACAAAATGAATGTAAAACAAAACCCCAATACTGCTACACCCACCATCAGACAAAGAGCTTGCATGCAGATGATGCAACACTGGGCAATACAGCCTCAGCTGATCCAGGGATTTGAGGCTGACCCCAACCTACTTTCAGCTTACCTCAGCTCTCCCAGCAGCCTGCTCCTCTTTCATGCTTTGACTTTCTCTATCCCCTTCTCTTTCACTGTGTTATCCTGCACCTCTCACCTCTTTCCCTTGGAAAGAAACAGAGGGAAAGAGTGAAATGAGCAAAATCAATATTCAGTCTGTTACCTCACAGATGGAAAGGTGGTTCTGGAGCTCGGATGGTCTCCAGTGGTGGTTGAAAGCCACAGAGGCTCAAAGGGACTAAATATAAAAGTAGGATTTGCTCACAGGAGGAGGTGTGGTTATGTAATTGCTAACAAAATATCTCTTTGATGTCCTCGTGGATGTAGAAGAGTGTTTGGAGGTTGGGTGCAGATAGAAATGCCTCTAACTCGGCATGCAGTTATGTCTTAGGCATAAATGATTCCATGTGTGGGTTGATTAAACAATGGGTCTAGGCAGAAGAGGATTTCCCCACAGCCCTATAAAAACTCTCAGAGGCTTTGCAGACTTTTGGGTAGAGTACCTCTTGGTGAGAGCTGACTTCTAGACATGCTTCAATGACGCACTTAAAGACATTTTGCTCAGTTGAAAGATTTGAAGTTGGGGCACATTGGACTAAGAGAAACAGGATGGTCATTCTGACCAAGCCACTGTCGCTTTCGTTTGCACTGGTGTCATGAACTAGAACTGGACTGGACTGCATTGCTATGCACTGACACTGTATTGTCTTTAGTGAAAAATCCAGGTTCTGTTTGTGATCTGATGATGGTCAGGTTAGGGTATGGAGGCCTAGTGATGAGCACTTCAATCATGCCTTTGCTGTGGAGTGACACACTGCCATATATGTTGCCTCTCATATTATAATGTTGTAATCACTTACATATATCACCATTACATCCTTCGTAAGATTCAGTACATTCCAAAAACTGTATTGTTATGTCAGTGAGTGTATGTGAAGATACCCCCAAATTTAAAGTAGTGGGTAAAGATTTTTGACAGCTAGACTTGCATGTAGGATGCACTTAAAAATATTATGCCGAGGTCACAAAGTTGGAGAGGGTGTGCATCATTGTCGAAGCAGGATGGTGTAACAGTGTAATAGAGCCTCCTTTAAATTGTACAGTTTCCCCCAATAAACTTATCCTGTCACATTTAATATATACAATTTTTTGATGTACTTTTTATTTTTGTAGGCTATAAAATACACTTGCAGATATTGTATACCAATATATACAGCCATTTGAAAATGTTAGGACACCCCATGGACAATTTTGTCTTTAACATATTTAAACATATGGACATTTGATGAATACAAATAAAACTGAAAAAATGTCTTTTAAATATAATTTGTAAAAAGTAATTAAGAGAAATGCAAACCAGCCATTAGGAGTGTAGTTTGTGCTCTTCTGGTACTGGTCCCAAGCCCAGATATATGGTGAGGGTTGTGTCAGGAAGGGCATCCTGTGTAAAACTAGTGCCAAAACAATAATGCAGATCATAAATATGATGATACGCTGTGGCGACCCCTAAATTGTGAGGAAAAAGTCCCACATTTATTACAATGTAAAATGCTTAAAAAAATTATATATATATATATATATATATATATATATATTAGTAGTAGTAGTAGTTTATTGTTGTTGTTGTCTGTGATATAGTGGTAACAAATATGTGTCTGGATACCTCTGAGTCCCTCTGGATCATTCCAGCTTAGTTTAATCTCTGCTCCTTTCCCAGCTCACACACTCTGATCATCTACAGCTGCAATCATCTACAAGCATGGAACAGTCCCCATCTAACAGCTTTGTCTTTCCTGACTTATCCAAACAAAGTTGTGGAAATCTCTTTTTCTAACCATCCTGGTTTGACAGCTGGGCAAACATTGACCCATCTCTCTGCCCTTTTCCCTGTGACCTCCCTACTGTCTGCACCAGTCCCAGTGTGTCTGCGGTTCAGCTGCTGGAATCCTAGACGCTTAAGACTTACGACAAACATGAGGGGTCAAACACAGACACCACAGAGGGGTCAAGGATTTGGTGTGTGAATAACTCTGGGTTGAAAGCGTTGTGTTAAAGAGTGGAGACATGATGAAAAAGAAGTGCAGAGAGAAAAGACGGATGGGAGAATTGGAACAGAAATAAAGGCAAATGAAATGAGTCACAATGGGTGTGGAAAAAGAGAGACTGTGAAATGAAAGTAGGTGATAATGGGAAAATAGGATGCTGGGAAAAATAATGGAAGTCTCTCCACTCTCATAGTAGTTCATATTGTTTTATATTTGCTTTAGAAAATGTGTTTGGACTAATTTATTGCCATTGGATTGTAACATTTAATAAGCTATTGTTGGTCTCCAAACAATAAATCAGAAATGTCTTTTAAACATTATATTTAACATTTAATTAATAAACATGCAATTTTTTAGTAATGGAAGAACAAATTGATGCTTCATCTCATTTAATGAATGAAAGTGTGAATGAATGTGTGCAAAGCCCCTCCTCCAACAGAAATTATATGAAATCCAATCAAAAGCAGTCACGGGAGATGCATTTAAAATAGCAGGTGTTATGCATTTGGATATTGATTGTGATTGTCAGCATGCATGTTATTGCCAGGTGTGAACGGGGTCTTTGATTCTGTCTTAACCCTTTATAAAGCACACATCAACAGTGATAGTTGGTCTGGCCTCTTCAGCTTGAGAAGCATTGCTGGAATTATGTTAAGTGGACTGTCATGCTTACGTAACTTGCCACTTACCACCTGTGACCTGTTTGCATGTTGCAGATGGATGCAGGGATGTGTACAATACAGGCTCAAAACAATTTCACATGAACTGCTTGTTTCAGGTCCTTATACAACATTTCTATGTGACTAAGGTCAGGACTTTGACTGGGTCATTCCAAAACATGAACTTTTTTCTTCTTTTCTTGTGTGCTTAGGGTCATTGTTTTGCTGCATGACCCACAAGCTCTTGAGACTTAACTCATGGACAGATGTGCTCACCTTTTCCATTTGTGGGTGGGGTGACCTGGGAAGTTTCTGAGTCCTCCCCGTGTTCGCGTGGGTTTCCTCCCGGTACTCCAGTTCCCCCACAGTCCAAAGACATGCATGGTAGGTGAATTGGTGACTCTAAAGTGGCCCTTAGTGTGAGTGTGTGTGTGCATGTGTGCGCCCTACGATGGATTAGCGCGCTGTCTAGGGTTGTTTCCCACCCTTGCACTCAGAGTTGCCGGCTGGGCACCGGCTCCCCCGTGACCCTATTGAGGAATAAGCAGTACAGAAAATGGATGGATGGATGGATGGATTCATTGTACATCAATAATGGCAAGCCATTTTCACCCAGATTCATAAAAACAGTCCAAACTATATTACTACCAACACCATATTTCACAGATGGGATAAGGTTTTCGCGCTGGAAACATAGCACTAATTGTAAAAACTAAAACATATAAAATAAAAAATTCTAATAATTTGAGTTTCTGGATTTCTGATTTTCATACGTTATAAGTCATAATGATCAATAAGAGAAAAAAAAATTCACTTCACATATATTCAGTGTAAATATGACAGTTAACCTGTCAATGCACTTCCAGAGTTAGAGAGAATAACTCATTTTTATGTAACTCTTAGTAACAGTAACTTTAATACACACACCCTACAGTAATACATTGCCTGCAGGCAGCTTGGGGCAGATTTACACATTGCAGCATTATTGTGTGTGTTGGAGCTGATTGACCTCAAGCCAAGTTTGACGCTATACCACAACCAGGAGAAAGCATTAAATCCATCTTTCATTCATTTTCTCTTTCTAAACATACATCTATAACTCTTAGACCCCAGGCCAATTTTGCAGTATGTTTTTGTAGTTTAACGTATTTTTATTCACCTACAAATATTTATAGGAGGTATTATCATTCCCTGGAGATCCTAGGCTCCTCTAATATGTCTTTATTTTACTGGAAATTGATCACGCAGTGTGTTTTCTGAAATGCAAGAATTTGAAGATCTATTGTAAGGATTACATTAACATGGATATTTATAATAAGTTCTTGAAAATACTTAGAAATAAACCAAATAAAATAAAATAAAAACCCTGTATGTCCTTAATTATTTTTGTTTTTATGTATCAGTATTATCCCTTCTCATTATTTTTATTCTGAAATTTGAACACCGTGTGAGCAAATAAAGAAAGCACACCCTTTTCTCCCTTCCTTCTCATTTTCCTCTCTAACCCAATATCTGGGTCCGTGACATCATTAGCCCCACCCTCTCTCACTGATCAGTCAGAGTCTGCATGCAGGTTTATTTCCTTAATATGCAATAACATGCAAATTCATTATTTAAAAATCATACAATGTGATTTTCTGGATTTTATTGAAAATTTACATTTACAGAATTTGGCAGCCACCCTTATCCAGAGGGACTTATGAAAGTGCTTTGTTGTTCATTCAGAAATCTAGTTAGAAGTGGCTAGAATTTGTGATTCCTCAAGCTTAGATGCTGTTGAAAACAAATGTCAGATTGGAGACTAACAAGCATCAGTATAATTATAAACCTTTCAGGAGTTAAACACTTTTGAAACAGATGGTCTTCAGTCTGCGTTTGAAGACAGTGAGTGACTCAGCTGTTCGGACCCCCAGGGGAAGTTCATTCCACCACCAATTATTTTGGCCACTGTATATGAGCCTCACGACAGGAGAAACAATCATTGTTTATGTCAAATTAATTGAGATATAACCTGTTTCTCACTTTAATTTTAAAATCATACCCAGATGCACCTTTTATTTAAAACACATATTTCTGTTCATTCTTGCTGGCTAGTCTGTAATCGATGCACCCTTGATTTTCAGGCTGAAAAAAGATAGAGAACAAGATGCAAATGTGTTCTTGGGTCATAGAAGATGACATCAGGTAAGAACACAAGGATGGAAGAACCAATGCTGTTAAACAACCCATTTGTGAGCAAATAAAAGAGCCCCTCCCTTCTCATTTTGTCTGGTATCCAATATTTGGGCCAGTGATGTCATCAGCCCCACCCCCTCTCGCCGATCAGTCGGAGTTAGACCCCAGCTGTATGCAGGTTGAGTATGTACACATGGACAAAGCAGTAAACACACACCGGCTGCTGCTTTAGCATTTAAACTGGGATTTAATTTAGTTGTTTTTCCAAGCTGGATTACTCGTTGATAGAGAGCGATTGAATTGTGCTTGTTAGAGAGGGTAGGTCTTGCTGTTTGTTATGATATGTGTATCATATATATAGGTCTATAGGTTTCTCTGATCTTGAGTAATTCTGAGTTTTGTAGCTTAGACAGCATTTATACATCAGCTATTGGTATCTGAACATAAGGGTTAATAATAACAAAAATACAATTCTTTGGTCCAAAAAAATCTTTTATATCAGGTTTGGGCCCTTTTTTCTCACAGTCGTTGTAATATCTTAGTTTATTTTCCACAGTAAAATTCTCTGTGCATTTAAAATATTTTTAAGGATAATACACCCTGGTTAGATCTTCTTTGCAGGACAATAATCCAGAGGTGTTCCAGCAGTGACAAATGGACTGATATATGCTCGCTGATATATGTTATCTGAGATGACATTCACAACAACATGTCTTATGGCATGGACGTTTATCATGGCATGAATAAAGGAGATTTCTGAGGAGCTTGGTAAAGGTCCAGAGAGTCCATCAATCCAAAGAGTCCACCGGGTTGGAAAAAGTTACAAAACCATCTTTAAAGAGAAAGATTTTGTACAAATGGAGGAGATTCACAACCATTATTACCATCCCCAGGAGTGCTACATCAACAAGCATCACACAAGAGCAAGGTCCTTCTCCCATTGGCTAATGTTAATGTTCATGAGTCCACCATCAGAAGAACACTGGTGAAGAACAACAATGGTGTTCATGGCACGGTTGTCAGGAGAAAGCTGCTGCTCTCCAGAGAGAACATTTCTGTCTTCTGCAGTTTGCTAAAGATCATTTGGACAAGACTATGTTTTTTTGACAGAGGAGACCAAAAATAGACATTTTAATGCAGCAACAAGCAGTTCATGGGAGGAAACCTACCAACATTGCAGCTGTTTTGAGTCTAGCATAGCATGCATGTGTTTCTGAAGAGAGCACAAACAGTTTGACCTTGAAATCTCCTATGACACTCTTAGTACAGCTTACCTCCTATTACTTATTCACTGTGCTGTTTGCTTGTCACATCAATATCCTTTCCCAATGTGTACCTCATTATGCTCAGATGTACAACAAAAATTGTTAACAGTAGTGAGAAACCTCAGCCAAGGGTCCTCTAATATTAGATGCTTTATTGGACCTTTAAGAAATAGTATTCCTTGATAGTAGTGCCGAGGACTCGTGGAGAGGTAATAGGCTTTTCTGTAGAGCATGAGCTGTTGTGCTTGCATATTTCACACCTACAGACACACACTCTCACACAATGATTGCAGTCTTTACGCCCACAGAGCTGTTGCAAATGCGAGGTTCCCGTCTGAATGCATAATAGCTGGAGTTTCACTCAGATTCCCCACAGCCTTACCCGACTCTATTGATTACATGGACTGTAGAGTGAGACAGAAACAAGGAAAGAAGCCCAGACACTTTGAACTAATGTGTGCCAGTCATATCCACCTTTATTACCAGAGGGGACGTTAGCTGTAAAAGCCAGAAATGTCATAGTGCTACAGCACTTGCTGAATGCGATTGAACAAACAAAACCAAAAACATTTATAATAGCTAAGTGTGTAATTGTCTGCAATAATAAATAATAGAAATGTAACTTTCTTATGAGGAAAAAGTTAGCACTCTAATAGCTGTAAAGCCCAAATGGTTATATAATAGTTATGCCCTTATAGCTGGAATAACCTCAATTATATAGTTATGTCCTCAGTTATCCTATAACCAACTACAACTCCTCCATGTGGAATTCTTTCAGCTATGTGATGATTCAGCATCCGCTTTTTACATTTTCCTCAAGCCCCCTCTGACACAATAAAGATTTCATAGTGGTTTCTGTGATGGAGAGATCTCCAGGCTCTGCTGCAGCAAAGCAGCCCCAAACACTGACACTTCCAGTTCCACGCTACACAGTTGGTCTGGGGTTCTTGTGCTAAAATGCTGTTTGGTGTGCATGTCTTCTGTTACTGTGACCAAATCATTCAACTTCAATTCATCAAAGAACATTGTTCCAGAAGTCATGCTCTTTGTCTAGGCAAGGAGTAAACAACCCCAGTACTAGAGTGGCAGCTTTCTGGCACAGGTTGCTGATGTCCCTGCTTTAACAGACCTACTGAACAGGTGAGTTGAATCAGGTTCAGGTAGGTTCACAGGAGGAGCACTACGCTGGACAGGAGTCTGGCACTTCAGGACCAGGGTTGCCTATCCATGGTATAGGTGTTTTCCAGCAAACTTTAGTATTGCCCTGATTTGTTTGTTTATTTGTTTGTTTTGTGCAAGGGTTTGTTTAGAGCAAGGGTTTCCTCCTTACACACCTTCCATGGAGAGAGAGAGAGAGAGAGAGAGAGTGAGAGAAACATGCAGACAGACAGAGAGAGTGAGTGAGTGACTGAGTGAGAGAGAGTGAAGCCAGGCAGCCGGTGCCCTGGGGTTTAATTAATGCAGCACACTGTGCACCCATATGGCCGTGTGTGATTACATTTAAAAGTGAGTAATATGTGTATGGAGTAAAAACTGAGCTTTTTTTTCTCTTTTTCTTCCTGCTGTAGTTTCACCGCATATTTGCATTTTTAATCCTTTTCTGTCCCTTTGGATGACTTAATTTTGTCAAAATGTAATTAATTTGTTCATTCATTCATTCATTCATTCATTCATTCATTCACTGTTCTTTGTGCTGGAAGCAACACATAAAAACTAGAATAATAGTGTGGGGGGAGGTATTGTAGGCTAGTTTAATGAGGGAGTCTATATCATGCTGGTGGTAATTTCAGGAACACAAGCTATTTATAGAGTCAATAATAAGGTTTCTGCAGAATTAGAAAATCAGGATACAGATAAAAGCCAAGTTTATTCCATGTTTATTTAAAAATGAATCAGGATCTATTACAAAAAATGTAAAACATATTTACAGAATTAGATAAAAAAAAAAAACATTCCATATTCTTTAAAATTATTCTTAAAATCAATATATGTTAATTCTTTTAGATACACTATTGTGTGTATATATGTATATATATAAAAATAAATAAATTCCAGAGGACCAAACACGTGCTTCCTTCGATAAATGTGAAGCTAGCCACCATCTCTTTCTGAACTGTCGCCATTGCATCATTGGTCGACAGGCAATGGACTCGAAGAAAAGCCTAAGCTCTGATACAACAACTAACAGACACCTGTGCTGGCAGCAATGATGTGGGGGGAGATCGGCATTTTGCCACCCAGAGGGATCCAATTTTTCTCTCTCTGACTCCGGCTGCCGATGGCAAGAAGCATGACCCTGATTTGAACGTGATGCCTGAATCATAGTGCTAGTGTGTTAGACTGCTGAGCAACTGGAGGTTCCAATATTCTGCTATTTCTGTGCTTCTTGTTCAGCACTCCACCCCTACCACATAATGGAGGAGTGAGAATATTCAAGGTGCATGGTGTGGATTATCACTGGATACCATTGTTGTTGAGTTTTTTCATATAATGAATGTATTTGATAGATGTGTTTCAACCCTGCATAGTGAGTGGTTTTAATCCAACTGCCGGATAAAGATATTGCTCATAACTCTGTACACTTAACCAGAAATACCATATTTTAAAACTAAAATCAATATTTGAGGCAGGGTCCTTCAGACCTGCACAGGTTGGTGATTTGCTTGCGTAAGCACACCTGGTACTACTCACCTGTTAATGCATTTACCTGTATCCAGTTGCACCCACTGAAAAGTTCGATTGTAGAAAGTACCCCAGCTTTTGAGTTTACAAGCTAATAAAATTTAATAGGTTACACCAAGCAAACTAGTTTCAAAGTATCTCTACGTAGGAGTAACCTCCGACATAAAAAAAAAATTATTAATGTGACTGCTTGTTTTGAGCAATATGAAAACTTACAGGTAAGCAAAGTCCACCTTTGTGTCAGGGAAACATTCTGTGTGACAGGTTATAATCTTTAAGATAATGAAATATTTACATTATTAATAAACAAATAAAAAAATCTCGTTCAAGACTTAATTAACTCATTTCTGTTCAGTCTTCCATTTTCGCTTGCTTGAGGAAAAGAAATTTCACAGAAATCACAAATGATAGAGGTTTATTTAAGGTTCACCATTCAAAAAATCCCTCGTGCAACAACAAATGTATTGTACAGAACTGTGGCACAAAAGGAACACAAATATCCAGTATGTATCAGTAATCCAGAGTCACATATGACAAGAAAGATCATATTTTTTCTGCTTTTCCCTGCTGTTGAACATCCTCTTTATTGATGATGGACTGTTAATGGTAACAGAAGAAGGAATTCTGAAGTTCCAAACAAATACCTGATGGTGCTTCACCTTGTAGTAATACAATGGCTGAAGTAGACTATCAAAGCAGCTAACCCTCAGGGCCAAACACTACTTGACAGACCAAATTAATCTCTTGGCTTCCACTTCTCTGAAGATTTCACTGACAGAAGACTGAAGGCCAAAGCCCAGATAACAAGTCAGAACCGCAAATGGCATTGTTTTAGGTGTTAGAGGGTTTCGGCAGTGATGTCTGTCCAAAAAATAATTAGCACATCTAGAAATGTTTCATATCCTGAAAATGTTTTCCTTCATTTAAAAACGTAAACTGTCATATTATATATATTCAATATATGAATTAAAGCATTGTATAACTATAGTACTATGTGAAATCGCTCCCAAATTAAGGAGTAATCCAACCTACTTGTTACGCACAAAGGTACTAAAGTGGATCTTTGCCTGCAGCACCTAGACACCAGAGGGCATCAATTCTGAGAGAGGGGGGAGCTTTCTGTGCTTTAAAATGATAATATAATATAATAAAAGGAAGACAAAATAAAAATGTAAATAACAAAAAGAAAACATAATCATTAATAATACTTTTCTTATTGCTATTGTTAATTATATTATTTTAAATACTTTCACTTTGCCCATGTCCCAGTCTTAATGTCAGTACTTTTCTCGAGATTGTTGTCTAATCGGGCACATTATGACTTAACCAATTAAACTTGCATGTAAATCAGTAAAATCCATAAACAGACCTTAATATTGGCGGTTCTGAGACCTCAAACCTCCAGTTCTGTACCACAGGTGGGTTCCTGCAGACAGGTCATGCAAATGTAAAGCAAAACCACTGTGTTTAAGTCCATGTATTCTGTCACCAAAGCTTTACTGGAGATATTATAAAAGATTAAGTCATTATGTGTGTTTGAGAATTTCACAACGCTTAAGAACATCACTATTCCAAACAGATTTCAGCATGTGTGAAAAGACATTGATTTAAACACATTTCTACATTTTTATGTAGTTTAATCACTATTTGAGGTTCTACTGAGCACGCTGTTTGGGGCGTTTATTGGGAAATGCTGGTTCGCTATAATTGAGCACTTTCAGGAAACTCACTCCTGATTAGGAATTTAATTGGACCTGAAATGAAATATTTTACTAATTTGAGGTGCTGGATTTATGGTTTCTTTTAAGATAAAATATTCACTTTCCATGTATTAATTATAAAATATGACAATTTACATTCTTGAATGAAAATTTGAACCAAATACACTTTTAATTTTATAGTACCATTATTTGAGACCCACTACTTCTGATGGTGTTTACTTCACCTGTCAGGGTTTTAAAGTTACGACTGATCCATGTACGTGTTCAGTTGCACACACACAGCTAGTGTATTCTCAATAGAAAAGCATTAACAGCAGAACCGCTCTCTCTGGAGTGGTCATACATACGTCTAAGGTCAGCATGACCAAGTGTCAACTCAAGGTGTATAAAGCCCCCAAGAAATGGGTTGCTACACCTTTGTGATGAGCAGGGGTGGCAACTGTGAGAGAACTCACTAATCATCCATCACCAGCACCTGACCTCACTGATACTCTTGAGGCTGTTTAGAATCAAATCCTCACAACAGTGCACCAACATTAATAATATAATCATTTTTATAATAGATATAAACTCATCATCCATAACATTATGACCTTGTTTGTACACTAACTGTTCATTTTTTCAGCTCAATTAACCATACACCTGTTTCTGTGCATACTTTTCTTAGCCTCCTCCACCTGATCTTCAATGATCAGAACCCCACAGGACCACTACTAAGCAGGTATTATGTGGATGGTGGGTCATTCTCAGCACTGCCATGACACTGACGTGGTGGTGCTAGTGTCTGTTGTGCTGGTACAAGTGGATCAGACACAGCAGTGCTGCTGGAGCTTTTAAACACGGTGTCCAATCACTGTCCACTCTATTAGACACTCTTACTCAGCTGCACCACCCTGTAGATGCAAAGTCAGAGACAGAAGCTCATGTGTTTCTGCACAGTTTATGTTGGCCATCCTCTACTTGTTTATCGGTGCTCACAGGACATTGCAAGGATGAAGTTGGTTGGATATTTTTTGATCAGTGGACTGTTCTCATTCCATCAGTGACACTGAAGGGTTTAAATCATTAGAAATCCTCCCAAAATAATGAGAAGCGATTTTGAATATCTATATTTAAAGTGACATATACATGATTAATAATTTGTTCAAAAGTAGATGCAGAAGCAAACATTTTATTCTTTTAATGCAGAAACGTCCCCTAATGGACCCAAAGGCAGTCCCATTATTGCTATCCAGAGTTAATTAGTTGAAGCATTCTTAATTATTCTGTTCAGTGGCTACAGGTATTAACCACTGCCCATCTCCGCATCTGTGGACAACAAAGGTGTTTTACAAACACTTTATGAAGATCTTAATGTTGCTCACGTTTCATGATTTTTGCTGAGTGTAATTCCCTTTTAATTCTTTTTAATATCCCTGATTTTGCAGGAAGAAGCAGGTGTATACAAACATTTGGACCAGCAGTATTACAGTAAGACTGAGCAGAGCCTGTGGAAGTAATTGTGTGGCGTTATGAATGACTTCCTCTGAATGTTTCAGTAGCAGTTTAAAATGCTCACTTGCTGCAGTTTGGACTAATCATTTTTCCTTTTCATGATGGAGGGAAGACCACCTCCCTTTCTATTCCTACTTAACATGCCTACTGTCTCCCTGCGGCAGGATGATAGAATTGCGACAGTAATCAAAGCTGACAGAATCCATAAAGTCTCACTGTGTGCGGACTTTATATTGTACAGTATATCACAGAGGCTTTTAGTTAGGGGATATGAAATTCCGCACAGTGGGAAAAAATCCAGCTGCTTTTGTACATTCTTCTCAGTCTGCCAGTCTGTGAGGAATCATGGCCACTTTGACCTATAAAAGCGCCCACTAGAACGCAAAGGTTACAGCCCATCACACAAATATTAATAGATGCAGGCACTGCAACAGCACTCCCTAAGGCCTGCGCTCCCTTCACCTGCGGAAATCCTTCATTTCCCATCACTGAGCAGTTTCTTCTGGATTATATGTCACTTTCAGGTGAAATGAAATGTTACAATCTACAGAGTTCTCCGTGATAAAGTCAGTAAATAAACAAACATCAAACTAATAGATTGCAAAGGCTGTACGCCATTCACTACTAACATAATACATCTCCTACTTTCTACCCTCTCTCTCTTTTGTTTTTCTCTCTCTATTGCATTACTGGTATATAATATAATAAGAACAGTATTGCCAAAGAATTACAACCACAGTAACTAAGGTTTGCAACAAAGGATTGTGATTATTTTATAAATCTTACCTATTTGCAATCCGAATCCCCCTTATTGCCATAATTTAATATTTTAAAGCATTATTTATAGAAGCTCATTGAGTTTATTTTAAAAAGAAGAATGCTTTGTTTGTTTTTTTAAGCATAAAACATTTCAAAATAATGAAAAATAACTGGCAAAATAAAGTTTCTCAAAACAGATCCACTCACAATATAGAGAAAGGACCTCAAAATAATGAAATTTGAATAATTTAAATTAATAAATTTAATTAGAGATCATCACAAAATAATGTCAAATCATCTTGAAATAACTAGAAATCATCTGGAAATAATTAGAAATCAGTAAAATGAAATACTGTTTTTCGAAATAATTATTAATCAACTCAAAATAATTATAAATAGAAATAATGTCGAAATAATTAGAAATCACCTCAAAATAATAATAAAATTATTTTGCTACCTCAGAAACTGGAATTAATATACATTATTTGAGGGTTTGCATCATTTCATTTATAGAACATGCCTACTTGTAAAGCAAACAACAAAAATGACAAAATAACATTGTGCATAACTAATCATCCCCTAAAGTCAGTACATTGTAGAGCCCGCTTTTGCCACAATTATAGCTGCATACCTTTCCACTGCTTCAGCTTCTTCAAGTTAGATGGTCTTCAAGTCTGACCACAAATTCTCAACTGGGTCTCAATAAGGTCTGTGCTTCGACAAGGCCATTCCACTACATTTACACATTTCCCCCTTAAACCACTCAAGTGTTGCTTTAGCAGTATGCTTTTGGTCATTATCCTGTTGGAAGACGAACCTCTGTCCCAAGCCTCTGTTTCCAGTCCCTGCTGCTAGAAAAGCTCACCCAAAGCATGATGGTGCTGCCACTATGTTTCAGTGTGTGGATGGTGTTCTTGGGATGAGGAGATGTGTTGGTTTAGTGCCAGACATAGTGTTTTCCTTGATGCCCTCCTTGCCTGGCTTCTTGGCAGGTTTATTGTGGTACCATGTTATTTCCATTTGATGATAATGGATTTGATGGTGCTCCAGGGGATCATCAGATATTTGGATATTTTTTTATAACCCAACCCTGACTTGTGTTTCTCAACATCTTTGTTCCTGACTTGTTTGGAGATCTCCTTGATCTTCATGGTGTTGTTTGGTTGGTGGTGCTTCTTGCTTAATGGAGTTGCAGCCTCTGGGGCTTTTCAGAAATAGTGTGTATATACTTACAGATCATGTGACACTTAGATTGCACACAGGTTTCACTAAGCATGTGACTTCTGAAGCACTTCATAGCAATGGGATATGTACATGTACATTCACATGCCAGTTTTCAGTTTCAGAAAAAAAAATAAATAGGGGCGGCATGGTGGCACGGCGGCACGGCGCAGTGGATAGCACAACAAGAAGGACCTGGGTTCGATCCCCGGGTGGGGCGACCTGGGAAATTTCTGTGTGGAGTTTGCATGTTCTCCCTGTGTTTGCGTGGGTTTCCTCTGGGTACTCCGGTTTCCCCCACAGTCCAAAGACATGCGCAGTAGGTGAATTGGTGACTCTAAAGTGGCCCTTAGTGTGAATGTATGTGAGCCCTATGATGGAGTAGCGCCCTGTCTAGGGTTGTTTCCTGTCCTTGCGCTCAGTGTTGCCGGCTGGGCACCGGCTCCCCCGTGACCCTATTCAGGAATAAACAGATGGAAAAAAATTAATAAATAAAACATTGAAATACAGGTTGCAATGTAACAAAATAGGTAAAAAAGCCCAAACTATTAGAAAT